>CAJQZP010000869.1:0-527500 GCA_907164705.1 Parnassius apollo | reverse complement strand
CAGAGAAACATTTATTAAATGGTTAATGTTTGAACGGCGCGCAAGTAATTCCCTCAGCTCAACATGAAGCAGTTATTTCGATATTGCAGACAGACACATTAATTTTGTTTATACGAATAGATAAAAAAACATCAAATGTCAAATTATTTTGTGCGCCGACTCGACGGTCTAGTTTTACCGTTTTATTGCGCTGTCGACGGGAGAGATGCAAATAATGGTCACTAAGGAAAGAGGAATGAAAATTAACGCAAGTGAGAAGAAAGTGATGGTATTGGAAAAGATAAAAGTAAAACGATCTGTGGAACAGGAATAGGAGGGGAGTTGCTTGTACAAATAGATAAAATTGTGTATTTGTGATGAGGAAAGGTTGTTCTCCACACTATTGTGAGAAGTCAGAATGTGTAATAGAAGGCACGTACACGGGGTCCTGCATTAGCAATGCTGTGTGAAAATTGGGTGTGACATAAGAGCGTGAATAATGTCCATCCTGGCAAATAAGGCATGACTTGTATTTCAAGACGGACTAGATAGTAGAATAGACGGTGTGTTCTTATGACATTACTTGAAATTCATTATTATATATTAATTCACTTAGAGTCAGACACCACAGCGTCTATTTAACTTGAGAATGCCTGGTTTAGAGGTGAAACACGTGTTGTATTATCAACGGTGATGTGTCTTTCCCAGTGAAGTGGTTTCCGAAGTAATGGTGCTGGGATTAGTGGTGACGGGGATAGTGCACGCAATTGAGGGAAAACGGGAGGTGGGAGATCTTATTTTATAACGTGAATCTAAATAAATTAATTTTTAACATCTTTAATTTATTCATTACCAAATAGCTGTACTACTCGTCGACTTTATTATTAAATTTTCAATAAAGTTGAAAATAGATGTTGTACAGAATGGTAAGTTGATTGAAATAATAAATGGACGTAGCACGTGATGGAAATTGTAAAACAGCACTCTAATTTATCTTCATTCAGTAATATTTTCTGTATCTTCTTCGACTTTGAATCTAAATATGAATAATAGAAATTAATTTTTGTTGAATTCATAAGTTCTTTATTACTGAAGAATGCTTAAGTTCGAAATTAATTTTACCATTTAATTATTTAAATGTATAGATTAGGAGTTAAAGACGAGCACACTAAACCACTTGAAGGTAAGTGAATGCTGTGGCCCAAAGACTTTTTAACTTTATTAAACTTTGATACCCTTCTTCAATTAGGAATTAAAATGCAGATGTAAGGTCACCTACAAGGGCTAAGATGGAATTGTTTGTTACCAATAAAAAGGGCTTCCGGTTCTCTACACCCACAACATTAAGTAGCTAATTTCAAACTGATAGATTACAAGTAATTCTTACGAAAACATTCTATTTTTATTTTTACTACAGATTCAGAAAAAAAATCTCTTTTCTGAATGAACTAGTATGAAACCCAGCGGGACTTGTTCTCAAAGTCACACAATACAATAAAAATCAGTTTTACAATGTACATTATTATTTAAATAAATTGACGTATTAGTTGTTACAGTTTAAAGTTATAAATAATGCTGCGTTCTTGCAAGTTATAAATGAAAACTCAAGAGTTTTTGAATAAAATATCGCAGCGTATACCCGTGACTACAACAACAATAACAAGGCTTCGTATTGAATTGCAGACTTTACTCTAAGTTGCTCATTGTATTTCCAATATAAACAAACAAGCAAACGAAGAAATTTATACTGAAATAAAATAAGTGAATTGTTATTACAAAAACCTAGACTTTATTGGTATCACTAAAAACATAGTTCATTGATTAACTCGTGCTCATGCTATGGCTTGAAATTTTTAAGACAGGTCATTTGATCATTTGGGTGTTTTGTACCTCGGTCGCGTTGCGCAGACGTGTATCATGATCGCAAGTTTTTGGGCAAAATTAATGTGATACGCCGTTGTAATACTGTAGCTAAATCTTCCCGTTCCCAACAAAACCTCGTATCTGATACCTTTGTATGGGATATAAACACGTATCGTGATCGGTATTATGGACGTTTTTTAACACCGTATTACGACCAGACAATGCGATACGATACCTGATACGCATCATCCCATTTTAGTAGGTTTTTCGTGATCGTTAAAATGAATACTACACGCTGCTACACGGTCTTCAAAAATACAAGGATTGTATGAAAAATTCGTAGCGTTCACATATTAATGACAATATACAGACATGATACGATTTGGTTAAGAATGGACGCATTTGTTAAAAATAGGCTGCAGACAAGATACAAGTATTCGATACAATACAATATTATCACGTTTTTATTAAGTAGATTTCGTGTATGTCTGTTCGGGTCGATTTATTAAAACATGCTTACATCACATACTTTTTTATATACTAAATAATAATCGGCTAGGCAGTGTTCGAGAAATTACGACACATCTTCTCGTCAGGTATACCGCAAAACCTATAAAATAGATTTTACAACCAGTGCGGGTCGCCAGTGATGAATTATGGATCTGAGACCTGGTCCTTCACTGCTGGCCGTATAAGGACGCTCAAGGTTGCTCAGCGAGCTATAGATGGGGCTATGCTTGGGGTTTCTCTGCGTGATAAACTTATAAATTAGGATATCCGCAGGAGAAACAGCCGTGATAAACTTATAAATTAGGATATCTGCAGTGGAACCAGAGTAACCGACATAGCCCAGCGGATTAGTCAACTGAAGTGGCAATGGGCCGGCCATATAGCACGAAGAACCGACAACCAATGGGGAAAAAGATTCTCGAGTAGTAGTCTCGTACCGGTATGCGTAGTGTAGGGCTACTTCCCACTAAATGGAGTGGCGACCTCGTAAGATATGCAAGAAGTCGATGGATGCAGGTGGCTCAAAACCGTACTTTGTGCCATTACTTGGGGGAGGCCTATATTCAGCAATGGACTTGTGATGATGATGATGGAAATATCCGAATATCATTTATAAACAAACATTCACCTAACTACACAAATTAATCTTAGACGGAAGACAGTCTAGTGATAGGAAATTAAATGATCTTCAATCACGGGCAGCAGTTCCGGTGGCAAAGATCTTATGTTTAAATCGACCAGCCGTTTCAGTCCACTCATTTATATTTAAACACGATGGATATAATTTTTACAAAAGTGAAGTAACAACGAAACTTCAGCCCACCTAATGGTAAGTGACTACCGCAGTCTTAGGATGCCTGCGGCCGACTTCATACAAACAAGGCTACAGATAGTGTAACCCCGGAGGGCTAAAGTGCAATGCCTCGCAGCCTGTAGTTATACTGCTTAAGCCCTTCAAAGTGTGTTCCGGACACAGCAATACAGGTACTGATATTTGACAGTAGAAAGAACTAAGAGGTTGGTGAAGGAAGAGAGTGTCCTAGGATCTCTACGACCTATTTAAACTAACTTTTATTTCTATCAAGTTATAGTTCATGTTATTACGAGTATATAGAAAGCGCAAAAAACGCGCACATAAGTTACCCGATCGAAAGGTAATGCCGTTGCCTAGAGATATCTGCATCTATCTTCTATTAAGAATCAAAATACAGACGCTTTATCACTCTTGAATACTAAAATGAAATGCCCCATTTCCAGTGAAAGGGTCTCCGGTTCTCTAAACTCAACATACGAAACACAGCAGAATTGAGCCGCTATTTTACGCTGGATTTTGTGAAAGCGTGGTCCTTCCCCGGTCAAGTCGACCTATATATGCTACAATAAGCTGCATCTTGTTTCTGCTACGTAAAATGGTTACTGTAAATAATTTAACAAAATACTATCTGATACAAGAGGTTTATCACCTTAAAAAAGAGCCCTAACATAGGTTTAAAATGTTGTGGTTTAGAAACCAAAAACAATGAATATTAATTTTAGCAACAAATTACTTAAGGTTTAGACGTGGTTCTTTACTACTGACCGTATGAGGAAGCTTAAACTGAGCTCAGTAGTTATTCAGAGACTTCTTCATGAGGATATCGTAATAGAAGATATAGCCCAACGGATGGTATCACTAGAAAGGTGAATGTGTGCTCGTTGACACACCTATTTTATTAAAACTTTCGGTAGTAGTAATTAAGTTGGTGCATAATACCAAGCACTGTATTTCACGTATTGATTATTGTGTTCTTTAGTATTCTTTCAACCCGAAACACATGTGCTACACACAAAACTAAATTATTATGAAATCTGTCACCTTAGACTTTTAGACTTTTTATACTGTTATGTGTACCTTACACTTATTATGTGAAGTTGAATATATAATAAATAGTATTCAAACCAAATTATAATACCTACCCTTTTTCATTATGAATGTCTGGCGGGGCAAGTGCTTATTGTTTCTGCCTCGTTCCGGTGAAAGCTTTTTGATAAGGTTGAATATGTCAAGGATAAATAGAAAGAGAAACTGAAACAGAAATTTTTTTATGTATGTAGATTATAAACAATATGAAAGTCACTTTTTTATTTACCAATGGTTCGCAAAAAAACTCTGTCCTGGGAAGAACCAGCAAGAAACCCATCGGGAGAATAGAATAGACATGTGTCTATTGTTCACAGCATCCACTTACCGTCAAGTAGGCTTTGTTCTTGTATTTCACTATTATTAAAAGACGATAAAAATGCCTGTTTTAATTGTCTGTAAAAATTAATTGTAATTAGTTTTTAT
Source organism: Parnassius apollo (assembly GCA_907164705.1). Classification (NCBI taxonomy): domain Eukaryota; kingdom Metazoa; phylum Arthropoda; class Insecta; order Lepidoptera; family Papilionidae; genus Parnassius; species Parnassius apollo. The sequence continues at coordinate 522,822 of CAJQZP010000869.1, read as the reverse complement.
AGAGTTCTGTAAAAACTAATTTAAATTAAATTATAAAAAAGGACAGTTTCGTGGTCACTTGGAAGGGAAGGATATATTCTCCTATAAGAAGCTTGGCATGCTCAGCAGATCGGAACAGTATTTGATGCCGGCACATCGCTTGCAACTTTATAAGGCGCAAGCTCGGCCTACACATAAATATAATTCTCATCTATGGGCCGGGGCTCACCTGTGCCAACTCCTTCCACTTGACCACATCCAGCGCAGGGTGGCTCGAATCGTCAACGACCGAATTCTTTCTGATCGGCTCAATTCACTAGAACTGCGAAGGGATTTTGCATCCCTTTGCCTTTTGTATCGCATCTACCACGAGGAGTTATCTGAGAAACTGTTTGGATTAATTTCAGCCGTAGGCTTTCATCATCACATCTTTATATCTTGATGCTTGGCGGTTCACAATTAGTTTTAAAACTACTAATTTTATTACAACGACTTTGTGGAATAATTTACCACTGGTTATTTTACTGGATCGATACGATTTAGAGACCTTCAAGAAAAGAACTTACTCCTTTCTAAAGGGCCGGCAACTCACCAGTAATTCCCCCTGGTATGCTATTGCAGTTGTTTACGGGCGGAGGTGATCACTGATCATCAGGTAAGCCATACGCTCATGGGGCATAAAATCAGAAATCATCATCTTCAAAAAAAACGAAAGTTCGTAATATAAGTAAAATATTTCTCAGACACCATTGCAGCTTCCTGATCTCATTCAGTTAATTTGTTATTAAAACTTGTTAATAACAGATAATGAATGAACTAAATTACAGGAGTTGACCTTACTAGTTTCAATATTAATACTTCATTTTATTTTAATTTTATTCGAAGTCGTCTTATTTCTGTTGCTCTGCACAAAAAAAAACTTGGCTGTGAAGCACATTCTTTTAAATATTTTCGAATATTTTTTTACATATTCCCTAAATTCGACGCTAGTCGATTATGTGACCCTTCATGGTAAAGTTCATATAATATTTGTCTGTACTTATAAATTCCTGCTGTCGCCCTTTCATTGAATCCTTTACTTTCTTCTTACTTCTTCCTTCGTTGCTTCGTTACTTCAAGGAAAATATTTTAGAAGTAGAAGTATTATTAAATTCATTACAAATAAGCTTAAATAATGTTACGTATAAAAAATGTGGATAATAACGGTATGAAAATGATGGAAGTTTGTTCACTATGTTACTTCTAAACTATTCCAAGCATAACTTTCTCATCTACTTGCTTTTTGTGAACATAAGGTAACAAATCTAATTGCCCGCAGTGAAATTTTTGAATTATATATTTATTCAACGGCTAAACATTTACAAAAAGGTTATTTATACATGTTGGACTAGATTAAGCAAATCGCGTTGGCTCTAAAAATAAATTAAAAAGACCATAATATTATGATTTAAATAATGATCTAAATTTAAAACTGGTGGAGGAAGCTTCTAGGAGATTGACATTAAAGTGTTCACATATTACAAGAGATTTATTGTGTTTGCTTAACAAAAGCTGAACAAAAACTTCGTCCATATTTTTTTTTTTCAAAAGTATCGTGTATAGAATATGGCGATCTGTAGACGGTCACAACAATGGGATGCACAAACTCAACACATACCATTTCCACAGTTCGCTAAACAGAGAGGCTTACAATATCTTTGCGTTTTGGTAGTGATAATGTCAGCCGAAACATGATTCTCCCGCTATTAGATATCTTGACTCCTATCATAACCAAAATTTTCAACAACTCTATAAATACAAGTACTTTTCCTACATTATGGAAAGATGCCAAATTATTCCATTACCCAAGAAATCCAATCCCAAGTCCTTCTGTGATTATCGTCCTATCATATTCCATATTACCTCCTCGTTTCGTCCTATTTCTATCTAAAATTCTTGAGCGTCTTGTTCATCAGCAACTTAGTCTATTTTTGAATCAAAATAGCCTCTTAAATACATTCCAATCAGGTTTTCGCCCTGGCCATAGCACCGTCACTGATTTGGTTAAAATCACAGACGACATTCGAGCAGGAATGGAGAATCGGCAAGTTACTATTCTTACTCTTCTTGATTTTAGCAATGCTTTCAACATAGTCGATTTCGATATACTTCTAGCTGTGCTCCGTTCTATTAACGTATCTCCAGCAGCAACCGACTGGTTTCGTAGTTACTTGTTTGGACGCCGTCAATGCATCCGTAATGAAGACACTTATTCCTCGTGGTGTTCTCTAGATGCAGGCGTACCGCAGGGTGGCGTGTAGTCTCCTCTCCTTTTCTCAATTTTCATACGCTCTATTTCTTCAGGAATTTCTTCACTCTACCATCTTTATGCAGACGATCTCCAAATATATTCTTAAACAAGTATTGAAAATCTTCCATTCGCCGTGCTATCCATAAATGCATGTATAGCTAAGTTAGTTAATTGGTTTAATGTTAATAATTTGCATGTGAATGGAACTAAAACTAAATATATGAAATTCGTAACTCCTAATGTTAAACATGTCAATACTAATGTAATTTTAAATGGGGAGGAACTGAGTCTTGTTGATACCACCATTTTTCTTGGAATCACACTAGACGCAAAGCTTCAATGGCTCCCCATATATCAAAACTAGCTAGCAGACTTAGTTCTGCAGCATATGCTGTAAAAAAGATTAGAACTCTTACCAGTGTTGAAACAGCTAGAATAGTTTACTTCAGTTATTTCCATAGCATTATGTCGTATGGTATTTTGCTATGGTGACACGCGACTGACACTGAAATTATATTTATTTTACAGAAGAGGGCCATTAGAGCAATATATAATTTAAAACCAAAAGAGTCACTCAGACAAAAATTTAAGGAAATCAATATATTAACTCTGGCCTCTCAATACATTTATGAAAATGTAATGTACGTACACAAAAATAAAGTAGTTTTGCGAAAATAAGTGATATTCATTCTGTAAATACTAGGAGCAGACACAAGCTGGTATTACCAGTTACTCGACTCCACCGAGTCAGTAATTCATTCTTGGGGCGATGTATACGCTTTTACAACAAAATCCCAGAAAATATACAAAATTTGTCGTACACAAAGTTCAAAAATTTTATTAAACTAAGTTTGTATAAAAAGGGTTATTATAATATTAAGGAATTTATAGATGATAATAACCCCTGGGAAGGGTGATCGCTACCAAGCTATTTCTAATTTGTCTTGTGTTGTTGATTGTAAACATGATTGTAAGCTATTATTAAAAAAAATAGTCCCGCTGGGTTTCTTGCTGGTTCTTCCCAGGACAGAGGTTTTTTTTGCGAACCAGTGGTAAATTAAAAAAAGTGACTTTCAATAAGTATTTTTATAATCAACATTGAATAAAAAAGTTTCTATTTCTATTTCTATTTCAATCGTGATCTCTCAATTATTTCTGAATTTTGCACTTCTTATGGAATCAAGATTAACCCTAGTAAAAGACAGGTAATAGTGATAGGTAGCAGCAAATTACTACAAAAAATTACATGGCATACGCTGCCCTTTGTTTGTTTTGAGAATTCTATTATTCCTTATAGTAAGATTGTAAAAAATCTAGGGGTTCTAATTGACAATACAATGTCTTGGGCACCTCAAATTGAACAGATAAGCAAGAAAATGTTTGCAGCTTGTGGAAGTCTTAAGAGACTCCGAAATTTCCTGCCCATTTCTACCAAAATTGCGTTAGCACATTCCATTTTGTTACCTATTTTAGACTATGCTGACATATGTTACACTGATATTATCATGGAGCAATTAAACAAGCTTGAGCGTCTTCAGAATATATCCATTCGATTCATATTTGGTTTACGCAAATATGATCATGTATCCCAATAACGAAATCAACTCAAGTGGCTCCCTATTCGCCTTCGCCGGAATGTTCATATACTCTCTTTACTTTTTTTGTGTACTTTTTGATCCGAAATCTCCAAGGTACCTTAAGGAACAATTTCACTATCGACATGAAATTCAAAACCGCAATTTGCGTTCAGTGTACAGCTTGGCTTTAAATACTCCTTACAACGTAACTTCATTGTATAATAAATCATTTACTTCACTAGCAACGCGACTTTGGAATTCATTACCACTTAACATTCAGAAAGCGCAATCTTTACAGTCTTTTAAAAAACTACTTAAGGAGTATTATTTGAAGTTCCCGTCATAATAATAAATTATATGTATTTTCTCTTCTCATATACACTTGATTTTTTTTTTGTTAAATTTAGCTCTGCAGTATATATTTGAATATATTAAATTAAAATTATTGTACATATATATGTATATATATGTATATATCTATGTATATATATTATAAGTATGTATATAAATATATATTATATATTTCATCATCATTCATCATCATTACAGCCCTTCACAAGTCCACTGCTTTACATAGGCCTTCCCCAAGTAATGCCACAAAGCACGGTCCTGAGCCACCTGCATCCATCGACTTCCTGCATGTCTTACCGGGTCGTCACTCCATCTAGTGGGGGGTCGCCCTACACTACGCCTACCGGTACGAGGCTGCCACTCGAGAACCTTTCTTCCCCATCGGTTATCGGTTCTTCGAGCTATATGGCCGGCCCATTGCCACTTATATATATTTATAATCATTAAATATTGTATATATTATTAATATATTTTTATAAATATTTTTCTTAATAATTTTTTTTTCATGTTTATTTCATATTGCACGTTGCACCTATCCGTCAAAATATAAAATTATAATGTCCTATTGTGTTCGGTTTGTCAGGCAAAAATCGCTTAAAGCGATATGACCGCGGTTTGTAGTCCTAAGTTTTCAGTTATTGTAATAACTTTGTTCAAATGCAATAAAGAGTTATCTATCTATCTATCTAAATGTAAAAAGTAAATCATTATTACATGTCAAATTATTCATTAATAATCATATATTTTATTTTCATGTGGCCAATCCTGTATGTAAGACAATGTAAACAAGATAATTTTATGTACATTTAAAGTATTTTGGTTACGAATATATTTTAATAATTGATTTTGATTTACATTGCCTCTTCTCCCAACAAGAATTATTCATGTGCTATTAGGGCAAAAATTGTTAGGTAAAACTTTATTCATTATGTGACTAAGGGATGTTCTACGCATTAAATAATTTCTGATCAGTTTCCCCTTTAAGAAGTTGTCTAACATCATGCCCAAATTTTTGCATATGTCATCACAATACATAATAACTATATTTTTAATATTGAAGCTACTTTTTAAGTTTATATTCTTTGTCACGCCACTACCATATAGGGTAGATAAAAATAATGATTCATTACTAATAACATTTACACACAATTTTGTCCCCGATGAACCTGGTATGTAGCATTGATACTCACTTTGATGTTTTAGTACGGAGTCAAAGCGCATCTCATTCTATTTACATGACTTTACCAGATCATTCATTGTCAATAAGTGTTTTTCTATTTTATCCTGAATATACACATTTATTTAATATAATTTGTAGGGAGTTTTTAAGTGATAACATTTCTGTATTTGTACACTCTAGTCAACATAAATTATGATTTCTTCTGATACTAATAATGAGGAGGGGCTGTTGGTTGATGACGTAGAAAGTGATTTTTACGACAAACCCTCGGAATCTGAAGAAATACAAGTAAGTCCATTTTTATACATTGAAGAGGAACAAGATAAGTTATCTTCCGATGCAATTCCAACTGCATTATCCACTTGACTCAAGCTAATTTTCAAAGCAAAAATCGGCACGTTTGGGCAACTCATAGAGGACATATTTATTCCCGAACTTTTACGATAAGTATCGTTTGCACGGCTATAGGACCAGCGTATTTGGGTAAAACGGTAACTTGAAATATCAACAATTCCTCGAAGTATAAAAAGCAAAATAAGAGAGCAATGAGAAACGTGCTGAACGTCAAGATCAAATTCTTTGACAATCTAGTTTCGGAAGTCCTTTGAAACCCGAAAAGGACTCAATAAGGAAAGGAAAAAGCTGCAGTACATGTTCCTATAGGAAAAAGCCCATGACAAAACTTACTGCAATAGTTGAAGAGTTCCCATCTCATCCCATCATCAAACATACAGTCGAATTTTGCCCAACTTGTGCCAAATTATTCTAATTTATTTGATAATTACCTTTGCTTATTAGGTTTTTTTCTTATAGCATGACAAAATAAAAACGTTTCTAAAGACTGGTTTCTTACTTAGCCACTGTAACATTGAGTGCCTTACAGAAAAGAAACATCTGCCGTTTAAGATTTGTGATTTGGTACTTTATAATAAAATATTTATTTAAGTTCTGTAATAATTGCATTTAATTTATATCCCATATTTCATACAAACATAATAAAATTGATAAAATTAAAATAAAGTTTTATTAAAAACGCAAGTAAAAAATGATCGAAGTTGAATAATATATATATATATATATATATATATATATATATGAAACGGAAATGAAAAAAAAGCCTTTGACATTATGAAACTTTTATTAATTAGTTTAAAAAAAATAAAAGAACAGAAAGTGTCTTCTTTTTACACTGCTGAATTGTTTAATTATAGCCTCGTATTCAAGCTTGGATGTAATATTTGCCTCGATAAACAAAACTGCCGACGCTAAAAGTTTTCTCTGTAATATTGTATTCCTGAGATATTTTTTAATGAATTTTAATTTTGAGAAGCTTCGTTCAGCGGAGGTTGTACCGATTATTTTCATTTCATTAACAGTACCGTTAATAACATTCTAATGGCGATGTATATGTTTGGGTATATTTCTTTAAAATTATTTACTGTTATGTATTGGAGCAGCTGTTTTACATTTGTTACGAAGTTAGGTAAATTAGGGATCATTAATTGTAATTATTCATATAATTCGTAAGGATGAAAGTCACTGCTCTAATGTACTCGCAGGCCTGTCTTGACAGTTTTGTAATATTTGATCGTTTGGAATATTTTTTAACTTGCTTAAATTATAAAGACAACCAAAATTTTCATAATGTTGATTCAAAGCCATATATCGCAAATCCATATTTATTTTAATTGAATCAAGCATTATGTTGAGAAAATCTTTTTTATATCGACTTTTGGGAGACTGTATAGGTTGATCCTCGCCATTATAAGCCATCATCCTTTTCTTTTTTGCTATTCTTGTATTCTAAAAGCTTTTTTCAATAAATTGTTGAGCATCAGACAAGCATTTTTCGAAACCAGTTTGTCGTTATTCTTTGATTCACAAAATATACGCAACTGTTTCTGTAGCAATGATTAAATGGATTTTTACAGATTGCCATAATTTTCTTATTATATGAATACGTCATAATAACCCATACCAAACATGTAGATGTAGTGATATAATAAATTCTAAACCGAGCATTTTGTTTAGTATTGAATCACAATCACTAATTGTGTCTGATTGATCCGTTAGATTTTTTTAACTTTCGGTGCATGCAACAAGGTCATTAAATAAGAATAGTGTTGACCTGTCTCGATTCTGCTTTCCCACTTCATGTCTGACAAAGACTTCATTATGAGCTTTAATCGACCTTTGATCAATTGCCAGGGTTTGCTTTAACCAGAAAACAGGAAATAAATGTTTTTAATAAAACCAAAAAATATTTTTGCTGCCACAGAAGAATTAGCTGCCTCTACCAACAGCAGGTACTATGGCAATCGCAAGATTTACAAAATGCCATGGGATTTTATTTAATATCCAAGTTTTAATTCCATTATAGTAGGCATACACAAACCATTGTTGTATCCTTAGCCCCTGACAGTTTTGAATATTCAAGCTATTTTTTGCTGGCTCCCCTAGTATTTCATTACTCAAATATTCTCCAGTCGTCTTAGACACAGCAAGAAATCCAATAAAGTTTTCTTCTATTGATCCCGTTAATATATTACAAAACCTTAACTTAACCGACATTTGTTCAATTTTACTACGTTCGCTAGTGCAGTCAACCAAAAAAGAGTAATACTTTGCCGTTTTTATTTTATTAATCCCTTCATCTATAACCGATTTTGAAATTAATCATTTTGAATATCGTGGCTTAAATAATGGTGTGCAAGTAGTTTGTCAATTTTGATATCAATTTAAATAAGTCACTGAAGTTACCAAAACTCCTAGTGTCGTCGTCTGTCTTGATAGATTCTGTGTGACCTCTAAATGCAAGGTTATGAAAGGCTAAGAAATTAATAATATCAATTAATCTCTCAAACAAATTGTACAATGTTTTTAAGATTCACGAATCAGCCTCTGGTTTTCTTGTTCAATCTTTTTCCATGTTTCAATCCTTTGGAATATGAATGCCATATTATGTTCTTTGGTATTCCTCTGCCAAATACTCCTTAAGTATTTCCAGTCACGACATCCTCCCTGTACTATCTGAGGTTATGAATTGCTAAATAGTTTGCATGGAAAACAGAAAAAATTATTCTGAGATTTTGAATAAACTAACAACCGACGATGTTGATTTTCATTATTATTAAGTTTTCCAGAAAAATGAAAATTGTAAAAGTCTCTATCATTGTTATCTTCGGAATAATCTTCGTTACCATTATTCAATAATTGTGCACCGCCGCTTTGAATTATATAATGACGCTGAGAATCTGTTATGGGAAACATACATTTTCGGATAATCAATAAATGGCGATATTTATTTTTTACCGTCGTTCCATATCAGTATTCGATGAGTCTGCATCATTGCTTCCTAAGTGAATCGGAGTCTCGAATATGGCTGTATGTTGTGTAAAAGTTGACGTAATTGATAAGATGTTTCTGTACTACTAGATGCAATTTGATTGAAACTTCATCATACTTAAATTTGAAGCCAGATGGTAAACAACGGACCGTTAAAACGTGTGCTCTACTTAGTTGCTACGCGCCCTCGATGAAAAAAATTTGTATTATATGTCTAAACATATAGAATGGGGGATCCAAAAAGGTTTTGACTAACTAATTTAAAAAATATAGATGTATGGATCACAGTATTCACTTGGACTCTTGAACTCGGGTAGATTGTGTGTTCGTTTGTCAACTTCTTCTATAAAAAATATACTAAATACGTATGACAACACTTGTTCACAAATGTTTTGCCTTTAATATTTTATAACCTTTTTTATTCCCAACGGCATTTCTCTATGAAACAAGAACAAGAAACGATATCAAGTCAGCGATAACAAATGTGTGTTAGTCCTGAGAGTATTGTTCTGGTGCGAAACAAATCTTTCTTGACTTTGTAGCTATAAGATATTTATATTTTGTCAAATATAAAATCTTCGCCGTATACACAATTAGTACCACCTTATATCGTTCCGTGGGTGGAAGCAAAAAAAATCCCCCTTGTGAGTCAATAAACTAAACCTTTATTAATTTATATGGAGAAAGAACGCAGAAAGCTAAAATTTATATATATATATATATATATATATATATATATATATATATATATATATATATATATATATGTATTGTATTTAATAATAATAATGTCCTCCAGACCGAATTTCGGTCACGGCGGCCTGCCTCAACGGAGGCTAGCCATCGGCGCAGGACAGGATTATAGTGCCCAAGTGTATGCGCAAGCACAGGTGCACTCTCTATTCCCTCACCCTCATAATCCGATGGGACGGTAAACCGACACGACCGGAGAGAGATCAGGCGCAGGACCAACGGCTTTACGTGCTCTCCGAGGCACGGGGGTGAGACACCGCCAACTTTCTGACTTCGGGCAGCTACTGAGAATTTCTTGATAGAAAAACTCAATAAATGATTTTTTGGCCCGACCCGGGATTGGGAACCAGGACCTCATGATCAGCAGTCGCACTACTGCAACCACTAGACCAACGAGACAGTCATAATAATAAGTATTACAAATATATTAAAGCAAATAAAATAAAGAATTCATTGTCTACGTTCATACCGCCAATGTCAAATGTCAAACACACTATAGTAGAAGTTAAATAGAGCTTGCATAATTTTTTATAAAATACGGCCGAATTCCGACTACTTGATTACTACTCGTATGTTTTAAAATGACGCAGGATATGTGACAGTCCCACGTCGACAATGTATCTCTGATACTGTACTCTGACCTACATACGCAGGAGCGGACTTCGGGATTGAGTAAATTGAGATTAGGTTCCGCTGTGTTTCTCTTACCCTTACCGCACTATAGTTCGGCCGTTCAGAGAATGCGTTCTTGACACGTCCCGATTGAACTGACGACGTAACTTTGTAATGGCGTTGCAGTTAGGATAAAAATATTTTTGCTGGTTGTTTACCGTTTTAACAATTGATGAGCATTAAAACAACGTTATTATATCAATAATCAATGAATGTTATAGTTTTGTGCCAAACTGAGTGTCAAATAACTTGGTAAACAATATTTTTCTAAATCTATACTGCGCTATTACAAGGTTATGTCAGCGCTTTATATTTGTAGTGCTGTGCTAACAATAACAGGCAATAACAGTATCGTAATCTGTTCTTATACAGTTCTACTTTACAAAATAATACGTTTTCTTTTTCTTCTTAAGAATTTGAAAATAATGGACTATAAGATAACTTTTATTAAATATAAAAATAAAACTACAACCAAACCGAACGCGCGAAAGAAAGTAGCATTTTTAAATTTAGGTTGAAAATGGTAACCCCAAATGGCGTTATGGCCGCCATTTTTCGACGCTCAAACAGTCGTCTGTTGTCGTTTCGTGCACATAGACCACGTTCTTCAAGTGTTTTCGATCTGTTTTTATTTGATTACCCGGGTTTCGTTTAATGCACTGTTTCTGCTTTTCAAAGTGACATCGGCGCTAAATCGGACTTCGATAGTGTTTTGTATTGCGTTCTTTTTACTTTTGGTGCATAATAATGCCTAAACGTGGACAAACATTGAAAAGTGGAGCCCGTGAGTTAATCATCAAGCTGCAAGATTACTTTGAGCGGGAGCGGCAAAATGGCGGACCCCTGTTACCTGTCGAACAAGTACAAGAACGCGTCTCTCAGGCGCTTGGAGTTAGCAAACGAATGATAACAAATATTAATAAAGAAAATTTCAGCTCTACTGGCACGGAAGATAATATTTTACGTGCTCCGAAGAAGAAACGTAGAACTAAACCCGTGACACATATTGACACCTTTGACGCCGATGCAATCAGAAATCATGTATATGGTTACTATTCCAGAAATGAATATCTCAACAGGAAGAAGCTTTTGGCATCGTTAAGAGAAGCTGGACTGTTTAGCGGGGGTAAAACTGCTTTAACCAAAATCTTAAAAGATATTTGTTTTTAAAAAAAACAGACAAAAGAAAAATTTTATTAGAACGATACGACATAATTTTAAAACGGATAAGTTTTTTGAGAGAAGCAATAAATATTGATAACTGGGATAATGTCGTGTTCATTGACGAGACATGGCTAAACGCCAATCACACGGTTTCCCGTTCTTGGACGGATGATACACAAGCGTCGACGTCGAAAGTACCAATGGGTAAGGGGGGCCCGTCTGATAATATGCCACGCAGGTTCTGCTCAATGTGGTTGCTTTTGCTGCTTTATGTGGTTCAAATACAGAAACCACCTATCCAAGCTGATAAAAAAGAAGAAGTGGTGGCTTGGTTACAAGCAAAAGGCATTGACGCAAATATGCAGATACTAAAACCAGAGCTAATTAAATTAGTTAAGAAAATAAAGCGGCAAATGTGCGATACGAAATCGATGAACTGGCTCTGGAGTACGGTCATCGCGTTCTAAGAATTCCACCGTATCATTGCCAATATAACGCGATTGAGCTAATCTGAGCTCAAATAAAAGGTTGCGCCGCCCGCCACAATACTTCCCCCGCCATACAGCACGAAAAAAGATGATGACCCTATTAATAAAAGAAGCCTGCGGGTAAGTCACAAGAGATGACTGGGCAAAGGTTGTTGAGAAGACTAAAAACCTGATTGTGGAACATTTTGACCGAGATATCAGGATTGATTCCGTTATTGATAATAATATAATTATACATGTAGGCGAAGATGATGATGAAGACACCACCTCTTCAAGCGAATCGGAGTCTGATTAATATTCTTTACGCACATTCAATTCAATGTACTTTATTGCATAGAAATATAGACTGTAACTTTGTAACAAAGAATAAATATAACAATTTTATTATATTAATATTACCTTTTTTGGTTTCCACTTAAATTACTAAAATATAAATTTTAATTGATTCCGCCAATTTAAAACGAAAATAATCCTTAAAAATAACGCGGCGGTTCATTTTGGAGGAACGGTAACGAACTCAGTGTTATGTTGTGCCCATCATTCCCATCTATTCGTGACTAACTGATAGGTGTCAGGAACGCATTCTCTGAACGGCCGAACTATATACTCTAGTGTACCCTGCTTAGTTGACAGCTACCGAATCATCATCATAATCATCATCATCAATACAGCCCTTTCCATTCCCTCAGGTCTGGCCACAGGCCTCGCCCAAGAAATCCACTTGCATCTATTTTAGCTTCTTGCATCTCTTACCAGGTCGCCACTCTATACCATACTTCTTTTACATGCCACTTAAGAACTTTTTTCCGCATCGATTACCAGTTATTCCATCATCTGTGGTATCCATTGGAGGCATATCTAAGCCTTGGTTTGATCGCTCTTGTAAAACTGCATGACATAATAAGCGTAACTTCACCTCCATGTCCTTCAAAAGACTTTTTGCTAAGAAAAAGTATGAGGACATTGGCAGAATTGGCGATAAATTAATTCCTTCGGGGAACTGTGCATTCATAAATGGCCGGCTCATTGTCAGTTCAGCTGAGCCACCTGCAGCTACCGAATAATAGTATATATTACGTGCGAGTAGGTATCTTTTGTCATCACACTGGTGCAAGCAGTATGTTAATTGTACCTTATCGATCCTCCCTCGACCCTTAAGCTTATTTGCATACCGTTTGATAACATTTGCATTTTTGCTACCATATAAGCCCTTATCCATAGCAGAGTTACTTTTTTGAATTATTTATAATGCTACTTTTAACAAGCTTAAGTCACTAGGCAAACTATATAGAAAGAGAAAGGCTTGGAGTTTCTTGATTAAATCTGTAATAAGAATATCCGCATAAGGCCTAGATTATTAATGTATTTTACGCCATGCATAAAAATCAAAACATTAATAGTTATGATAGGTTTTGTAAAAACTAAACGAGAAATATTGATTTCTATTCATAGAAATGCGTTATAAATTTTATATTACAATTTTAAGAATATTTTTTTTATCTTTGCCACAAATATCCAAAACGCTATCCGCCGTATTAGAATCCGTCGTGACGTCACAGGTTAAGTAAACTTGGTAATGTGCTGTGTATTATCACGAAATGTTTCAAGTTATCCTTACGATTGTTGAGTTAGATTCCGAATTTTATTGAATTTTTTTTTGCATGCAATACTGATTTTTGTCCTGCTAAGTTGAGAAATGTTAAAACATCGATGTGAGTACCTATTACCAACTTTTATTTATAGCATAATACAATACCAGGTTAGAGTGTGTTTTGTTAATACATAATTATGTTCATTAGCAATTATTAGTGATAATATCTAAGATAACGTAATCTATTACAATATTTGACTTGCAATACCTACACCTCATGATGTTTTTTTGTATAAACAATATTTTTTATTGTATTAGTAATATTTGTAATTTAAGAAATGTAAGTCATACTGACATCAAAATTATTTTACAGAAGTATAGTATTTTGTAGACAATGTGTTCGTGTATCTTTTTGTCAGTTTTAACAAAGTATTTTTCATATTTAAATAAGTTGGTACTTGAATCCATAACTTCCCCGGCGTTCTTATGCTCGTATGTTAGCCTTCAAGCACAACACACCATTTAATAAAGATGATAACTCATTATTAAACATCCATAAATATATTAATCCTTTGCAAAATCGGCAAAATCCTTATACAGTGACGTCACGTGCTTAACCGCAAGGTGGCTACTGTTTTCGCGGGGAAATTTAAAACGATGAACCAAAAGTATTTTTATGGCACTATTCGGCTTAATAAAAATTATATAAAAATTATGGCGGTTCATTATTACTCTAGGATTAATTTAAAACACTATTTGAAAATGGGTGTTATACCCTATTAACAGAGTCCAGAGCATCAAGTAGGCTGTAGTGATAATGGATCGGCTATAACTTAACACCTGGCAACCGATGAAAATGAAAGCCAGCACTGGCAGGGTTGCCATGCAATGTTAGGGTCTTTAGTGTAGTAATTGAAAGATACTTTACTCGTTCAGGTGTATTTATTGAATGCCAGAATAAAATCCAATTACAATAATTTAAATTACTAAGCTAATACGTAAGTAAGTTTGCTTAGTTCCAATCAAGGGATTCATTTGCGTCATGGCGTAATTACTCCATCCGTCTGTAGTTGCCACCCTCTTCCAGTGCAAGTACTGCATCTGAATGGTAAAGAGAATGAATACAATTACCGACGGTGCAGCATCATGCTTCTTACTCCTTAGAGGAAATCACACACCTGTACACATTTGTAGAAGGGTTGCAGATGTTCATAGGCTGCAGTAGGTAACCCTTAACCAGGTGGACTTTAAGTTAATTTTAACCGACTTCAAAAAAAGAGGAGGTACTGAATTCAACTGTATTTTATTATTATTTTACGTGCATTACTTCAGAACTTTCTTCTAGGCGAACCGATTGTAATGATTTTTTATTATTTGAAAGCTCGTGCTTCTCATGAGGTCTAGTCAAATTTGATCAGGATGTGATCAGTAGTTTTTGAGTTATCCTTAATAATTCGTATTTAATTGACTTCGACTACATTGATAATAATCTTATTTTATTCATATTGAAGTCAGTTGTACAAAATTTTTAATTTTACCAGTTGTTCACTTTAATTTTTCAAAAAAAAAATTAACTAACAGAATCAGGCTTTACTATCCCTTAGCTCTTCAAATTTGATAAGGCACATCATTTTATTTTATCACGCCGATCGTAGCTAATTAATTTTTAACATCTTTAAAATATATATTGTATTATTGGCGAGATATTTGATCCTGGCAGCAGCCCCCTATACTGCAACAATAGTAGTTCAGTACTGTCGTATTGAAAATTTCACTCCATTATCAAACCGATGTCGGAATTAAAAGTCATTTTGTAGCATAAAATACACCGACCATATTTAAATCTCAGTCGAATTCAACTCGCTATAAATTCTTCAAAGCGTGTACCACAGTGAGTTTGCGGGGCAATAGTGATATGCTTAATTGCGTTAAACAGCGCCCAGGGTGTAGCTTGCAGTTACGATAATTAATGTACCATACGACACAAGAAATTCTCATGGGTAAAATTGGTAAATAGTATATCATTTTATGGTTAAAATATTTGAAGTGAAACCTTCTTTAGGAGCGTTGGACGCTTTTTGGTTGGGTAACATCTTATGAGTTCGCGTCACCAACATGCTATTTACAAAACATGAAATTTAAAATTTTAATACAACAATGCATACGCAAACCTAAAAACTAAACACTGTCATTCCGTAGCTTTAAGTTTTTATTTCTTTCGGCAGTCTTTAATGGCTCAAAAATACAACGAAATCCCAAAAAATATACAGTCTCTCTATTACAGTTTAAATATTTTATTAAACAAAAACTGTATAAAAAGGGTCATTATTGGTAATATTAATTAATACTTTGTTGATAAACACCCTGGGAATGAGGTGGTCGCTTACAAGCTTTTTCTGAAATAAATTTTGCAAATAGTTTGTACAACACAACATATTGTATAATTGACTTAAAAAATTGCTTTGAAAAATTGAGTAAGATGCGACTATGAGAAATGCTAGAAAAATATGATGACTTTCTATAGATGGCGGTATAACGAGCTCGTTCATGCCAGATAGCAGTTGGGAAGAAGCGAGATGACTGGTACTCATCAATACTCCGTAAGGCGAGACGACTTTTTGAAATTTAACATTTTCGCAACTTCTCTGTGTGCTGGAATTTGTCGATTGTGTCGTTGTCATATTTCAAAAGCACATTCTAGTTCTGTTTCGTCTTGTCTCTCATCTTTAATAAATTAACAAATAAATAAAAAGTTCTAACCGTGTTAGGACAGGTAAATCCACGGACGGTCAGTCCATCTTATGTTGGACATCACCCCACTCACTACGTCGGAGTTACTACCTGGAAGGGCAGAAAATAGCCCATGACCGTTATTTTTGAAGACCTATGTTCGACAGTGGACTTTTGAACATATCGTACTGCATTTCCTTGTTAAGTAAATTACACTTAATGATTTCTTATATTTACGCGAACACTACACTTTGATTAAAATTACTTTTACGGATTTTATCGCGTTTAATTTTAATTTTAATTATTTTAATTTTTAATTCCTGACGTTTCTAGTACATATCTAGAAATTTATTAAGAGGTAGATAACTACACGCACACAATACTTTTCTTGCAGTCAAATACAACTAATTAAAAGGATACCCCAACAGAAGACACATTAGAGCCGTGGTAGCACAAGGGAGCGCTCTACGTAAGTTTCACAGTATACTAGCAACTCAAATTAGATCCCCGCCGGCACCAACGAAATAGTTAACTCTAATTGTAAGTTTTCGTGTTCAGCGGTAAAGTAAAACCTCTTGAGTAAACATTTCTGAGGTGTACAAAATTTCAACGAAATCCGAAATCTGCTAACACATGCTGAAACGGCGCGGCAAATTAATAGTTCCATAACCCTCACAAAAATAAGGGGAGACCTGCGCCAAACAGCGTACATATACAGCCTGTAACTTTCACTTTGACGTTTACTTACAGAAAAAAATTGTTTTCATTTACATGCACATTTATTTACTTTATGAAAAATACCTTCACTTGGCAACAATTTTATCCACTTACAATAAATCTCACACAACAAGACTGCCCTCTGGCTTATCTCCCTTTTTACACGAATAATACAGGCGGTATGTATGATTGAGACAATACACGTTTTTGTAAGAAATATGTAACAGAAAATAAATGTTTTTAGTGCTAAATATACTGCAATGAATTGAAAGAGTTATGTGTCTTATTTTTGCTTTTTAAATTATTAAAAATAATTTATCATTCATTGCTTAAAGAAACTTGTCTAACATCCCACATATTTAAGTCAAATTATATTAAAAATACTTAGAATGTTATTACACGTTTCACACACAAAAGTTATCATCATCATCGTTATCATCATCACGACAGCCATAACTACTCGACTAAATGTGGTGATAGATTATCATATACCACTGCTACGTGGCAAAATGAATGGACAAATCATGTACTTAAGTTAAACACTCTTTATTTTATTTTGTAGAATAAGGTTGACAAATCAGCACACAGCTCAAGTGATTCTAAGTGGATGCTGTGACCCATAGACATCTCCACATAGCCTCAATTACGAATCAAAATGCAGATGCGTTATCTATCACCCCTGAGGACTAAGCTGGAATGTCTTCTTTCCAGTAAAAAGAGGTATCTGGTTCTCAACACTAACCCTGCAAAACACAGCAGTATTAAGCTGCTGTTTTACGCTGGTATTCTGTGAAAGCGTAAAGTGAGCTACCAAGTTAGAAGACTGTCATATTCGTTACGTTAACTAATAGTAACGGCTCCTTCTTTCTATCTGAGAGCCGTCTGAATAGAACTTCATTACCAGGCCGTCACAGTTCACTGCTTGACGTAGAACTCTTCCATTGTGAGGTTGATTTGTTTTAGTTGCAATGCTTTGGCAGGCTGATTCATGATGACAATACGAGATGTATCGCACTGTTGACTCTTATTCCCGAAGTCAGTATGTCCATTTTATTACAACCTATATAAGTCCTATGCTGAACATATAGGACTCTCCTATAGGTTACCTCATAGGAAGAATTTTTCCATAACGCTTTGCAGGCGAGTTGGTAACCGTAGTTTTTTATTATTTTGAGCTATTATCAAGAAGACGCCGCTGCACATTTTCTGCTTAATTTTCCTCGTTCGCCTCTTACGACACACACGACATGAAGTGGGGTAGTGGATATCATTGCACTGCCACTACACGTCGGTGTGGGTATTATTTATCAAGAACGAGATTGTCTCACAGGGGTTAGCAGATATTCCGAGGCAACCAAGTTTGCCAATACGCATTGGACCAACGCGGCAAACTCCCTCCTGCTGCAAACACTTATCTATATAAAAAATTGCCTGTGCCCAACGTTTTTTACTTGTTTAAGATAATTTTATGAACCAATTAATAATCAAATTCTAAATATTTGAAGATATAAATTTCACGTTGCAATACACCAAGTTCTTAACATATGTAGAAGCAAACAATACCAAACCGCCGCAATTTTACTGGCAAAATTCAAACATTTCTAAAGTTCTCAGTCACGAATTTTGTACTTTAAAGTAAACGCTTGGTTACACTTAAGCTTGAGTAAACATTGTGTTAACATTTGAATTGGAGCCTTTTGTTTATGAATAAATAGAAAGTTTTGATATTGTGTTCGGAATAGCAATTAGATTTTGTAGACACATTCGAACCGAAACCATATTTGCCAGCCACATTTTAAAAATATTTGATAATTTTTGTCTTCATACTTTATTTTTTTCACCTTTTTAATAAGAAAACTGTCGGACGCCGAAACACAAGATTCTGCTCGAGGGACTACAAAAGGTAAGTAGAGGCTTCGTTTCATAGCACGGTTGTATTATGTTATCAAACTGCTATTTACTTTAATAACGTGTAAGTAGTTAATATTATTGTCTACGGCTATTTCATTTATTTGAGTCGTACACGTACTGTACGTTTTGTTGTTTGGTATTCACGTCAAACTTTGTGAACACGTTTAGCGTATGACGGATGTTTAATAACAACTAATAAATGAGTATTTAGTCAGATAGAGCATCTATAGTCTTCTTTTTTGAAGTTCGTTGCAGGCATCCACGAGCTGCTGAGACACTTACCATCAATTAGTCTATAATACCATACTCAGTTATTAACCTTATGCCAGATTTTGCAAAATTTATTAATGAATCCAGAGACCAAGTTAACATTAATTATAACTCCCTTAAATTATTCCGCAAGTCTATCCGCAAAAGTTGGGCTTGGTGCGCCTTACCCGAGAAGGAGAAGGGGGAGGAGAAGTCCTCTCCCGATTGCCATGGGGTGAGGCGGCCAGCAGCGGTGGGGCCGCGGATGTATGCAAGAACGTTTTTAGTCGGTGCGAGAGAACGAGTTTTTTTTTTAATGAGACCATTATTTTAATTGACGATCTATCATTATTTGGAGTATAAATATTATTTTTGTTATATGTTATCGAAATCTACCTTTAATTACTTTATTCAGAAACAGAAACAGAAACTTTTTTATTCAATGTAGATTATAAACAATACTTATTGAAAGTCAATTTTTTCATTTACCACTGGTTCGCAAAAAAACCTCTGTCCTGGTAAGAACCAGCAAAAAACCCAGCGGGACTATTTTTTTCCAATAATAGCATACAATTATGTTTACAATAAACAACACAAGACAAATTAGAAATGGCTTGGTAGCGATCACCCTTCTTAGGGGTTATTATCATCCATAAATTCCTTAATATTATAATAACCCTTTTTATACAAACTTAGTTTAATAAAATTTTTGAACTTTGCGTATGACAAATTTTGTATATTTTCTGGGATTTTGTTGTAAAAGCGAATACATCGCCCCAAAAATGAATTACTGACTCGGTGGAGTCGAGTAACTGGTACTACTAGCTTGTGTCTGTTCCTAGTATTTACAGAATAAATATCACTTATTTTTGCAAAACTACGTTTATTTTTGTGTACGTACATTACATTTTCATTAATATATTTTATATATTTATGAAAATGTAATGTATACCAGAGTTAATATATTAATTTCCTTAAATTTTTGTCTGTGACTCTTTTGGTTTTAAATTATATATTGCTCTAATGGCTCTCTTCAAATCGTACAATCGGTGTATAATAATGACGTATTAGTACTAGCAAATGTTAATAAACCTAATAAAGAAGAAAACTGAGGTCGATTGAAACTCGAATGTTATTGCTATTTAAAATCAATAGTTGCTTTCACCAGTATTTTCAAATGTTATAAGAAAATAAACATGTTGTTGCTGTCGTGCCACGTGGAAGGCACACCTAGCAGCCTGGTTAATTATCAGTTCTATATTTTGAATATGTTGCTTAATGCATTAAGCTAAGTTTAATAATAGAATTATAATTTAGTTTTAAAGTTTTCTAAAATTTTATTTCCAATTCGGCAGCAGATCTTCAGTCATACACAAAAGAACACAATAATGTGAAAATAAGACCTGGATTAATTTAGCTATTGCTGCATCAGTCATCTCTTAATAAACTTCTATAAGGGAACATTGCATAAATTTGTTTGGAAGCTAGTTTTTCCGTACTTTTTACTCCCCACTGGAGACTGCAATTAACAGAAACTACGACAAATAAAAAAACACACCAGAGTCAACACAGAGATTAAAAATCATTGCTAAAATTGAGGCTATATCAAGTACCTAAATTGAAGTTTTCATAGGACTTCAGTTTTCTATTTGTTTTATTTCATAAAAGCTTTAATAATATCTGTATAGATAATATGCTTAAAATTAAAATAAGCAAGACATGGTCACTTACTAAGTAATATTTTATTTAGTCACTGCTATACTTAACTAAATGACTTTACAACAATACTGAGTGTTGAAAAGCCCTCGAGAAGTTCTCTCTGTGCTACTGTGGCTGTCAACTGTCGCTTCTCGGTTGCATTTAACAGATGATTTCTAACTTTGAGCGTTTCGTATTTGTGTAATAATATTAAAATTAATATAATTATATAATAATTTTGTTTTTTCTCTTATTATAAAACTGTAATAACAGTAAGTTCTTGTACGTGGTAGAGCCACGCTGCAGCTGTATTATGTATGGTTGTAGCACGAATGGGCCGGCTCAACCAGGGAGGGACCACGCTCTCACAGAATACCAGCGTAAAATAGCAGCGTAATACTGCTGTGTTTCGTATGGTGAGTGTAGAGAACCGGAGACCCTTTTTACTGGAAACGAGGCATTCCATCTTATTTCTCACGGGTGACAACGCATCTGCATTTTGATTTCTAATTGAGGATAAAATAAATGTAGAGATATCTATGGGCCACAGCATCCATTTTAAATTAAACTAATTTGAAGGATTTTACGACGTTTAATTTTTGAACAAAATTCCTAAATAAGAATAAAAATAAGATTCTTTTAAAAAGTCGACTACAAAAAAATCGTAGAAATATTTCAGGTTTTGCGATAGACAGCGGTATAGTTATTTCTTTTACGCCCGACCTAAATAACTAAGCCTGGGGGAACGTCTGAAAATCCTCCGCACGGTAAGGTTCATGTCCATTAGTGAAATTTTGCGAGCTAAAGAAGAAGAAATATTTAATTTTAATACTCTTTAAAAGCTCCAAACTTTAGGTGCCCAAGAGCCTTATCGTCGAAGATGTCGTTGCAGCCAGAGGAAACCAATCAATATTTTTCTTCGGCATAAAATCAAAAAGTTTGACATTTTTATGTGATATAAATGTCAAATTATAATTAAAATGGGGTTGATGACGATAACAAAAATGACAGCTTGATAAATGATGTTTACGTTTGGACGACCCTGAGAAACATTTTAGAAAGGTAATAACATGGGACGTGTCACGTGGGTCTCTGTAAGATAATCAATTACATAATTAATCCCGTGATGTCTTACATTCCGTAATTGTAATAATAGGAGACTACGTTCAAGGCCAGATATAACTCATGTTCTCCGGTAGATGACGCTATATCATCTCGTTTAAGATATAAAATACACAGACTGAAAAAGAGACGCTCAAGAGCGCTGATGCTACACTAGGAATACGTGCATTAATTTTCAGAAGAAAAAGTGACTTCAATAATTCAATCTCCATGAGTCCCAGGCGGAAGTTTTACTTTTTATTATGTTAATTAATTTGTTGTAGCAGGTATTTCTTGCAGTAGAGAGATTCATGTTCAACAGTGAACTAATTAAAAGGCTAAAGAAGGAGTCGAAGAAGTGGTCAATATATTTGGAAGATAATATTTTAGCTAACTTCAAAAAAAGAGGAGGTTATTAATTCGAATGTATGTTTTATTACATATCTTTGGTAGTTATGAACAATTTTTAGTATTTTTATCAGATAGAAAAATAGGGGATGAAGTTTCTAATGTAACAACTAAGACGACTAGTTGTTAACTTGAGTTATTTGGTTTGTTCAAAAACTAAGAATAAAATAATTTCCAAAAAAATACTTTTGGTGTCGGTGGTTTTAAATCTTTAATGGACAGTTTCTTAACACCGACTTCAGCGGCTATTACGCGGAAATTATTTAATTATTTTTAGTGACTTGTAAGACACACCAACTTACTTGATTCAAAATTATTTTTTTTAAACTGAAGAGGCAAATAAACTTACAACCCACCGGAGACATATTTTTTATTGGTTTGTTTTATCCTTTTTAACTTATATGCACGTTATTTATAATTTATTTAAACACAACTAAGGCACGGACACGCGCATCGCCTTACCATCCGATCTGACTTACTGGTAAGTTTTGTTTTCCGTGCCCACGAGACGAGCTTGCTAATCGTTAAGTCTGAAAATGACGAACCAAGACTACTACAAAAATTGTATGTTTATTCTGTATTTGTAAAATAAATAATTGTTGTATTTTTGTTTATAAGTATTTACAGTATTGTATGGAAACTTGACACCTTCAAACAATGAAAGTTATTAATGTGTTGTCATCTATGGGGACCAAAATGAACCGCCTCACTGCCTGTACTTATTCTACGCGTTGTACCAATTTATTTTCCGGCTCGCAGCAGTGGCAGCACTGCATGTGGTGGTAAAGTTAGGTTTCTGCCCAGACGAACTCTTTGGCAGAAAAGGTGTCCTATCACCTAGGAGTTGATAGACGCAGGTGTCCGTGGCATGCGCTTACCTTCAAATGGACAGAGTGGTCGTTTAACACTCTCACTTCTGGCAGTATCGTGCCAAATGCAATTCCGTAGTTTCCTAGCCCCTCTGGATGGCAGGCAGGCGAGAGTTTATTTAAATTATGATTGATTATTTTTACTTAACTGTTAAGATTTACGTGGGATGGCTCAAAAAGCGTAATGATACTGACTCACTACCTCTGCTATGATGTGAAATTTTTTGTAAGTTGTTGTTCAAATTATCCCGTGAGTATCATTAGAGGACAAATGGAATCACTGTAAGGTATCCTTCTGATGACAAGTTATTAATTAAAAACAGCGATGGCCACCGGTCCGATGAAATTGGCTACTATCCAAAGTTTTGTAGGATACCTTGAGGGTAGCCTATGTTCAGCGGTAGATTTGCCACGCACACGCCACAGCGCACTATGTCTACAGTAAGAACGGGTCAGCTAAACTGGCAATGAACCATGCTCCACAGGAACGCATTCTGCTTATTTGTTTGCAATAAATTTTAATGTACTATGTTACGCTATATCTACGTCAATTGTTAAAATATTATGAGAAACTTCAGGAGTGGTCATGTTATATAGACTTAATTTTAATGTAATTTGGGTTTAAATGAAACTATTTTATACGAGATTGGATAAAAAATATTTTAAAAGGTAAAGGCAGAGTTTAAAAATTTTAAATAAATTAAATACACATATAGACAAATGGAAGTAGTTCATATTCTTAGTTTTGATTAAAGTTAAATTTACCAACATGTTGATTGTATGATTGATTGTCACCTTTATATTATTTCAAATAAAAACAGACTTTAACACGTAATTATATTATGTCTATTCTATAACCAACTAACAAATAATTTGTTCATACAAAAATAGCTTCACGAGTTCGTAGAGCAGCGATCTACTCGGACCATGTTTAGCCAATAAATACATGGTTTACATGGAAAGTTATGATGAGTTATTAGTATGCAGTTCTCTGCTTTCACAATCACACATGAAATATAACATTCTTCGCCTTTTACGTTAAGCTAGGCAAGTCATATTGTAAGTACATTTTTTTAAATACATCTCTAGCCATGCAACAAACTGTGCTATTTAAATAAACGTCACAAGCTCACAAGTATTATTTTGTTTTGCTTATCATTTTAACATTTCATTTTTAATAGGTTGAAATTTCACAATCCATAAAATCCATAAATACTCACGCCTGTCACTCAGAGGGGTAGGCAGAGACTACAGATTTCCATTTGGCAGGATCCTGACACACCTCTCTCGCCTCCTTCACATCCATACACCTACGCATACATGCTCGTCGGTTAAGGGTACTCCTAAATTGGCCCGTTTCTAATAAATCGCCTCGTCGCCTTGCCATCGTATTTGGTCGATAAATTTTCGCCTAGGACTTCCCTTTCCGACTCTGCCATTCACTTCTGCAACATAAATTTTCTTTGTCACTCTTTCCTCATTCATTCTTTCCACATGACCAAACCACCGAAGCATTCCTTTCTTAATCCTGGTCACAACATCATCTTGCAAACCACACTCTTCTGTTATTACACAATTTCTTACCCTGTCATTCAGATTCAGCCCTAACATACTCCTTAACGACCGCATTTCTACTGCGTTTATTCTACTCTCGTACTTCTTCTGCCACACCCAACTTTCACTACCATACGTTAAAGTAGGGACCAACACAGCATTGTGAATTGCCATACGTGCATTTTTCGATACATTTTGACTCTTCACAATAGAGTGCAAGGCCCCATTTACTCTATTTACCGCATTCACTCGTCGTTCTATATCCTTATCATATCTCCCATCCCTGCTAAATACGCAGCCCAAATAATATCTACTACTATAAACTCATCTACTTGCTCGATCAACTCCCCCTTCTATTCTTATTTCACAAATCGTTTTACTTCCTTCTCTTTCAAAAACCATAACCTTCGTCTTACTTGCGTTCATTTTCATACCCCTTTCTTTTAATGATCCGTTCATTAATGTAACCATCATTTGCAACTCGGCCGCCGACGACGCAAGAATGACTTGATCATCGGCGTACAAAAGGCATTTGACGGTTAACTCACCCATTCTTAATCCGCATTCTTCAACTTTCAAATTTTGCAAACAACTGTCCATAAATATGTTGAACAGCCACGGGGAAGCCACACAGCCTTGTCTGACACCTTTATGGATGTCAAACCAATCCGAGTAGACCCCGTTGATCCTAACACAAGCACTAGAGTCCCTATAAAGAGACTCCAATGCCTGTATCAAGCCAGCGCTCAACCCAAATGAGTTCAGTGTTTGCCATATCAAATCCCTATCCACTCTGTCATAGGCCTTTTCCAAGTCCATGAACGCACAAAAAACCTTTTGGTTTTTGGCCAGAAACTTCTCCGCGATCATGCGCATGGAAAAGACTTGACCTGTACATCCCATTCCTATTCTAAATCCCTCTTGCACATCCCAAATTTTTCCATCAGTTTCTTTCATGACCCTTTGAAATAGAAATAGAAATAGAAACTTTTTTATTCAATGTAGATTATAAAAATACTTATTGAAAGTCACTTTTTAATTTACCACTGGTTCGCAAAAAAAACCTCTGTCCTGGGAAGAACCAGCAAGAAACCCAGCGGGACTATTTTTTTTTAATAACAGCTTACAATTATGTTTACAATCAACAACACAAGACAAATTAGAAATAGCTTGGTAGCGATCACCCTTCCCAGGGGTTATTATCATCTATAAATTCCTTAATATTATAATAACCCTTTTTATACAAACTTAGTTTAATAACATTTTTGAACTTTGTGTATGACAAATTTTGTATATTTTCTCGGATTTTGTTGTAAAAGCGTATACATCGCCCCAAGAATGAATTACTGACTCGGTGGAGTCGAGTAACTGGTACTACCAGCTTGTGTCTGCTCCTAGTATTTACAGAACGAATATCACTTATTTTCGCAAAACTACTTTTATTTTTGTGTACGTACATTACATTTTCATAAATGTATTGAGAGGCCAGAGTTAATATATTAATTTCCTTAAATTTTTGTCTCAGTGACTCTTTTGGTTTCAAATTATATATTGCTCTAATGGCCCTCTTCTGTAAAATAAATATAATTTCAGTGTCAGTCACGTGTCCCCATAGCAAAATACCATACGACATAATGCTATGGAAATAACTGAAGTAAACTATTCTAGCTGTTTCAACACTGGTAAGAGTTCTAATCTTTTTTACAGCATATGCTGCAGAACTAAGTCTGCTAGCTAGTTTTGATATATGGGGGGAGCCATTGAAGCTTTGCGTCCAGTGTGATTCCAAGAAAAATGGTGGTATCAACAAGACTCAGTTCCTCCCCATTTAAAATTACATTAGTATTGACATGTTTAACATTAGGAGTTACGAATTTCATACATTTAGTTTTAGTTCCATTCAAATGCAAATTATTAACATTAAACCAATTAACTAACTTAGCCATAGCATTATTTACTTCGCCGTAATTTAATAACTGTCGTTTTAATTTGAAAATTAATGAAGTATCATCAGCAAATAATACTATATCATGGTTATCCCCTACTATGTAAGGTAAGTCATTGATATATACAAGAAACAGAAAGGGGCCGAGAATTGAGCCCTGAGGCACGCCCATTTGTACAATCGACCCGGAAGAACTCATACTATTAATAACAACTTTTTGTGTTCTGTCACTTAAATATGAAATAATTAATTTAAGAGCATCATTTCTTACACCGTAGTGTTGAAGTTTCCTGATTAATGTTTCATGGTGAACACAATCAAAGGCTTTGGATAGGTCACAGAACACACCCAAAGCATCCTGTGAATTCTCCCATGCATTAAATATATATTTAATCAGCTCAACACCAGCATCAGTTGTCGAGCGACCCCTTGTGAAACCAAATTGATTTTTATGAAGTAATTTATTTACATTAAAAAAAAATTAACAATTGATCAAGAATAATTTTTTCAAAAATTTTACTAAGTGTTGGCAGTACAGAAATAGGTCTAAAATTAGCGGGGTCCAATGTACTACCAGATTTAAATAAAGGTATTACTTTACTATGCTTCATTAAATCAGGAAACACACAAGATTTGATACTACTATTAAAAATAATAGATAGTTGAGGTGCGATTGTATCTATTATAGACGCAATAACTTTAACAGAAATCCCCCACAGATCGGCGGTTCTCTTAATATCAAGAGTCTTAAAATATTTTACAATATCTTTTGATGACACTTTATGAAATTTAAAATTCTTTGTACACACATTTACATTTTGTTTAAGTAATGATTCGGCGACGGTAGGAGAAGAATTCAGTGACTTAGTGGTTAAGATCGGAATATCAGTAAAATATTTCTCAAAAACTGTTGCAACGTCCTGATCTGATTTAGTTAATTTATTGTTAAAACTTAACTGGTAGTTTGAATTGCGACAGTTGACCTTACCAGTTTCACTATTAATTATACTCCATGTCATTTTAATTTTATTAGAAGCAGTCTTTATTTTGTTGCTTAAATACAATGACTTGGCTAAGGAGCACACTCTTTTAAATATTTTGGAATATTTTTTTACATATTCCCTAAATTCAACGCTAGGATTATATGACCTTTCATTGTAAAGTTCATATAACCTTTGTCTGCTCTTCTGGACTCCTACCGTCGCAGTCCCCTGGCAGTTCTTACCAGTTTCCAGAACATTTTAATATTTGCCTGGAAGTTATACGATATTCTTCTATCATTCTTATCCATTCTTTCTTGCTTTTTTCTTTCAACTACTTCTTTTACTCTCTTATTAAGATGTCTAAAGACCGCCTTTTTTCTTTTAATATCATCATTCGTACCGCTAGAATTACCAGCCTTTGTTGCTAGTAAATCTAACCATGCTCTCTTCTTTGCTTCAACTTCCATACGTATCTCATCATCCCACCATAACGTATTATTTTTCCTTTCATTCTTTCTCTTACTAACACCACATACTTCGGTAGCTGCATGCACTAAACCTTTCTTTACATTTTGCCATACATTCTCCAAGTCTAACTCCTTCATACATAATTCATCCCAACCACTTATATTTTCACAATCCTCATTTATGAACGTGTTTATACCGTCCCTGCTTACTCGAACCGTTTCAAGGAATTATGACTTAAAAGCTTGCCGCCGATGTTGGAAGCTCAGCAAAGGCCTCGTAAATTTTAATTTTGTTTTGTAAAATATCAAACGGCTTATTTGGCCGTTTGATATATATATATATATATATATATATATATATATATATATATATATATATTGGTTGCGCGGAAAACCATTCGCGTTTTTTATTTATGACGGTAGGAACTTGCCGAATCATTATTCCTTCCAAAACGATATCATTCGTACCCTCCTATCGACACATCGGGGTGATGGGGTGGGAGGGGAAAGAAGACGATTCTAGAACATCGCGCAATCACCGGAGCCGAGGATATATAAGACACGCGCGACCGACGCACGCTCTCTTCTTCCCGTCGCAGCCGTCGTTGAACTACAACCTCTTCTTCCCGTCGCAGCCGTCGTTGAACTACAACCTCCTCTTCCCGCGCGCTCGTTTGGAAACACCTCACTAGTGGAAACCGCCTTGGCCTGGAAGCAGTCGAGCTCCAGGAACCCGCCTCACCTCGTGTGAGATATCGTCGCGCACCACCTCTCTCCGGAGTGTTCCAGAAGTCGCTATAGTGATCGACAGGATAGAAGAAACCCCGGTGAGTCAACATTCCTTAATTTGCTGCCTGATTAATATTTAATAACTGCTTTAACCCGTTCCAATTCTGTGTTCTCCTCATCAGGCAGGATTCCTTTCATCGATTTGGCAAGTAATAGTTTTAGTTTAGGGAAGAGCGAGTGCATTGTACCGCATGCTATAGTAGTCGCTTTTACATAAGCATAGAAGCAATCGCAAATACAGTCCACTTTAGTTAATATCTCGCGTAATAGGTTTGAGGTTTGACCGGGGAACTAGATTTTCGGCAGCCTTAAACACGTGGCTTCACCATTTTATGGTCACTTCGGCAGGATCTGGATTGGTGTTTAGTGGTTATCCAACCATTTTCTGGTCGAATTTTAAATTAATTGTTTAGATAACGCACTGTAATTTATGGAATAGACTTAAATAGTGTTCGTTTAAATTAAAAATTTGATTTGGTACTCGCAAACAGAATTATTCATTTAATAGCGCTCGTATTTGGTTAAATTTAAAGCTTATTAAACAATTGAAACGGTGTGATAGCAACCGTTTGATACGCTTACCCACAATTTTGATAAAATTATTAGGTTTAGCAAACGACGCGTAGACTCGACCGCAACGGGTGTTCGATCTGATTACGTAATACGGCACGCCGAGTGTTCATCCTACGTCGTTTATGCGTGTGAGATTAATTGTGATTAATATAACTTTATTATAATAATTTAAAATGGCAGTTAGTGGAAGTGAAATCAAAATTAAAACGCTTTATGCCAAGAGGGACATACTCTTTTCGCGTGTGCAGAATATAAGTAATTATAGAAAGAACATTAATATAGAGGCAGTGCGGGAAGCCTTTTTTGAATGAAATCGAAACGATAGATACTTTGCGGATGGATTACGAAAGAATATTAGACCAAATTAATCATTTGGAATTACAAAGCGACCCGAAATACATAGTGAACTACCAACCGCTGCTGGCATTCGAAGATATGTTGTGTCGCGTAAAAAGAACTGCAAAACTCCTACAATCTCAAAGCGAAGCAAAGCCGGAAATACAGGTACGCCCTCGTGACTCAATTAGGTTACCGCCAATAGATATTCCGGTATTCAATGGTGATATTAAGACGTGGCCCTTCTTCTTCAGTAGTTTTCAAAACAATATACACAACAACCCATCGTTATCGGACGCTGAAAAATTATATTACTTAATTAGCAAACTTAGTGGCAGAGCACAGTCGATCTGCTCGGGTTTTACACCTACAGCAAACAATTACGTATTAATATTTGAAACGCTTAAAACTAAATATGAAGATAGGAGAATGTTAGCTTCCGAATATTTGAACCAGATATTCGATCTTAAACCTATATCATCCGCGAACATCAACGGCTTAGAGCAGTTTCTAGATAAATTTGTGGCATCGGTGGCTGCACTTAAGAATTTGAAGTTTGATGACCTTATGGACGTGGTGTTTCTCCATATAGCATTAAAGAAATTAGACTCCGACACCGTGCCTGCGTTTGAAATGGAGCATCGTAGCTCGGAGATGCCTTCCTTTCATTCATTAGCATCGTTCGTGCGAGATCAAATAAAGGTGATGCAGCGCTCTCCGAACGTTAAACAGGAGATTAAAAGGTGCGTCGACCGTAGACAGACTCAACCATCTAAAATAGCAGGGTCGTTAACTTACGTAACCGCTACGCCGACATCACTCCAGCATACTTGTATAGTATGTAAAGATAAACACGGTAATTTATATAATTGTGCGACTTTTCGTAAATATTCACCAAGCGAACGTTATAAGTTAGTAAAGACAAACAACCTATGTTTGAACTGCTTAAGCGATAAGCATTTAGTTGCAAAATGCAATTCGAGTTCCGTATGTAGCAAGTGCGCCAGGAAACATCACACGCTATTACATTTTGAAAATAGCAACATAGCGGCGTCAAGTAAGGCGGATAAGGAATTCACCCCTACTAAGGTCAACGATTCTAGCGGTCGACCTGGTGATGTCGCTCTGTGCTCATTGGCAAATATGGGAGTACAACCTCCTTCGACCGTGTTACTGGGTACGGCACGTATTTTGGTTAGGGATTCGCGTGGAAACGAACAAAGCGTCCGTGCACTGCTGGACAGCGGAGCCCAAAATAGCTTTATAACACGACAATGTTGTCAGCGCTTAGGTTTAGTAATAAATAGGTCACTTTCATGTCCTGTAGTTAAAGGCATCGGAGGTACTAGTAAAGCGACACAGGGATATATAAATTTAAAATTTTATTCTCGGATAGATCGTAATGTTAACTTTGATATAAATGCACTAGTAGTAGATAGGGTCACTGAACGGTTGCCAACCGTTTCGGTTGACACCTCGGCAATGATTGAATTTAAAAATTTGCCTCTAGCAGACGACACTTACGCCGTTCCTGGAAACATAGACATGCTCATTGGGGCATCGCTTTTCCCTTATCTTTTGTTAAACAATAAGGTCAGGGGCAACTCCTCGCATACCGCGCCTTACGCACTGGAAACCATATTGGGCTATGTGATCCTTGGCTCCGCCCCCATCCTAGATAGTATTTCGGCAACCTCTTATTGTGGTATGGCTGTCGAACCGCTCGAGTCGTTAGTCCGCAAATTTTGGGAGATGGAGGAGGTGAACGTCCCACCTATAGCTAGTCCAGATGACAGGTTATGCGAGGAAATTTACGTCCGCACGACCGTTCGTGATCGCGACGGTAGATATAGTGTAGCGCTACCCTTTAAAGGAGATGTTTTATCTCTCGGCGATTCGCGTCAAATGGCGGAAAAGCGTTTCTACAGCTTGGAGCGTAGGATGCTCGCTTCGCCCCAGTTAAAGGAAGCTTACGACGGCGTCATTAACGAATATATAAGAGAAGGTTACATATCGCTTGTGGCTTCGAAATTAGATAACTACGAAGACACACCATCGTATTTTATACCACACCACGGAGTCATTAGAGAGGACAAACTTACATCTAAATTACGTGTAGTGCTCGACGCTAGTGCTAAAACTAGCACTCACCTGTCGCTTAACGATATCCTCTATAGTGGGCAAAATTTACAGGGCAGTTTATTTAATATAATAGTCAATTTTCGTTTGTTTAGTATAGCACTATCCGCCGATATTCGCCAAATGTTTCTTTGCATAGGGGTCCGTGAATGCGACCGTAGATTCCAACGCATTTTATATCGCTTCAACCCAAAGGAACCTCTAATGGTGTTTGAATTTAACCGCGTTTGTTTTGGTTTAAAGTCGAGCCCATTTCATGCGTTACGCACGGTGAGACAGCTCGCTCACGATGAAGGTCCCTCTTATCCTAAAGCTAAGAGGGCAATTGAGCGCGGATTATATATGGATGATTTTGTGTATTCGGTCGATAGCGTGGAGGAGGCCACCCTAACCACCGCCGAAGTCATAAGGCTCATGAAATCGGGTCAATTCGATCTTGTGAAGTGGACTAGTAATTCGCGTACGGTTTTAGATACAATCCCACTATCACACCGTCTTTCGGCGATAAAGGAATTCGACGATTCCGATACACACAAGGTGCTCGGTCTGTGTTGGTCACCAGAGTCCGACGTGTTTAGCCTTAAGGTAAATCCGCCCGTAGAGAAATGCACAAAGCGCACAATACTGTCATGCGTTGCTAGATTATGGGACGTCATGGGTTTCGTAGCTCCTGTGGTATTGTACGCTAAGCTTTTGATTAAACAACTTTGGTTATTTGAATGTGATTGGGATGACTCGCCGCCTGACAGCATTGTTCGATTGTGGCAGCGCTTTAGAGAGGAACTTCCTTTACTAAGAGAAATTAAAATACCGCGTCATATAAATGTCGATAGAAATAGCAGCATAACGGTCGTTGGATTTGCAGACGCCAGCGAGAGGGCTTACGGGGGCGTTGTATATTTCCATGTCCAGAATAATGGTAGAAATTCGATTAGCCTCATTAGTTCTAAGTCGAGAGTCTCCCCCCGTAAGGTTGTCTCTCTGGCGCGCTTAGAGCTTTGCGCAATATTAGTACTCACCAAGCTTATTACCACAGTTATCGGTGCATGTAGGGATAGAGTTCACATAGAAAGGATATTTGCCTTTTCCGACTCCACCGTCGCCTTATGTTGGGTTCATTCTTCACCCCACCGTTGGGATACGTTTGTCGCGAACCGAGTGGCCAAGATCCAAGACGAGTTAGAAACGCGGAACTTTTATCACGTGTCCGGTAAGGAAAACCCTGCCGATTGTCTATCCCGGGGACTCACCCCGATGCAAATAATGGACCACCCGCTTTGGTTCCATGGACCTTCTTGGGTTCACTTGGATCCCTCACAATGGCCAATAACCGATTTCGAACCTTCGTCAGTGTCACAACCGCCGGAAGAGAAGAGACACGCTCTAGTGGCGAGCGTTTCGAGCGAGGTTTCTCCAATTATTGCTCTGGCGAACCGCTTGTCCTCTTGGTCGAAATTATTGCGTATCGTAATTTACGTTTGTCGATTCGCGAAGCTTTTACCGCGACGTTCGTATATCTTAGCATCCGATTACAACTATGCCGAGTCGCTAGTATTACGTGAACTTCAACGTGCGCACTTCTCCGAAGAAATTACAAGATTACAATCGAATAGAGCTTGTAGTCGCGCCTTTCAACGCCTTAAGCCATTTTTACAGGATGGGATTGTAAGGGTAGGTGGACGCTTGTCCAACTCGCAATTGAGTTTCGACCAACGGCACCCTATAGTTTTACCGCGTAAAGACCATATCATGAACTTATTAGTCGATTATCATCATAAATTGAACTCGCACGCTGGCCCCGATTTATTGATGTCGATCTTGCGTCAGAATTATTGGATTCTTTCTGCACGTAGTTTAATACGCAATCGGGTGCACAGATGTATAGCTTGCTTTCGGGCACGCCCCAAGCCGTCATTTCCGGAAATGGCGGAACTTAGATCTTGCAGAGTGATACAATCAGTAAAGCCCTTCACGCACACCGAGTCTGATTTTGCTGGTCCGTTTAAGGTCACGCTCATTCGCGGGCGCGGTATAAGATCCACAAAGGCTTAGGTCTGCATTTTCGTATGTCTAACTACTCGAGCAGTGCATATAGAACTCGTGGGTGATCTAAGCACAGCAGGCTTTATGGGTGCATTTAATAGATTTCTACCCCGCAGAGGCCCTATAAGTAAATTATATTCGGATAACGGTACGAACTACGTCGGTGCAAAACGTATTCTATCGGAACTACATGAGCTCTTAGCTAGCAAGTATTATAATTCGGAGTTCGCTCACATTCTAGCCGAGAACCGCATTGAGTGGTCTCTGGACGTCCCAACCGCGAGTCATTTTGGGGGCAATTGGGAGACTAATATTAAAAGTCTAAAGAGCCACTTATACCGAGTAATAGGAGATCAAATTTTGTCCTTCGAAGAGCTAAGTACGGTGCTCGCTCAAATTGAATGCGTAATGAATAGCCGCCCACTTTGTCGGATGTTATCTAGTGACCCCTCGGAACCGCTGGCTCTAACTCCAGCACATTTTTGGAATTTAACGCCTCTAAGGTATCTGCCCGCCGCGGATATGGATGAGAACAGACTTAGCATTTCCGCACGCCACAAATTATTAGATCGGTTAGTGCAATCGTTTTGGAAACGATGGAGGATGGAATACTTGCACACTTTGCAGTCTCGGCAAAAATGGAACACAGCGACAGAGCCTTTAGCTGTAGGAACGGTAGTTGTGCTCACTAAGGAGAATACGCCGCCTCTCCACTGGCCGTTAGGAATCGTCGAGGAGGTCTTTCCCGGTTCCGACGGAGTAATTAGGATAGATCGCGTTAAGACCACGGTTGGGGCTTACCTACGGCCTGTTGTCCGTTTGTGCCCCTTGCGTCTTCCATAATTTAAATTAGCTTTATAGATTAAAATTGTAGTTGAATTTAGGTAATCTTAGCGTTAGTTAGTTATTTGTTAGTTGATCTTAGCTCTAGTTGTTTAGTTATTTTTTTTGAAGGAAATCCTTCAAGGGCGGGGGGAGATGGTTGCGCGGAAAACCATTCGCGTTTTTTATTTATGACGGTAGGAACTTGCCGAATCATTATTCCTTCCAAAACGATATCATTCGTACCCTCCTATCGACACATCGGGGTGATGGGGTGGGAGGGGAAAGAAGACGATTCTAGAACATCGCGCAATCACCGGAGCCGAGGATATATAAGACACGCGCGACCGACGCGCGCTCTCTTCTTCCCGTCGCAGCCGTCGTTGAACTACAACCTCTTCTTCCCGTCGCAGCCGTCGTTGAACTACAACCTCCTCTTCCCGCGCACTCGTTTGGAAACACCTCACTAGTGGAAACCGCCTTGGCCTGGAAGCAGTCGAGCTCCAGGAACCCGCCTCACCTCGTGTGAGATATCGTCGCGCACCACCTCTCTCCGGAGTGTTCCAGAAGTCGCTATAGTGATCGACAGGATAGAAGAAACCCCGGTGAGTCAACATTCCTTAATTTGCTGCCTGATTAATATTTAATAACTGCTTTAACCCGTTCCAATTCTGTGTTCTCCTCATCAGGCAGGATTCCTTTCATCGATTTGGCAAGTAATAGTTTTAGTTTAGGGAAGAGCGAGTGCAGTCCACTTTAGTTAATATCTCGCGTAATAGGTTTGAGGTTTGACCGGGGAACTAGATTTTCGGCAGCCTTAAACACGTGGCTTCACCATATATATATATATATATATATATATATATATATATATATATATATTATGGCCGTGTAGTGGCGGTTAAGAATATCCACTACCCCATATCTTCCTGTGGGTGTCGTAAAAGGCGACAGAGGGAAACAGGCAGGAGATGGGCAGCAGCATCTTCCTGATAACAGCAACTGTACGACAAAAAAAACTGTGGTTGCCAACCCGCTCGCCAAGCGTGTCAACTATGGCAATATACCCCCCATGAACAATTACGCAAATAGACGGCCCCCAGTCACCGGCGGCCCCGCTATTCCTGGCCACGGTGGTGACCATGGTAACGACAGGGCAGGGGGTGGTAAGAATCTCCGGTGGAGGTTCGGTTGCCACATACGACGACTCGACCTGGCAACATATAACACACGCATACTGAGGACTGACGAGAAGATACTGGAGCTGGAAGAAGAGGTAGACAAGTTGCGCTGGCATATTATTGGATTATCCGAGGTCCGAAGAGAGGGGTAGGACACGGTAATCCTCGAGTCCGGCAACTTGTTTTATCACCGGGAGGGCGACCATCTGTCCCAAGGAGGTGTCGGATTTATCGTCCACAAGTCTCTCGTCAACAACGTTGTAAAGATTGAGAGTGTGTCGACGAGGGTCGCGTACCTGATACTCAGAATCACCAAACGGTATTCGCTGAAGGTCATACAGGTTTACACACGAACCTTGGCACATCCTGATGTGGAGATGGAGGAAATGTATGAGGATATTTCCAGAGCCATGCATTCCTCCAAAACCCACTACACGGTGTTGATGGGAGACTTCAACGCAAAACTAGGCACAAGAGAAAGCGGTGAGCTGAAGTTCGGGAAATTTGGAGTAGGGCAACGAAACCGTAGGGGCCAGCAGCTGGCCGTCTTTATGGAGAAAGAGGGACTATTTATGATGAACTCTTTCTTCCAGAAGCGGCCCCACAGGAAGTGGACCTGGTCGAGCCCTGACGGTTCGACAAAAAATGAGATTGACTTCATTATGACGACCAGACGCCAACTGTTCAGTGATGTCTCAGTGAT
Source organism: Parnassius apollo (assembly GCA_907164705.1). NCBI lineage: Eukaryota > Metazoa > Arthropoda > Insecta > Lepidoptera > Papilionidae > Parnassius > Parnassius apollo. The sequence goes on along the minus strand of CAJQZP010000869.1, from coordinate 486,214 downwards.
CGCAAGGCAAAACTGGCAGCGATCACCGAATGGTTAGAGGCACACTGAACCTGAACGTTAAGTTGGAGAGGTCTCGTCTAATGAAGTCAACGCTCCGTCCCCAGCCGAGGATGGAATTACAGAGGAGCTCCTGAAAACGGGTGGAACACCGGTATTTGAAGTCCTTCAGACGCTCTTCAATTCCGTCCTCCATGGTGGCACTACTCCGGTGGCATGGAGCAGAAGTGCGGTGGTCTTGTTCTTCAAGAAAGGTGACGACGCCCTCTTGAAAAACTACAGAACGATATCCCTTCCGAGCCGCGTCTATGTGCTGTTTTCGAGAGTCATTACGAATCGTCTCTCACGCAGACTCGACGACTTCCAGCCTCCTTAACAAGCCGGTTTCCGAAAAGGCTGTACCCTAGACAACATACATACCCTTCGGCAAATTGTATAGAAGTCCGAAGAGTACAATCTGCCACTTTGTCTGGCGTATGTATACTATGAGAAAGCCTTTGATCCCGTCGAAATTTGGGCGGTGCTACAGTCTCTTCAGCGGTGCCAAGTTGACTGTCGGTATATCGAAGTGCTGAAGTGTTTGTACAGTAGGGCTATGATCTACCGACGGCCATCCGAGTACAGAACCAGCGTACGAAACCTATCAAATTGCAGAGAGGTGTAAGACAGGGTGACGTTATTTCCCCGAAACTCTTCACCGCTGTATTGGAAGACGTTTTCAAGCTACTGGTATGGAAAGGTACATTAACTACAGTATTAACATCAATGGCGAGTACATCACTCACCTTCGATTTGCCGACGATATAGTCCTTATGGCAGAATCGCTGGAGGACTTGAGCACTATGCTCAATGACCTCAATAGTGCCTCCCAACGGATAGGTCTTATAATGAACATGGACAAAACAAAGATCATGTGTAACGGCCATGCTACACCTATGCGTAGTTGTTGGGAGCATTAAGCTCGAAGTTTTTGACAAATATCTTTACCTGGGCCAAATAGTCCGACTAGGTAAATCCAACTTGGAGCGAGAGGTCAATCGACGGATTTAACTCGGTTGGGCAGCGTTCGGGAATTACGACACATCTTCTCGTCAGGTATACCTCAAAACCTGAAAACTTAGTTGTACAACCAGTGCGTGTTGCCAGTGATGACATATGGAACTGAGACGTGGTCCTTCACTGCTGGCCGTATGAGAACGCTCAAAGTCGCTCAGCGAGCTATGGAGAGGGCTATGCTCTGAGTTTCTCTGCGTTATAAACTTAGAAATGAGGATATCCACAGTAGAGCCAGAGTTACCGGCATAGCCCAACGGATTAGTAAGCTGAAGTGGCAATGGGCCGGCCATATAGCTCGAAAAACCGACAACCGCTGGATGGAGTGACGACCTGGTAAGACATGCACGAAGTCGATGGATGCAGGTGGCTCAGGACCGTGCTTTGTGGCATACCTTGGGGGAGGCCTATGTTCAGCAGTGGACTTGTAAAGGGGCTGTAATGATGATGATGGTGATGATGATAATATTGTTTTAGCGACTTTTTTAAACCATGTAGAAAGTTAATATTCTACATAGAACCATTTAATATAAAAACATAACATAAACTCTCTCTAAACTCTCACATCTGTTATTATAAGTGTAGGTATAGTAATAACAAATATCGTATTTCTATATATTTAATTATTAATACTGTAATTTTATAAAACGAATATAAAAAAATATTTACAAAATTATACACATATATCTTAGAAGCTGACTTATGTTCTGGTCAAAACTTCATCATCCTCATAAAGCGTCCACTTCTGCATCCAATTCTTTGTTGACTTCAATTGACAATCCTTTGAATATCCCTCATGCATTTTTCAGCTGTCCGTCTTCCGAAAGCCTTATGCCGAAGAATGAAGGTCCGTATATAATTGAAGACTGATGAAACTTACTTTATGAATTTTATTGTGTTTAATTTTCCCGGTTCCCGGTTTACATCTTTTTTTATAGGATAGGTTGACAAACGAGCACACAGTCCACCTGATGGTAAGTGGTTGCTGTGGCCCATAGACATCTACATCTATCCTCGATTACGAATCAAAATGCAGATGCGTTGTCATCCTTGAGGACTTAGGTGGAATGCCTCGTTTCCAGTAAAAAGGGTCTCTGGTTCTCTACACTCACCATAAAAACCAATAGCATTAAGCTACTATTTGACGCTGGTATTCTATGAGAGCGTGGTTCTTCCCCGGTCTAGCCGACCAATTCGTGCTACAACTGTACTACTAATATAACTACAGCATGGCTCTACCACGTAAAAAATCCTTTTAAATCTCGACGTTTCGGGTGCTTTACATGGCACCTATGGTCACGTCGGGACTGAGGTGTTTGACGTACTGATGTCATAGTTAGCTCTGCTACGTTTATATCTTGAATATTAATATTTTGTCTGATCTATGCAAAACGAGCATAAAACATCTTGAAGTCCTGTAGTAGTATGATGAAATGAGATTTTTTTATTATTTTAATAGCTTTACTAATTATCCTTGGTGAGAATCGGTGTTCTTTTGCAAAAATTTGTGGTGTCTACCAAATCTGTTATAACAGTTGGGACAAACCTTAACATGTTGAAATAATGAGGACTTTTCGGATCATATAGTAACCACCAAATACTTATACTAACTAATAAATAAACTATTACAAATACCAAATTTCACACCAAAAATCAAATATGACATTATTATTTTAGGGCTTACAGCTGGACATGGGTTGTTCCAAAGATAAGCCAACTAGCTTGCATCACTCGGATGTCTTTGACTTCCTACCAAGTTTGTAAGACGCGAACAACATGTCTGTGCATACGCGATATCCTCGCACTGATAATAAATTATGTGCGATTTAGGTTTGACATTTTCGAATAGATATACTGCCGTTTGTTAGATATCAGAGACTAGTTCCTAGATCTCTCTTATAACTCAACGGAAAAATAAAATCTTCTTCTACAATTTACGTGTAATTTACAGCAAAACTACCCTACGTTTTAGTGGGTTATTTTAAAAAGCTGACTTTGTCGTTTATTTATCAAAGTTATATATCAACGTCTATACTGACGTAAGTTATGGCAGTTTGGCGAAAGTTCAGTTTTACGAATTACTGTTTATTACGATTAGATTTCACGGGTATTGCGTGGAACCCTTATTGTTTTTTGTAACATAAAATAAGTTTCAGTCACTCCTTATAACATCAGCTATATGCCAGTGCAAGTCTCGTCAAAATTGGTTCAGCCAGTGAGAGGTTGTTCTCACAGAATACCAGCGTGAAATAGTGGCTTAATGCTGCTGTGTTTCGTATGGTGAGTGTAGAGAACCGGAGACTCTTTTTACTGGAAATGAGGCATTCCATCTTAGTCCTCACGGGTGACAACGCATCTACATTTTGATTCGTGATTGAAGATATATGTAGATGTCTATGGGCCACAGCAACCACTTACCACCAGGTGGACTGTGTGCTCGTTCGTCACCCTATCCTACAAAAAAAAGCCATTTTGGAGATTATTCGGCACAAAAAGACGGACGAAAATTTTAAAAATTGTATTTTTTTTTTGTTTTAAGTTCCGTATATTCTTTAATATGGCTTTATTAAAAAGCTGTTATTTTGACATTACACACAGAAACTTCAACTTTATTTGTAAACATGAAGTAAAACTTCAAAGATCAGTGGTTCTCTCTTAAAATGTTTTACTATTTTATCTATGACAGTTCACAAAGGTACACTGCTGAATACAAGCCTCCCCCATAGATTGCCTCACAGGTAGGATTTTGCCACAGTTGCCACGCTAGGTAGGCAAACAATTTCAGTTTCTTATTTCGGGTCGTTATGAGGAAGATCCTGCTGCTCATCTTCCGAGTCTCTCCTTGAATTTCCCGTTATCAACTTCTACGGAAACCACGAGAAGATAGAGGGTAGTAGAAAAATAAAAGTAATTTTACATTCAAAAACGTCTCTTAAGTATGAAATTTGGCGCCAAGTGGTGGCAAAGTAAGAAGTTATCAATCTATTTCTTCCCGCGCGTATCGTAAAATATTGCTATGGATAAGGATAGAAAGTTCACGTGGCTTCCGATAGATTGAGGCAACCATTTCTTGGAAAGTTATGTGCACATATACATTCTACAGGGAGAAGGATAAGGAGAATTTAGCCCACTGCGCTGCACGCGTGCGTGTTGACGGACTTCAAATGGTCTGAAAATATACATTCCTCAGATATTCTCCTGCAGGATTTCTCACGATGTTTTTTTCGCCACCGTGTGCAAGTAAATCAGCACTTAAAACTACAATTAACTCCAATTATAAGTGAAAGAGCGATGCTGCAGCTGTATTATGGTTTTTGCACGCGTGGTAGGACCACGCTCTCACAGAATACTAGCGTAAAATAGCAGCTCAATACTTCTGTGTTTCGTATGGTGAGTGTAGAGAACTGGAGATACTTTTATACGTACTAGAAGATACGGTGAAACTTGAGTGCAACAAACGTTAGAGCCCACGGCTTGAACTTAGTTTGTCTGTGCCATATAAGGGGACTCTAAGCTTCTGAAAACGCGCTCCGCTCTGCCGTACAGATTTTATTCGTGGTGTCTATTTTAGTACGTAGTAGATTGATATTATGATCGTACCCGGATTAAAAATGGTGGATTTAATATCTTATAGCAGTTAATCCTGCGAGGAGTGGAAAAACGCGTTAACAGATGCAGCACAGACCAGCAAATAAAAATGGACGTAATACTACATGCGTGTAAGTGCCATTGAAACCCAGCCAACACCATTCTCAAGTTATTGTAGGAACATACATACAAAGACAGCACAGAATCTTCGTGGTTATGATTGCTAATGTCCTGCTATACACTTCTACAGACTGTTAAATAAAGAAAGAAGAAAGATGAGTGTGTTAAGAAGTGTGAGTGCGTGCTTTGAAAATGAGCATGGTTTTGGATAGTTATGTCATTATATCACATAACTATTTACAATTACTAGCTATTTACTCACTAGTGATTTTAATAAACACGTAATTTTTCCTAAATAGTTACATTGCAACATAAATATAAAATTAAACCGAAAGACATGTGGTGAGCGCATTGCTCATGTTGTTTATTTCGCGCTCGTACATGAAAAAGGTATAAATAGACAAAAAACTACATATTAATGTAACTTAAATATTGAAATAGTATAAATATACCAAAAACTAAAAATGTTAAAGGGCTGTAATGTTGTTGACGATGATGATAAAAAATATTTAATAAAAAAATATTCATCCACTTGAGGGGAAATGGATTCTATGACCTATAGACTACTCCATCTATTCTCAGTTAAGAATATAAATGCAGATTCGTTGTCACCCCTGAGGACTAAGAAGGAATGTCCTGTTCCCAGTAAAAAGGGTCTCTTTCTACACTCACTATAGGTATTATAGCAGTCAAGCATAACAAGCCATATCTAGTTTTGGAGTCACTTGAAATGTACGTAGTATCCTGTCTACATTTCCTTGCAAGATAGACAAACATAGAAAAGAAATAACTAAGATATTCTTTGACGAAGAAAGTCAGACAAAATATAATATCTATATTTGTTAAAGGGGAAATAGAGTAAATGGGGCCCTGCACTCCATTGTGAAGAGTCAAAATGTGTCGAAAAAGGCACGTATGGCAATTCACAATGCTGTGTTGGTCCCTACTTTAACATATGGTAGTGAAAGTTGGGTGTGGCAGAAGAAGCATGAGAGTAGAATGAACGCAGTAGAAATGCGGTCGTTAAGGAGTATGTTAGGGCTGAATCTGAATGACAGGGTAAGAAATTGTGTAATAAGAGAAGAGTGTGGTTTGCAAGATGATGTTGTGACCAGGATTAACAAAGGAATGCTTCGGTGGTTTGGTCACGTGGAAAGAATGAATGAGGAAAGAGTGACAAAGCAAAATTTATGGTGCAGAAGTGAATGGCAGAGTCGGAAAGGGACGTCCTAGGCGAAAATTTATCGACCAAATTGGCGATTTATTGAAAACGGGCCAAATTAGGAGTACACTTAACCGACGAGCATGTATGCGAAGGTATATGGATGTGAAGGAGGCGAGAGAGGTGTGTCAGGATCCTGCCAAATGGAAGTCTGTAGTCTCTGCCTTCCCCTCTGGGTGACAGGCGTGAGTGTTTATGTATGTATGTATTTGTTAAACTGAGACATAGTAAAAACAGAATCGTAGGCTTTTTCTAAGAAATGTACCGAACGCCGCTAATATGTGTGCGTGCCTGCACGTGACAGTACGGACTCGTACTCACGAGCCACAGTGCGTACACCACGACACTTGCTAAGTCGGGAACATTGGACCGAGTCGAGGACGCCCACAGCCGCGCTCAGCTATCACCTCTATAGGAGACTTCGTTGACTTTTAATAAAATTTTACTAGCAGTCTTTTTTAAATTTTATTTTGTCTCTTTGTAAAATAAATTAATATATGCGTTTGTTTAAGTAACTTAGCTTTTTACTAATAGGTTTCATTAATATATCTATACAAGTCAGATCGAATTAATTTTAAACATTAAATCTGTGCCGATACCATATGTTCAGTGTTCATTTTCTCGTATTTTTTTTATAAAAGAATATTAACAATGCTATAAAAATTGCTAATATTCCCCTTAACCACTCGTGGTAAGCTTGAATTGCTTGTGTTACGAGTGGTTCACGCCAGTAGTCGAATGGCGGATTCGAACTCACGACCTTTTTTGAGTTCGCGGTTCGCGCCCTGCCATTAGGCTACTGTCGCTTCATTGTATGTTGTATTTTAGTTATTTGGCATTGGTGCTTATATTATGATTTGAGAGGAAACTAAAGAAATGATTAACAAATATGATACATAGAGTACGTATCTGTATGTATTATGTTTGTAAATATTATAACTACTTATAAAACTAAATGAGGCTTAGCTGTTAAACAAAAAGAAAGTGACAACCGTGCAACAGTTATCTTACTATGCTGTTTTTACTATGTCCGAGAGGTCAGTTAAAAAGAGTAAATAATAATACTGCAGTCTCCAGAAATTCAAAATTCTTTATTCAGTATCTTAAATTTATGTAATGTGTACTTTTTAAAATAAAGTAAATTTTAATAAACGTACTAACGTACATATGGAACAAAGCAATTAAGTAATGAAATAAAGTCCTACAACTCTCCACATCTCCTTCGACTCGGATAAACGTGAGCCTGCTAACTGACTAATTCAATATCTTTAATATTTAAACATTACACGTACCGCGATAACTTAAAAAGCACTGGAGGTTTAATAAATAAAACATGGTATCGCCGCCTACACCTTTGTTAACTATAATAAGTACCATCCTGCGCAATAGTAGTCGAGACTGACCGTCTAGTGCATAATATTTCCTCAATAGTAGTGTAAGTATTCATAAATATCAATCATATATAAAAATTATGTACCTGCCTATTTACCTCGTTGTAATACTCGTACTATAAGCATAAATATTATGTCATAAAATATGTACCTGAAATAATATAAAGAATCAAATACAATGAAATAAATACATAAAACACAACCAGGCGGAAGCCCTCGGCTAGGGAGGCCAAACAGCGGAAAGTTAGGAGGGAAGAATCCTTCTGCATTTGTGTGCGGAGCGATCCGTCACCAAGTTAACTCGACCCGAGAGGCTGACTGGGACTCAGAAATGACTATAGCCCGTACGGATAAAGAATGAGATTAAATATGGCGGCACATCGAGCCCGTACCGTCAACATGTACATTGTACAATACCAATAGCGAAAACCCGCTAATAACGATATATCGTTATAACGGTATATTATTCTGTTAATTGGAAATTTTCTATTAATGAGAAAAAAATTGCAAAAGTAAACTATACACGTAAGTAGGTACATTAATTTGAAACTAAATTTATAACTAGCAACCCGCTCTGGCTTTGCCTGTGTGGTTTCTAATAATGTATAATTTAGACTTAAATATTAAGTCGATTTATTTTATCTTATCAATATTTCTATTTTAATAAAACCTCTAAATTTTTATAATTAATTCTAGGTCACTCCTGGTATTACACTCTATTTGTTCGTGAAGTTTTATTGCAATCGGTTCAGCCATTCTGAAGATTAGCTCGGACAAACAGACAAACGAAAATTGAAAAAATGGTTAGTTATTTCTCAATGGCAAAAATAAAATTTAATATAGATTCATAATCGAGGATAGATGTAGATTTCTATGGGCCATAGCAACCACTTATCATCAGGTAGACTATGTGCTCGTCTGACACCCTATTCTATATAAAAAAATTATGAAGAAAACTCAGAACACGTCGTATCTCACAAATAAGCAAAGGTGGACTGATTTTTTTTTTGGTTTATGGCATTTTGTTACTATTTATTGTAGTAAAAATGTTGGACTGAAGTTATAGAACTTACGAAGAACGCATATCGCAAGTCGCAACCTTTATTTTTGCAGTCTTTACCGGCGGGTATGAGTATAGATATCGACAGTGTTCGAGCGAGAAGTGAATAGATTTTTAACGGCACGGGTAGTACTTGTCTGCACTTATTACTGGTTACCTCGTGAGCCAGGTCTAGATTTCTTTCTAATATCGAAAGTATCCTTAATTGTGTCCGGACCACCAACACAATACCGTGCTCCTCAATTTCCTCCTCTCCTCAATTAATCCTGTCTGTGATGATGGCCTGGTCCTATTAGAACCTAGCACGATCATTTTCAAGCACGACTGCCGGCGAGTACTTATAATAAGGCAGTTTCTGATCCACGACACCACATTTCGGAGTGAGCTTGGTCCAGAACCCTGGACACAAGTTTGTGTCTGAGCAAATACTTAATGAAGAGATGGCATACCTAAATGACCTACCCGGAATACGTCAACCTCGACAGATGTAGACGGTGCCATTTTTTAGACCGTATATCCGATAACCGACGCTTGTATAACAATGTATAACACAGATAAAAAATTGGTTTTCCCAAAGTGGGTAGATTATTTTATAGTCTCCCGTGGAGTTTGTTATCCTTCCGGCTTCCTAGTCATAATAATCTGTAATACCAGATCCTTCCACTGCTTTTCGACTTAGGATAGAAAGGCGAGTCCTTTACCACATATCTGGTCTTGTTAGGATGTGGGAAATCGAAACAGATGATTGCAAGAGGGGAGAGCATTACAACAACTTATTAATAATAAAAAAGTTGCAGTTACCAACACATCTATTAAGTGTGGCAACTATAAAAATATAGATACTTATATATTCATCGACTTTCTGTGTGTTTTAATGGGTCAGTCTCAACTTAATAGATAGTTGATTAAAGATTTAAAAAGATACGAACAAAGTAAATCATACGTCCTATGTATACTAAATACATCAACTAATTTATCGATCTCAGCAGTAAATGCTAACTTTAAACAATTCACACTAACATATTCCACGAGTTAACCACATAGCAAGCAAACTTAATAGCAGTAGACGAGTGTGAAAATTCAGAGAGCTCTCCGTCGCTTTGCCGTTGATTGAAATTAGATGTCGTGAAGTGTCTAACTAGTAAACTGGGCAAGAGGTGTTTTAGACAGTTATAAACTTTGCACATGCGTACCGATGTATATTAGTTATTTTTAAATATTAAAGAGAAGTAGAGCCCTTTACGTGGTAGCACCATGCTGCAGCAAAACTATAGTTGTAGTGCCAAGAAATGAGCGCGCTTGTAATATACCAGCGTAAAACAGCAGCTTAACGCTGCTGTGATTCGTACGATGACTGTAAAGAAACGGAAACCCTTTTTACTGGAAATGAGGCATTTCTTCTTTTTTTTGAGCACCCCCCCTATGTAGTGGTGTTGTTGCTCTCCATTTCTCTCCCCATTAAAGGTTGTCCGGAGGCCTCTTTGGTTTCGTTTTTTGTAGATACGATCTTGTCCTCAGGGGTAACAACGCAATTGCATTTCGATTTCGATCTAAAAAAATATCTAAAATCTGTCTATATAGCTTTAAGACATTTTTTTACTTTCTGTAAATTTAGTACATGGTGGAGCCGCGCTGCAGCTGTATCATGGTTGTAGCATGAATGGATCGGCTCGACCGGGGAAGGACCAGGGTAAAATGGCAGCTTAATACTGTTGTGTTTCGTACGGTGAGTGTATAGATCCGGAAACCCTTTTTTACTTGATGCGAGGCATTCCATCTTAGTTTTCAGGGGTGACCACGCATCTGGGTTTTGATTCTTAATAGAGTATAAATGTAGATGTCTATAGAATACAGCATCCACTTATTATAAGGTGGACGGTATGCTTGTTTTTCACCCGGTTCGGTTTCATTCTACGGTAAACATCACAATCATTTGAAATATTTTGTATTATTTCTCAGACATGCAGGTTTCCTCACAATGTTTTCCTTTACCGCCGAGCACGTGGTATATCATTCTAACCGATATTTAGATGGTGAATTTCACCACTGGCCATTACAGTTAGCTACCGTGGGACAATCTTTGTTTAAGAGAGCACAAGAGATCTGTGACAATAAATATGTGACCGCCGAGCTACTGTTTCTCAAGCAAGTATTGCACGACAACAAGCTTCGGGTCGCGCGCTAACGTCACAGTGACCGAGTATAGCCGGCCACAATCGATAAGTGTTATATCACTCTAAAAGACCGATGCCTCCTACCAAGGTTGGTTCGCGAGGCGATTTAAAAATAAAATAAATCATTTTTAATTGATAAAATTAAGTTCAAACTCAAGACAAAAATTATTATTTAAAAGTTTGTAGTCCTCGTCATTTATTACATGAGTAAGTCAAACACCGCAAATTCCCCGCCCCACCTCAGACACCATTGAAGTAGTAAAGCACCTCTAAAATTGGAAATAAAAAAGTTTTAATTTTAACCTTATTATTTATTATGAATAAAAATCTGAACTAGCTGTCTTCTGAAACTTTTGTGATATTAGGCGAGTTGCTAAACAAAGTGCAAATTAGTGGAAACCTGTATAGAAATGACAATATCGATAATAAAAGCACAAAGCAGTTCAAAATGATTGACATATTAAAACCTAAGTACGTCTCGAAACACTATGAGAAGTCTTCCTATTTGCAATTTAAAATAGGCTGATCTTCCCATCATGGTAGCGATTCATTGACATAAAAAGACGAACAGACGATCCAAAGAGACTAGTAACGAGCGAGTTTAGTGGTTACTACCATCTACGGACACCTGGCGCCAAATTTTAAAGAGAAGACTATATTTTTTATTTAACTGGCTTTACGGCTCTGGGTTTTAGCCCTTCATTTCTTTCAAAATCTACATTTTATATATTTTTTCTTCATAATATAATGATGCATCACATAAGGTTCATAAGGCGCCCAAGCGATCAAATTAAGTTGAGATTTATACCAACATCAAAGCACTTGTTTCATCGTTTTCTCTAATAGTTCACATGTGCAGACACTTAGTTCACAAAATCACATCACTTTTACGAATTAAAATCCACTTCAAACCATTATTTAAGCGACAAAACAGCAGCGACAGTCCGTCGACGGCCAAGTTCCCACCAAAACTCGAGAATACTACAGATGCGTTGTCACCCCTGAGGACTAAGATGAAATGTCTCACAAATAGTAATTATACTGGCTCTCTGTACTCTACATATATGCAAGCTCTGCTATTTGGTGACAGAAATGAGTAAGAAGATGGTACCTATCCAGACTGACAGCTTGGCGAAAAAGGATTCCTACCACATAGTAAGATTCTAACTTAGTCCTCAGAGTTGACAACACATTTGCATGTTGATTCTCAATCCGGATTAAATGTAGTTGTGTTCACTAATCATAACGTAGACAAATGCTCGTTTGTCATTTAAAAAAACTTAAAAAATTCTCATTGTATTTTTCAACGTCCTTAAATATAGACCAGACAAAAATCATGTTTAAAGTCCACGCCTAACTACTAAGTTGTTGATTAATTTGTGTACCGTAAACAGAATGCTCGACTAGGTAACTCCAACTTCATTTAAGAAGTCAACCGACTAATCCAAGTAGGTTGTGCCACGTTCGGGGAATAGCGACTTATCTTGTTCAGTACATCTGAGAAAATTAAACAAAAGTGTACAACCAAAACAAAACCAAAACGTGGTGCTTCATTGCTGGGTGTATCAAGAAGCACAAACACACTCTGAAAGCTATGTTATCACCAGAAAAAATTCAGTAGGCTGGAGTGGCAATGCACTGGCCTTGTAGCTTGAAAAACCAACAACCGATGAGAAAGAAAGTTTCCTAAGTGGCAGCTTCGTACTGGCAAGCGTAGTGTTAGCCAACCCCTTAATAGATGAAACAACAACCCGATCCAATTTACAGGAAGTCCGGTTGACAGAAAGAAACCGAATCAAGAGATAAACAGCAGCATATCTCTGATAAAAACTGTAAAGTAAATAAAAACAGCGGTAGCCAAGCGGCTTGCCAAGAGTAGCAAATATAGCAGAAATACTCTCTGTAAAGCTATGAGGATGTCTATGTTTAACAGTAAACTTTTGATAGGCTGTTATAATAAGGGTCTTTATAGGATAAGGGTGACAAACGAGCATACAGTCCACCTGATAGTAAGTGGATGCTGTGGCCCATAGACATCTACATTTAACCTCGATTAAGAACCAAAATACAGATTCGTTGTCACCCTTGAGGACTAGGATAGAATGCCTTCATTCCAATAAAACAGATCTCCAGTTCTCTACACTCACCACACGAAACACAGCTGCATTATACTGGTATTTTACGCTGGTATTCTGTGAGAGCGAGGTTCTTCCCCGGTCGAGCCGACCGATTCATGCTACAAACATAATATAGCTGCAGCGTGGCTCTATTACGTTCAACGTAACACGTGTTATTTTTTAGGGACCTTGAGCCTCTAGTATGATTTTTAATCCACTCATTTCCACCATTTTATACGTGGTAGAGCCATGCTGCAGTTATATTAGTAGTATAGTTGTAGCACGAATGGGTCGGCTCGACCGGGGAGGGGCCACGCTCTCACAGTATACCAGCGTGAAATAGTAGCTTAATGCTGCTGTATTTCGTATGGTGAGTGTAGAGAACCGGAGACCCTTTTTACTGGAAACGAGGCATTCCATCTTAGTCGTCACGGGTGACAACGCATCTGCGTTTTGATTCGTAATCGAGGATAGATGAAGATGTCTTTGGGCCACAGCAACCACTTACCATCAGGTGGACTGTGTGCTCGTTTGTCACCCTATCCTATAAAAAAAACTCAAAAGTTCACAGAAACTTTTAATTAATCCTTATAACTTAAAATGTAATAAATTTAATTACATGTTTAAATTATTTTATAAAAGCAAAAACTAACTTAAAAAAAAGCTTCTAAGTTGCACAAGCTGTTATACTTACGTTCACAAATTAACGATGGGACCAGCAGCGGAAAGCACTTTAAATCGAGGTAGATATTAAATTTAAGATTTAAACTACTATAAAAGGAAAAGATGACAAGTGTATGAGTTTCAAAAAGTAATTACCAAGCATTTTTAACTGCCAAAGTAAATATTGTCCTCTAGCGGACATTTTCATGGATAATTTCGAAAAACAACATATAGTTGTTAACCAAAATATCTTATACTACTCGTATTATCGATATGTAGACGACATAATTATACAAGGAGACAACTGGATGTTTTCCTTAATAAAATAAATAGAGTCCATGAAAAAATTAAATTTAAGCTTGAATTGGAACAAGATTGCTCCCTTAATTTCCTTGATTTAACAATAACAAGAAAAAAGTCGTTGCATGTTTTCGAAAGCCAACTCATACCAACACGGTCATCCCCGCGTCATCGTGTCGTTCATGGCAACATAAATTTGCCGCTTTTTATTGTTACATTAACCGTCTGTTCACTCATCCATTAAGTAAAGAAAATTATTTAAAGGAACTTAATATAATTTATCAAATTGCAGTCTCTAACGGTTTTTCAAAAAAGTCTAATTATTAATATTATTAAAAATAAACAAAAGCATGTTGTTCGCAATTCTTTGTACGCGGTTCGATCTCAAAGTGTCCGGCGATATGTGGGTAGTTTGACCTACTTAGGCTCCATATCGGAAAAAATAGCTAATACTCTTAATAAAAACGGTGTTAACGTGGCATTCAAAACAAACAATTCGCTTAGAAATATCTAAAATAATAAAGATAAGTTAAATATTAGTCAAAAATCGGGTGTTTATAAACTTGTTTGTGACGAATGTCACGCCGTTTACGTGGGTCAGACTGGTCGCAATTTCGGGACGCGCTATAAAGAACATTTGGCCGCGTACAGAAATTGCAATCCTGATAAATCCCATTTTGCTAAACATCTCTTGGAAACTGGACACAACCTAGCTAGCGACCATTCCTTTGACGTCTTACATACTTGTAATAAGGGGCTGCGACTGTGTGTGCTGGAGCAGTTGTAGATTTTAAAAAGTAATAATGGTAACAATGCACTGTTGAATGAACAAACAAATGTTTCTAATTCACCTTTGTTAAACATCTTTAAGGCTAATCTTTAATAATAATTTTAAGATTAATATAAAATAAATAACTATAATAATATCAATAAAACAATAATAATAATATTATTTTAAAAAAAATATTAATCATAACAATAATGATATTTAGTCGCAGGTTTGTTATCGCACGGCGCGGTCACTCGCTACTTTGGTGGGGAGCGATTGTGTCGGCGTGTATAAATAGCAGCTGTTTCGGCTCGCTGCTCTTTGCGCCCTCCTTTCTGCCAAGGAGGGTCGCGTTCGTATACGGCTTAGAGATCTCTAGTCAGATCGTTAAGCCAATTCCTAAAAGGTTGAGTTTAGTGGTAAAAGTCTTCGCGCGAAGGTTGGGTTTAGTGGGTAAAAGTCACCACATAACCACGCAGCCGGCTGCGTGGTATGCTATGAGAATTCCCAACCTCCCTCCCCCGCTTTCCGGAGGGTTGCCCATATTTGCTTCGGGCGCAAAAAAAAACTCGCCGCTCACTTAGCGGTCAGCCACCGTAGAGTCTACATTAGCTGAAGATGCCTCGTGTAGAGGCGAAACACGTGTCGTATTATCGTCGGTAGTGTGTCTTACCTAGAATAGTGGTGCTGGGACTAGTGGTGACGGAGTTAATGCATGCAATTGAGGGAGGGCGGGAGGTGCTCTTCAATCCAGGTAAGACACATTATTGTATTTATTTAGCGGAAGGTTGCAAAAAAACTTTACACATTTACTCTAGTGCTTTCGTTCGAAAAGGAGAAAGGAAGAGAAATAATAAAACTTTAAAAAAAATTTAACGGCTGAAAAAACTGAAAAGCAAAAAATAATAAACCGTTTTCTTTTACCTTAATTACTATATTTGTTAAAATAATGTAAGTTTACCTAAGTATATATTTGTTTAATTATTGTGAGTTTTTAATTGACCTTAATAACTAAGTTCTTAAACTAATGTAAGTATACCTAAGTAATATTGAGTCGGCGCCAATCAATAAATGAACAAAGATCACTAAATTATCTTAAATTTAAAGAAAGAACCAAATCAAATTTACAATGCATTATTTTCATTAAGTTATTAATTAATTTGCTTGTTTCGGTGCATCGGTGAAATGGGAACCCGGTTTTACGTCAAACATTTCTTTTTTAATTTCCCGTTTTTGTAATGTCGTAACATTGTGATTTTGCTTCTTTTTTCTTTATTTTTTCTTTACACCATAGTAATATTAGGGATTTTAAAAATAAAAAGAATATTGTATAAATAAACGAGATTCAAGATATATGCTGGTATATTTATAATGTTTGCTGCATCAATATGCACATGGAATTTTTACCAAATAAAAAAAACTCCATGTGTTGCGAGACCGGTGAGCCTAATGTTGTAACATTAGGCTCACCGGTTTAGACGGAGTATTTAGTTTCTTTCTCTTTTTTTACATTTAGTTACTAAAATTAGTTATAAGCAAATTTTTACTTATAACCTTGCCTTATTTTTATGGACTTTTTTGTCTGAAAGAAATATTTTTGCATGCCTTAAGCGCAAAGCGCGTGGGTATGTTCTACTAGCGCCTTAAAATCAAGAATCCAACGTTTTGTCGCATGAAATCGTATCTAACAATCATGTTGAACATATAAATGAAATAAAAATCACATTGTCAGAAAGATAAATGATTGTTGAACTTTTTTAAATCGATTAATTGCTATTTTTACAGTGATTTTAGTTGCTTATGGTGTAGATTTATCAAGTCCACATGGAGGGCTAAACACGATAACTTTTGCATATATCTATTGTTCAACTCAATCTATTTTTTAATCTTTTCATCTATCCTGTCGGATGTATAATTAATTTTTAAATAACATTAAAAGGCCATAAAAAATAAAATTATTATAAATCGAAAACTGTAGGTTTTACAAAACAGTTTACTGGAAACAAAAGATGCGAAATTTTATTTTCTATAATTATGATCTATAACTTTTGCTTTAAAGTGCATAGTTTCCGAGATATCAGCTGAAAACGTTTTTTCAAGATGGAAACGTCTTGAAGCGCCACCTGGATATGTCAGCATTTTATGATTTTATGCTCAATAAGTAATCCTAAACGTTATAAAAAATAAAAATGGATCGGAAATTTAGTGCAAAGTTGACCAAAAAAAAACGTCTGTTTTTAATGGCCTATAAAATAATCGGAAAATTAGAAGTTGAGTGAAAAGGTTATTTGTGAAAACTTTTGTGTATTTAAAATAATTTAAAAATTGACGTATAACGTGAAGCATGTACATTTGGATTGACTAAAAGTTTTTTTGTTTATTTTTTATAAAAAATACTGTTTGTTTACTTGTGGCCCAATTATCAAATTTTAACTCAACAAAGTGCAAACATAATCAATTATGCTAAGAGTAATAAATTTTTGAAAGAAATAAATGATCGAAAAAGATTCTAGGAAAACGAAGTTGCAGGCACAGTTAGTTATTAAAATATAACGCAACAAAGTGACATGCCTAGCTTACTTTATTCGGATGCAAATGGAATCACTTGCTGCTAGCTATTGTTACATCAATTTACTGCACAAAGCCGCATTTACCACAAACGCTTCTGCAAGAACTGAAAATGCATTGTATATGTACTTTTTATTCAACGGTATTTTAGTTGCCAAGGTATGAAACATGATATTGCATTCCTTGTTTTTTAAACTTACAGTAGTAGAAGTAGAAATTACAGAATAGTTAGGTTTTCTATAAGGAAAACGAAAACTACCTTTGCGAAACATCAATATGACAATCAGTCAAAACACTTATATAATCAAATTAATAAAATGTTGCAAATATATCCATCAAAGATATAAAGCAACGGCCGCCAACTGTACGTACCAAACGGGAGAAGTCTACGCTTCGCGTGCCATGTATACATTAAAACTAGTTGCAACCCCACTGCTCACTAATTTATCTCACTAGGCTAGCTCGGACTACTTTAGTAATTTAGTAGAGTAGCGTGAAATTTAGTACCTAAACTACTCGCTACTGCACAGAAGTCCTTCGCCTTACGGTCCCAGTACAAAAGTGAGTGGTGTTTTATAAGATGAACGGGCTGCAACGCAATAGAGTGAATAAACTGATTAAGCTAATCGTAATGGCTATTTTAGAAGAGATCTATGAGGAAAAGGGAATAACCACACTTCATAGACACATCGGACACGGGTGCCTATATAAAAGCATATGGAAATGATAATACGTAATTAAAACAATGAAATAGTTAAGGGATTGGTTTGAAAAACGTCAGGATTTTTAAGATATAAGAGATATTTATTTTCAAGAATACAGTTTTAACAATAATTTTACTCATTAAAACTACTTTTACGGATTTTATTGCGTTTAATTTTAATTGATTTTTAATTCACGACGTTTCAAGTCCTTTCCAGCACCCATGGTCACGGGGGACTGAGGTGACTGACGTCCCGATGTCAGTGTTAACCCGGAGTACCTTCAGCTTTTTAATTATTGTTTATGATCAGATCTATGCAGAATGAACATACTTAGTAAGTAAGTTACTTAGTAAGTATGCCAAATTGCATCAAAAATTGACAGACAGTTTGGTATCGGAAAATAACGCTATGGCTACTCCCATCCTGCATTGCTCTATGATTAAAGACGTTAACTACCATATACTATAACTGCTGCACACACTTCATACCATACTTCATCTATCCTTCCATCCACTATAGCCCTTACAATTCCACCGCTGAACATATGCCTAGCCAATAGAGTATAGACTGACTCATATATGATTTTGCCATAGATGCCCGCTTGCCTGCAACCGCAGGTTTTTGTTATTTTGAGTTTTTATCAGAAGTGTGATGTAGTTCATCTCCTGTTACATTTTGCCTCACAGTAGCACTTGAACCGCTATAATTATTATATTTTTTTAATAGGATAAAGTGCAAAACAAGCCAGTCCACCTGATGGTAAGTGGTTGCGGCGGCCCATAGAAATCTACATCTATCCTCGACTACGAATTAATATGCAGATGCGTTGTCAGTTGTCACCCGTGAAGACTAAGATGGGATGCCTTGTTTCCAGTAAAAAGGGTCTCCGGTTCACTACACTCACCATACGAAACACAGTAGCATTAGGCTACTATCTTACGCTGGTATTCTGTGAGAGCGTGGTTCTTCACGGGCGAGCCGATCCATTCGTGCTACAACTATTCTACTAATATAACTGCAGCATGGCTCTACCACGTAAAAAATAAGTATATAGCTTTTATTTAAAATACATAATGTTATATGTAGTGCAGTTATAGTGTTAATTTTTAATTTTGAATAATATATTATTTTGAATCAATACACCATTATTTATTGATTAATAAAAACTAAAACTAAACACGTAAATTATTATTCAGGCCTACTTCCCGCAGTATCGTGCCAAGAACTCTGGCTGCAATTCTTCGCTGAACGTCTATACTGAGCCTTTGAGCGAGAAAAGAACCAGCCCTCTTATCATCATCAGCGGTGACCAGTTGTGGGTATTGTTCCTTTAGAAACTTCACCACAAGTAGATTTCACGGAACAATAGTCTCTACAGCAAATTACACAAATATGTAGCCATCTCTCAGAGACTAATATATGCGTCACTTAGTTCGGCTACCTCAGATGTTTAAACAGGGTACCCCTGAGACGAAAGGTTGCTAAAATGTCTACGCAGGTAGGAACCCATTCTGGGGGCTTTCATTCATTTATTTTTATTTATTTTATAATAATAAATATATCAAAACGTACCATGTTATAATATTAATAATTTTACTTACTCTCGGTCACATGTAATCAGCCAGTGCCGCTTCGATGCATAAGCAGTAGTAGTCATTATTGATTTAGTCCTACGAATCCTAAGAGTTATTATAATGGTAGTTTGAGTTAGCCGTGATTAAAATAAACAGTTATTTATGTTGTAATGGTTTGCAAAGAACCCCACCAGCTCAACAAAAGGTTACTGGCAGACACTTCACACATCCATCCATTACAATCTATAAAATTACAACCTAAAAAAGTTCATAGCTGAACATAGCCTTCCTTCAAAGACTACTTCATAGTCATAGTACCTAACATGGTTGGCAACTGCAGTTTTTATTATTTTGAGTTGTTATCAGGAAGATGCTGCTGCCCATCTCCTGGTTCAGTTTTCCTCTGTCGCCGCTTACGACTCCACGGGACGATGTGGTGTAGTGGATATTCTAACGCCGCCACTACACAGTAAAATAAATTTTATTTGAATTTAAATGCAATTTTTTTCGAAACCAACGTAGACATAGGTCAAAGACATATTGCTAATAGTTTTATCTCCAAGGTTTTTGGGAAGCTCGTGTCCGTATGACTGGCTCCACACAATGGAACAGTGACGGGCAGATTGCGGTTGGAAAGCATTGATCCGTACAATGTTCAATCTACTGACTAAGATAAGTTTGAAATAACTACATTTTAATACATCATATAACTAGAACTAACATTAAGTTGTTTTAGTTATATTTTATAGCAAGAAAACAATCGAGTGCTAGCTGGCAGATACTAATATACTATCGTACATCGAGAAAAATTAAAAAAAAAACACATATTAACTTTTTCATCACCATCTATTTATGAAAATGTAATACGTATGTACATAAAAACATGATTAGCTTTGATAATAATTAAGATGTTCATAATTTAAACACAAAGAACAAACATAAGTTTGTAATAGCAATTACTAGACTCCACAGTATTAGTTATTCATTTATTGGGCAAAATATAAGCTTTTACAACAAAATCCCAGAAAATTTTCAAAATTTGTTTATAAACAAGTTTAAAACTTTTATACAGGAAAAATTGTGTAACAAGGTTTTAATATCAAGGAATATGTGAACAAAAATAACCCCTGGGAATGAGGCAATCGCTACTTTGCTAGTTATATTAAAATTCATTTCAATAGAACCATTATTTTTTATATATTAAGGGAGACAAACAAGCATAAGGTCTACCTGATGGTAAGTGGATGCAGTGATACGGTCCACATCTATACTCGATTATGTATCAAAATTCGTATGCGTTGTCACCCGTGAGGACTAAGAATGCCTCGTTCCCAATAAAATGGGCCCCCAGTTCTCTGCACTCACCATAGCATCAACAAGCTGCTATTTCACGCTGGTATTTTGTGAGAGCGCGTTCCTTCGAAGCTCAAACAAACCCATTTCAATATATTAAGTATAGCTGCAGCGTGGTACTAAAACGTATTGATGTCATAGTTAACCCGGATCACCTTCAGCTTTTGAATATTATTTTTTTTATCCGATCTACACAAAACGAGCTTGGTAATATTACAGAATAAGAATTTAAATTCGAAATAATATAGAATGATTTTTATTCCATATAATATGTTGATTATTACATAAATTTTTACATTTACCTTTGGTTCGTCGTAACTCTGTCGTAGGTGGACGCATTTGCAATTTGATCCTTAATCGAGAAAAAATATAGATGTCTATGAACCACAGAATCCACCTAACTTCAGGTGGAATATGCGCTCGTTTGTCATCATTATTCAATAAAAAAAACGTCCAAACACCCGGTGAACGGACAACACATCCGTTCTACGACAATGGGTGTAAGTGTGTAGAGTTACTTGGTGAAACTCCAGCTTCGTTTGTGTGATTTGGATAAACCATGAAACTGGTACAATTTTCATAATTAGTAAAATAATCGTTTAAAATAAAGTGTTTATCCAAATCCCAAAATAATACTCCCTTAATTTAAAAAATACACTTGAGTATTAATGATATTACGTGACCTTATCCCTATTACGTCGAGGACGAAAGATACAAGTCATCAGCAGACCGACACACCCGACAAGGCTATTAAGCGGGGAATTTCGGATTGCGACAGAGGGAGGGTTGGAGCGTTCGCCGGTATCTGACGGAATGATAGACGAGAGATAAATTCCCTGTATAGACTAGTGCTAAAACTCTGCTTAAGGTTTGGTAACAAGCAATTAATATTCACACACACAGTACATTTTTCAAATAAACCCGATTTCAAAATCAGTAATTCCTGCATGCCTTCATTTTTACAACAAAATTCCAAAAAAATATGCAGGAACTATCTATCAAAATTTTTAAAATTTTTATCAAGCAAAAATTGTTTCTATCCATCCATTCATTACAGCCTATAGTAGTCCACTGCTGAACATACAAAGGCGAACAAAGGCGTTCCCCAAGGAACAGCGCAAAACAAGGTCCTGAGCTACGTGCATCCATTGAGTTCCTATATGTTTTACTAGGTCGTCACCGGTTCGTCTAAGGGTACAATGCAGCCAATCGAGAAGCTTTCTTCCCATCGTTTGTTGGTTGTTCCAGCTGTATCTGTATGTATGTAGCACTATCTACGCAGTACGTATCCACTTCAGCTTACTAATCCGAGGTATATATAAAACAGTCTATATTACAAACTATAAAACAACGTAGGATAAAATTAAAATTGTTTATACATACCTATTTGTACTGGCATTTTGTTTTTAAAAAAAGGAGTTTCTTTCACTTAATTGACTGCAAAACAACTGGTAAAAGAAAACGAAGCGTTTTTAAATATATAAATCAATCATTAGTGTAAAAATTACAAAGAACGAAAACATACAAACGGTATCTTTTTATAACAGTTTTCTTTAGAAAGCGTAATTTATACCTACGGTTCGTATTGTTCAAGTGAACGCAGGAAGCGACACGATTTATCTATCGCTGTCCGTTTTAGTCGCTGCGAAGTAATGTAGCGGGCAAAAGACGGGAAGAGATTCAAAAACGATTTCCTTTTAACGCATTACGTAGGTATACAATTATGAAAAAGTCCTAAGTTCCTAACCTTCTTTACGCGGAAGGGGGCGGATAATTATATATTGAAATATATTGTTTTGTATTTTGTTTTTATCGAGTTTTGAAGTCCGCTAAAGACAGATAGAAGAAAAGAGGAGATTTGGAAAGGATGAGGTTTTCAATTCCTTTTTTTGTATTTTTATGTAGGTCCGGGCATAACTTCTTTGTTTTTGAACCGATTTGAAGGATTCTCTCTTCCTTCTTACCACGGTAGTCCAGGATCCGTCGCCCATTTTTGCACGTGATTACTATCAAGCTAATTTAGAATTTAAAAATAAAGCTACTCACGGTAGCTTTATTTTGATGAGACGCCCAATAATTTCCTGTACGAAACTCTCGATTGTGGTAGCTAACAGAAGTAGCAAGGATAAAATATGTTGATTTGATGATTCTCAAATATTTATTACCTACTAACTGAATTTTTTTTTTTGTTAAATCTCAAGATTATTATCTAAATTATTTGAAAAAATATTTGTCCTACAAAATCTATGGTTTAATCAAAGAGTCCTCTCTATCCAATACGTATCGATAACGAGGTCATCATAAGTGATTACTAACCAGCTGATTTTTTTTTCACTTAGTTAATATTTATATAATTTAACAGACGTATTGTCCTACGAATTGCGTGGTACGTTATCCTGGTTCTACGCTCAAAAGTAGTAATACAGATTCTTGATGTAAAAATAATTATTATCAAGCTGAATCTTTGTGAATAGCTTCGATTGCGATGGATCCTGGACTACGGTTTTTAACTCGCTTCGAATTTTGTAAGTGATTTTAAACTAACTTCGTGATTTTTTATATCATTGGGTGACAAACGAGCACACATTCCACCTGATGGTAAGTGGATTTTGTGGCTCATAAATATCCACATTTAGTTCTCGATTAAGAATAAAAACGCAGAAGCGTTGTCACTCCTAAGGACTAAAATGAAATGCCTCGTTTCCAGTAAAGAGGGATCTCCGTATCTCTACACTCACCATACGAAACAAAGCAGTATTAAGTTGTTACTTAACGCTGGTATTGTGTGAGAGCGTGGTCCCTCCCCGGCCGAGCTGACTCATTCGTGCTACAACCATAATATAGCTGCAGCGTGGCTCTACAACGTATAAAGATTAGCTAGAGATATAGTTAGCTAGACATATTTCATATAGTGGCTCAAAAAACTAGGTTTAATAAAAATATTTTCAATTATAATTATTTAATGATACTTGAGGTTTGGTCCCATATAAATTTGAATAAGAAGTAGGGAATGAAGGCACTATTCTAGTCATTCTGGTCATTACCATGAACTTGTGATATTCCACAGACCACTCAAAAGGGTAAAATGATAAAACTGTTCATAAAATATAAAAGCCAACTTTCAAAACAAAAACATTTTTTGTTGTGCCCTTTTTTTTTTATTTTTTTTTTTTTTTTAGAAAGACAATAAAACAATTAGGTACACCAAAATAGCTTCTGAAGCCCGGGCTTTAATTTTTAGTTTCATTATGTCTCGGCACCAACTTCAGAAGCTGTTAAGCGGTAAGATTTAATTCTTTTTTAATTCTTGAAGTCAGCTTTTACTTTTAAACAAAAGTTTAATTGTATTGGTTAGTGGATGACATATAACTTAGGTATTTATTAGTTATTTATTAATAAACTATTAAAGTTATTTATTAATTTAGGAAAAGTAGGTTTATGTTAAACTAAAGCAGTGCAAATGACCATCTTAGGCATGATGATTCTTCTCCGGTCGAGCCGACTCATTCGTCCTGTAGATACGTGATTGGTTGTAGTTAGTTTGTTTTTTTATTTTTGTCAGCGTAGCTTTAACATGTTAAATAATAATAGGTAAACTCGTACACCAGTAAGATGAGAAAGTATTTACCATTTTATTTTGCACGTGGAGCCTAGCTAATGAATGAAACCAGTATACCTTTGGGTTTTATGACAGGGCTGGCTGTGTGCCCTCGCTGAATTGAGTTAACATTTTAACGAGAAAAGAACCAGGCCTAGTATTACTAGCAGATACGACAAGTCGCGGTTACAGTCCCTTTTGGAACTATACTACACGGAACTATACTGGCCACTGCTCGAGGCCTGATAGTATCTAAAGCAAATTGCACAAATTAGCGGTCTTGTCTCAGAGACTCAACTTTCAGCCATTTACTTAGTTCAGCTGCCTCTGATGCCACCCCGGATCTAAAAGAAGTATTCCTGAGATGATAGGCTGCCAAAGTGTCAAACCATTTAATTTCATCACAGATAAAGAATATTTACCACTTTAATTTACAAGTTGCCGTGTAGTGGCGGTTGAGAATATCCACTACCCCATATCTTCCCGTGGGTGTCGTAAGAGGTGACAGAGGGAGACAGGCAGGAGATGGGCAGCAGCATCTTTCTGATAACAACTGTGTTATAATAAAAAACTGCGGTTGCCAACCCGCTCGCCAAGCGTGGCAACTATGGCAAATATCCCCCCATGAATAACGACGCAAAAAAACTGCCCCCCAGTCCCTGGCGGCCCCGCTATTCCTGGCTACGGTGGCGACCATGGTAACGGCGGGGCAGGGGGTGCTAAGAATCTTCGGTGGAGGTTCGGTTGCCACCTACGACGACTCGACCTGGTAACATATAACGCACGCACTCTGAGGACTGACGAGAAGATACCGGAGCTGGAAGAAGAGGTAGAAAAGTTGCGCTGGCATATTATTGGATTATCCGAGGTCCGAAGAGCGGGGGAGGATACGGCAATCCTCGAGTCCGGCAACTTGTTCTACCACCGGGAGGGTGACCATCTGTCACAAGGAGGTGGCGGATTTATCGTCCACAAGTCTCTCGTCAAC
This sequence comes from Parnassius apollo, assembly GCA_907164705.1. Taxonomy (NCBI): domain Eukaryota; kingdom Metazoa; phylum Arthropoda; class Insecta; order Lepidoptera; family Papilionidae; genus Parnassius; species Parnassius apollo. The sequence goes on along the minus strand of CAJQZP010000869.1, from coordinate 460,975 downwards.
AACGTTGTAAAGATTGGGAGTGTGTCGAGGAGGGTCGCGTACCTGATACTAAGAATCACCAAACGGTATTCGCTGAAGGTCATACAGGATTACGCACCAACCTCGGCACATCCCGATGAGGAGGTGGAGAAAATGTATGAGGATATTTCTAGAGCCATGCATTCCTCCAAAACCCACTACACGGTGTTTATGCGAGACTTCAACGCAAAACTAGGAACAAGAGAAAGCGGTGAGCTGAAGGTGGGGAAATTTGGAGTAGGGCAACGGAACCGAAGGGGCCAGCAGCTGGCCGACTTTATGGAGAAAGAGGGACTCTTTATGATGAACTCTTTCTTCCAGAAGCGGCCCCACAGGAAGTGGACCTGGTCGAGCCCCGACGGTTCGACAAAAAATGAGATTGACTTCATTATGACGACCACACGCCAACTGTATTCAGTGATATCTCAGTGATCGTAAGGGTGAAAACTGGCAGCGATCACCGAATGGTTAGGGGCACACTGAACCTAAATGTTAAGTTGGAGAGGTCTCGTCTAATGAAGTCAATGCTCCGTCCCCCTCGTGTTCTAATCCAGAATCCCGAAATCTTTCAGCTCGAGTTACAAAACCGCTTTCAGTGCCTAGAGGATTGCAATGAATGACAAGCTCGTGGAAACTGTCCATGCGGTCGGAGCTAAGTTCTGCAAGACCCGCCGCAGAAGAACACAAAAACTCTCCGATCACACTCTTAATCTCATGGCTGTTAGACGGGAGATGAGGCTGAAATCGTCAACAGATTTGACAGCATACAGGCAACTGAACAGACAGATTTCCAAATGCATGCGGCGAGACTTACGCAACTTTAATACTGCTCGTATTAAAGAAGCGATCGAACGGAACCAGGGCTCCAAAGTCTTTGCCAGAGATCTGTCTGCCAGAAAGAGCCAACTGTCAAGGCTGAAGACTGAGTGTGGCAACATCGTTTCCGGGACACCTGAGATTCTGAGTGAGATTGAGAGGTTCTATGGGCAGCTGTACACATCATCGTTGGAGCCACACGCAAGTGTGAGTCCAAGAGCAAGTATTATCCGACACTATTCCGATAATATCCCGGACGTCAGTCTGACCGAGAGTAGAATGGCTCTCCACCATCTTAAAAACGGCAAGGCCGTGGGCGAGGATGGAATTACAGCGGAGCTTCTGAAAGCGGGTGGAACACTGGTACTTGAAGTCCTTCAGAAGCTCTTCAATTCCGTCCTCCATGGTGGCACTACTCCGGAGGCGTGCAGCAGAAGCGCGGTGGTCTTGTTCTTTAAGAAAGGCGACAACGCTCTTTTCAATAACTACAGACCGATTTCCCTTCTGAGCCGCGTCTACGTGCTGTTTTCGAGAGTCATTACGAATCGTCTCGCACGCAGAATCGACGACTTCCAGCCTCCCGAACAAGCCGGTTTCCGAAAAGGCTTCAGTACCATAGACCACATACATACCCTTCGGCAAATTGTACAGAAGTCCGAAGAGTACAATCTGCCACTTTGCCTGGCGTATGTGGACTATGAGAAAGCCTTTGATTCCGTCGAAATTTGGGCGGTGCTACAGTCACTTCAGCGGTGCCTAGTTGACTGTCGGTATATTGAAGTGCTGAAGTGTTTGTACAGTAGAGCTACGATGGCTATCCGAGTACAGAACCAGAGTACGAAACCTATCCAACTGCAGAGAAGTGTAAGACAGGGTGATGTTATATCCCCGAAACTCTTCACCGCTGCGTTGGAAGACGTTTTCAAGCTACTGGACTGGAAAGGATACGGTATTAACATCAATGGCGAGTACATCACTCACCTTCGATGTTGCCGACGATATAGTCCTTATGGCAAAATCGCTGGAGGACCTTAGCACTATGCTCAATGACCTCAATGGTGTCTCCCAACGGATAGGTCTTAAGATGTACATGGACAAAACAAAGATCATGTTTAATGTCCATGTCACACCTATGCCGGTAGTTGTTGGGAGCACTATGCTCGAAGTTGTTGACGAGTACGTTTACCTGGGACAAATAGTCCGACTAGTCCGAAGTCCAACTTCGACCGAGAGGTCAATCGATGGATTCAACTCGGCTTGGCAGCGTTCGGGAAATTACGACACATCTTCTCGTCAGGTATACCTCAATCTCTGAAAACTAAAGTGTATAACCAGTGCGTGTTGCCAGTGATGACTTACGGATCTGAGACGTGGTCCTTCACCGCTGGCCGTATGAGGACCCTCAAGGTCGCTCAGCGAGCTATGGAGAGGGCTTGCTCGGAGTTTCACTGCGTGATATGCTCAGAAATGAGGATATCCGCAGTAAAACCAGAGTGACCGACATAGCCCAACGGATTAGTAAGCTGAAGTGGCAATGGGCCGGTCATATAGCTCGAAGAACCGATAACCGATGGGGAAGAAAGGTTCTCGAGTGGCAGCCTCGTACCGGTAGGCGTAGTGTAGGGCGACCTCCCACTAGATGGAGTGACGACCTGGTAAGACATGCAGGAAGTCGATGGATGCAGGTGGCTCAGGACCGTGCTTTGTGGCATTACTTGGGGGAGGCCTATGTTCAGCAGTGGACTTGTGAAGGGCTGTAATGATGATGAATGATTACAAGTGAAGCCTTGTTAGTTTTTTTTATAGGATAGGGTGACAAACGAGCACACAGTCCACCTGATGGTAATTGTATGCTGTGGCCCATAGAGATCTACATCTATCCTCAATTACGAATCAAAATGCAGATGCGTTTTCACCCGTGAGGACTAAGATGGAATGCCTCGTTTTCAGTAAAAGGGGTCTCCAGTTCTCTACACTCACCATACGAAACACAGCAGTATTAAGCTACTATTTTACGTTGGTATTCTGTGAGAGCGTGGTCCTTCCTCGGTAAAGCTGACTCAATCGTGCTACAACTGTACTACTAATATAATAGTTAATCTTATCGTTGATAAATATTCAAAAGCAGGTACACCTTTTAGTTTAAAATGTGTTATGAGCGCATAATGAAGCCGTCAACAAACATGCTTTGCATTTTGTCACGTGATTGAAAGATCCCGTTACGAAATCCTCGGAGTTTAATGTATACCACGTGACTACCCACATAAAGAACGTTTGATGCTCTTGGTAATGTGTTATCTAGCTCGAATAACGTAGTAAAAACTACAAATATGAATTGTACGAGTTAAATCATACTTTACAGGTAAAATCCTGTGAAAAAATTGTCATTCGAGTTTCTATGTATAACGGTAACCGCCAACATTCCGTTGTGTGCATGTACCACGGGACTATATGGGGTACTACATATTCTTACCCCACGACGCCAGCGTCCACGGTCGTAGTCAACGTGGTCAACGTTGCCCTATAGTCTGCACACAGAGCCTTAGCAATGTAAATCATATAATATTTTTTTTTATAAAATTTAAAAAACAAATGTAAACAGTTTTTTATCTAATCATGTTATCCTTGAGAGGTTCTAATAAATTTTCTTTTACATTAATTAATTCCGCAAGCTAAACCGCTCGGTCGGTTAAAGGACGTGGCTGTTAATATCACTCCGCAAACTTAACACAATACGTGCGTTGACGAGCTTGTAGCAAATTTGATCAGAGTTAATGGCGGATCCCTGTAATTGTGGTAATGCATCTTATCATTTAGTTTCAACGTTGACAGCATAAAAATTAACGAAACCAAGAAATTAATATAAAATAAAGCTATTACGAGGCTATTGTGGTGTACTTCTAGATCCTTATTTTTTTTTAAGAATACTGCCATTGCTTTACGAGTATTAATATTATCGTTAACTACTACAAAAAAGTTTAAAATGTTATGTCCAGGATTGTAGTTGAATCGCGGACTTGTATCCACGACTTTTAAGTTTGCGATCTGTACTCTGAACCACTCTTATCAATAGCGTCAAATTTAATATTAATAAAAAGATAAGCAATTTCAGTCATAGGACTAAACCTTAAATTATTTTTTTCTTAACTGTACACGAATACTTGACATTCTGTAAAGCTAATTTTACGGATATGTATGTGCCAAAATCCTTATTTATATCTTATGTTACCTACATCGTTTTAAAGAAAATTGAAAGTGGATTTATTATATTATCCACTTTCAATTTTCTTTAAAACGATGTAGGTAACATAAGATATAAATTATGTTACCTACATCGTTTCTTTTATTTTACACAACAAGTCTCGTAGTATAAATCTCATATGTAGTCTAATATGGAAATTAATTGAAAATATCATTATTTTGGATCATTATTAAATTAAAAATAATATATTCTATTCTATTCTCAATAATGACATTGTTTTAATAAATCGGGGTAAAAGGATGAAAAAGTAAAGTAAAAGTTACAGCCTATACACCTCCCACTGCTGGGCACAGGCCTCCCCTCATTTCTGGGAGGGTTTTAGGGCAAGAAAGTGTCCGCCACGCTGCCCCAATGCTTGTTGGCGAAATTCACATGTCTCCGAAATATTTTTTTCTTATTCTTCAGACATGCAGGTTTCCTCACGACGTTTTCCTTCACCGCCGAGCACGTGGTAAATCAGCACTTAAAATTGCAATTAACAATTTCATTGGTGCCGGCGGGGATCGAACCCGGGTTACTCGTGTTCTGTTATATTTACATCGAGCGTTAACCATATGAGCTACCACGGCTCTAAAAGGATGAAAACTAGGTTGAAATTTGATAGATTTTCGGTGAATATAACTGTAAGCTTAAACTATTAAGCATTGTAAAGTTAAAGTAAGAGAACAAAAACCACTACAATATATACATAGTAAAAGCTTTAATACTGACAATGTTAACTACACGAGGCTAGCTAACAATGTTTGATTCATATCTGAATGAATTAGGAGTGAGCTGGTTGCGAGCTTGACTTTTGATTTTGATGAGGTTTATGTTTAATTAATGTTAAATTATCAAAGAAAGAAACTTTTATTCACTAATTAATACATGAATCGAAACGAGCTGATCACTACCATGCTGATTATATTTTCATTCAAATAAAAATTGTAGAAAATTATTGTAAAGTTATACGTGTTAAAAAAATATAATTTTGCGGAAATAGGTATTTTCCGAACCCTTATGTGTAGTTATCTATATTGAATTAAAATTATTCTAAGTTATTTGATGTATATGAAACAATTGTATATCTATGAACACACTATAAAAACTGCGGTGGCGAGCCAACCCGAGAAGCATGACTACTATGGCAAAATCCCCCCTATGAGGCAACCTAAGTTGGAGTTCTACGGTCAGCAGTGAACTTTTATATGCTGTAATGGGAATGGCTATAAGGAATCGACAGAATTAGTTTTACTGAAAAGGTCTTCAGGTATTCATTTTGCATTACAGCGTCGATAATTATCAGCTCGGGACGTCATTATTATTTCTCAAGAAGAAATAATAATAACGATATGCCAGGCAAAAAAAGATTTCTAATATACGAAAATACAAACGTACAAACTATTATAACAAACTATGTTCTTTATCGCCTTCGGTCTTAAGAATAGAATGCAGTCACAAATATTAAGGCTTATTTACTAAGCGAACTTCAAGAAATTACATGTTTCCTCTTTGATTCGAGTTTGGCGGCCAAGGACTTTCTAACAAATCGCTGCTCCAACGAATTGTATCGTGGAGAAATTGAGGCGAAAGGGTGTCAGAATGATAGTTTATTTCAGCTATTTTAAATTACCTATAAACAACTGTCAAGGGCTGCCAGCTTTGAAAAAGACAGTCATTTGCAATTTTCGAGCTTGGCCAGAAGGTTGACAAATTGCGATTACGTAGATAAGTGAACCACAAGATGTGTAACCCGATTTCAAACTATTCATGCCTGATTTATTTTAACGTTGTCGGTTGTTGCGAATAATTGGATAAACTAATGTAAACTGTTCATGAATGAATACTTTTGGAAAATTACGTGTCATTTTGCTTTAAACGGATCACAGCCAAAGCACGATTAAAAAATTCGTGGAAGTATCACACTGCTGCTATGTTTTGGCTGTAGCATGAATTGGTCGGCTTGATCGGGGAAAGAACATGCTCGCATAGAATACCAGCGTAAAATATAGTTTAAGTAAACATGGCATTTCATTCCAGTTACCAATGGAATAACAACGTATCTGCATATTGATACTTAATGAAAATAAAACGTAGGTGTCAAGGGGCCTTTTTTAATTTAAAAATTTTTACAATAGTCGTGGCGATTTCGTTTCTAGCAATACCCTTCTACAATTTTCATTAAAAATTAAAGAGAAGTGGGACGCGAATATTATTAAAGAGGCTGCATAATTGTTGTCGGCCATTCTGTTATGATAGCGCTCGTCGTCGTCATAATGAAATGAGATTCATAGAGAATTTAAAAGCTGAAATTATATGCGTTTTGCATAACATTTAATTTAACACATTGTCTTTTAAGTCCATCTTAATGTATACAGATTAAAAATAATGTCCTCCAGACCGAATTCCGGCCACGGCGGCCTGCCTCAACGGAGGCTAGCCATCGGCGCAGGACAGGATTATAGTGCCCAAGTGTATGCGCAAGCACAGGTACACTTTCACTTCCCTCACTCTCATAATCCGATGGGACGGTAAACCGATACGACCGGAGAGAGATCAGGCGCAGGATCAACGGCTTTACGTGCTTTCCGAGGTGCGGGGGTGAGACACCGCCAACTTCCTGTCTCCGGGCAACTACTGAGAATTTCTTGACGAAAAAACTCTATAATTAATTTTTTGGACCGACCCAGGATTCCAACCCAGGACCTCATGATCAGCAGTCGCACTACTACAACTACTAGACCAACGAGGTAGTCATAATAATAATATGTGTTACAAATATATTAATTATCCATACATATAACTAAAACTTAAGAGTCGGTCTATAATATCGAAATAACTGCCTTCTTCTAGACTCTTTGTGTTATTTGTAAGCTACTTAAACATATATAAACATTTTTAAAATTTTATTCTATCTGTGTGTCCGGGCTTGTCTTGGTAATGGTTGAATTGATTGCAATGAAATTTCACTACAGACAATCCCAGGAGAGATTCGGACTATATTTTATCCGAAAACCTTGGAGATTTGCTTTAAAAACCAAAAACTTTCATTTGATTATTTGTATACATAAATATTATATAACATAAACACTCACGTCTGTCACCCAGAGGGGTAGGCAGAGACTACGGGCTTCCATTTTGCACGATTCTAAGACTCCCCTTTTGGCTCTCTTACATCTATATACCTACGCATACATGGTCGTCGGTTAATGGTAAACTAACCCATTTTTAATATATCGTCAATTAGGGCGATAAACTTTCGCCTATACAACCTGTGTGCATCCAAATGTAACTCACGCAGGTGTGACCTTTGCCCATGCCCACCCTTGTCAAATTCTGCGACTTCAAGTTATAAAAAATAAGTTCCTGCGTCGTATCACAGAAGCTCCATTTTATGTGAGCAATGTGGATCTCCGCCGCAACGTCAATATGCCCACCATTTCTTCGTATCTTTGGTGATTATCCTTAAGATACTTCGATTCTATTAAAGAGCACCAAAATCCGTTGGCGATAGGGGCGGTTTCGTACTCCTGAGAGGGGGGTGCTGCCCCCACCAGGAGACGTCCCAAAAACGTTCTTCTTGAACCCGAGACGAGATCACCTCTATGAACAGGTCGGTACCGCCCTCCCCCCCCCCTCCACAGGAGAGGGAACCCGTATAGACACAAAACATACATATTTAGACATTTCACTGGCACGGAACACTAGGGCACACAGCGCTCGCCGACGAGTACGAGGTCACATACATACCCCGTATACGAGGTTTAACAAGCGCGATACGGGGCGTTTTTAGTAATGACCCGTTTCCCCTCATTACGATAGTGGTTCAAGCCAAGGTTCTTACTTCCTTCAGAGGGGCCCTTGAATCACATCAAACCCCCCCCCAGCTAGAGAAGCCTCTCTCCAAAAACAGGGGGCGGGGTGCCTCGGGACTGCTATCGCCGATGGCAGAATCGTTGCACTCAATAGCTTGTGGGTCCTCACTCACGAGTCTATTTCGATGCTGTGAAGGCCGCAGGGCCAACAGCATACACTTTCAGAAAGAAACTCTACGTTTCTGTTGTAAACACTGGCTTATAGAGAGCTACATTTATGGGGACTAGTCTTTAGTGTTATTAAATTTAAGAAACCAGAGTACTTGCATGCAAAGATAAATTTTGCTAAGCAAAATTCTGGAAAACAATTGAGATCCATAAGATCAGCACTCCTATATTACAGCCATAAAACAGCGGCATTTACCGGCAGTTTCCGATATATGGCAACGAAGTGTTGGAATAACATCCTACCACCAATAAGAAATCTTAACACCAACTACAAGTTTAAAAATAAATTCAAAACATATCTTCTAGATAAACAAAAACAAGGTATTCCCAAAACTTCGTTTGCCAGCTAAGCAGCCAGGGGGATAAGTCGCTCGCGTCGGGGGAGTCTCGTAGGCTTCGACCACCTAATCCTAGGCCCACCCTACACATTTCTCCCGGGTGGTGCTAAAAGAGATAACGACTTGTCCGTGCAATGGTGTAACTATAAGTATAACATGCATTGTACACTCGTAAAAAGTGAGCTTTATGGATGAGATAAGTCTGAAATCAAACTTATCCTATGACACCAAGGAAGATAAAATATTTGGCCTTCATGAAATAGATGGGCAACAGCAACCTGTCGTCGCAAGGTTTGCTTTTCTTAATATAATATTAATATAATACGGACGGACGGTCTCTACAGCGAATGACACAAACATGTAGCTATCCCTCAGCGACTGATAATTTCGCCACTAAGTTCAGCTGCCTCTAGTGCCACCTCGGCTCTAAACAGGGAAACCCTAAGATGAAAGGCTGCTAAAGTATCTACGCAATTAGCAACTCACACTGGGGCTAAAACTGGTTTGCTTTTATTTATTTATTTTATAATTCATCAAAACGTACCATGTTAAAATATTAATGATTTTCCTTACTCTCGGTCACATGTAATCAGCCAGTGCCGCATCGATGCATAAGCAGTAGTAGTCATTATTGATTTAGTCCTACGAATCCTATTTTAGAGTTTTATTATAATCGGTTCAGCCTTTTCGAAGTTTAGCCCGGTCAGTCATACAGTCAAACAAAATTAAAATAAACAGTTATTCATGTTGTAATGGTTTGCAAATAACCCATCAGCTCAACAAAAGGTTATTGATAGACACCTCATATGTCCATCCATTACAATTTATAAAATTACAACCTATAAAAGTCTACGGCTGAACAAGGCCTTCCTCAATAGATTACTTCATAGCCATAGTTACATAGTTGGCAACTGCAGCTCTATATAAGTTTGAGTTTTCATCAGGCAGATGCTGCTACTCATCACCTGTTTCAATTCTCCCCAGTCACCTCATACGGCACCCACTGGACGATATGGGCTAGTGAATATTCCCCACTACACAGTATAAATAATTTCTAAATATAATCACACATTATATTTAGATACAACATACAATTCTAAATATAAATGCATTTTTTTTTCAGAACCGTTGTATACATAGATCAAAGATGTATTGCTAACAGTTATATCTGCAAGCTTGTTCGGAAGCTCGTGTCCGTCAGACTGGCTCCGCACAATGGAACTATGACGGGCAGATTGCGGTTGGAAAGCAATGATCCGTACAATGTTCAATCTACTAAGATAAGTTTGATATAACTCTTAATGGTAGTTTTAGTTATATTTTATAGCTAGAAAACTACTTAATACTTTCTGGCAAATACTACTATACTATCGTACGGACGATTTATAACTTAAATTGTAAAGAGTCCCTCAAATAAAATTTTAAAGAAATTAACATATTAACTTTAACATTACAATTTATTTATGTAAACGTAATTTATGTACATAAAAACATGATTAGCTTTGATAACAATTAAGATGTTCATAATTTAAGCACAAAGAACAAACATAAGCTTGTAATGGCAATTACTAGACTCCACTGAATTAGTAATTCATTTATTGGGGAAAATATAGGCTTTTACAACAAAATGCCGACAAATGAGCACACTGTCCACCTGATGGTAAGTGGTTGCTGTGGCCCATAAACTTCTACATCTATCATTTCATTTGATTAAGTATCTAAATGCAGATTCGTTGTCACCCATGAAGACTAAAATGGAATGCCTCGTTTCCAATAAAATGGGCCTCCGGTTTTCTGCGCTTACCATAGCAGCAACAAGCTGCTATTTCGCGCTGGCATTTTGTGAGAACGCGTTCCTTCGAAGATCAAGCCAACCCCGTTTCAATATAAGTATAGCAGCAGCGTGGTACTACGACGTATATTTGTACGTGGTAGAGCCATGCTGCAGTTATATTAGTAGTATAGTTGTAGCACAAATGGGTCAGCTCGACCGGGGAAGGACGACGCTCTCACAGAATACCAGCGTGAAATGGTAGCTTGATGCTAATGTGTTCCGTATATCCGTACCATACGGAACACATTAGCATCAAGCATTCCATCTTAGTCCTCACGAGTGACAACGCATCTTCATTTTGATTCGTAATCGAAGATAAATGTAGATGTCTATGGGCCACAGCAAACACTACCATCAGGTGGACTGTGTGCTCGTTTGTCACCCTATCCTATAAAAAAATGATGTCATAGTTAATTTGGCCTACCTTCAGGTTTTGATTATTATTTCTTGTATCTGATCTACACAGAACGAGCTTGCTGATGTTAAAGTATAGGTATTTGAATCTGAAATGGTATAGAATGATTTTTATTCAATATATGTTGATTATTACGTACTTCTTTTGAAAGTCATTTTTTATTTAGCACTGGTTCAGAAAATAACCCTGTCGTAGGTAGACGCATTTGTATTTTGATCCTTAATCGAGGATAAATATAGATGTCTATGAACCACACCATCCATTTAACTTCATGTGGAATATGCGGTCGTTTGGCAACATTATTCTATAAAAAAATCAAGACTTCAAACACCCGGTGGACGGACAACGCATCCGTTCTGTGCAAACATCTCTTCCTTCAGTGACCATGGGTGCAAGGGTGTAGGGAAATCGAATATTTAGAATTATGTCTTATTTGTATATCTTTCTGATTATAGACTTACATTATTTGATGTATAAACTTAATTAAAAGTATAATCTGTATAATTTCTACTTGCCGTTGTTGTCACTTGGTGAAACACCAGCTTTATTTTTGTAATTTGGATAAACACGCGAAACCGGTCGATTTCATATTGATGACAATCGTTTAAAATAAATATAGTGAAACTAGTACAAGCGTTTATCCAAATCGTAAAAGGATACTCTGTCTTAATTTTAAAAAATACACTTGAGTGTTAACACATCTCTATTACGTCGAGGACGAAAGGTACAAATCATCAGCAGACGGACACGCCCGACAAGACTATTAAGCGGGGAATTTCCAGATTGCGACAGAGGGAGGGTTGGAGAGTTCGCAGTTATCTGACTGAATGATAGACGAGAGATAAATTCCCTGTTAATTTAGTAGTTTTGTAAATAATGCCAGTAACTCGATTTTGGAATCAGTAATTCCTTCGTAGGGTAATAATATACACGTTTTTATAACAAAGTTCCAGAAGACATTTTCAGAAGATATTAATGTGTGTTTAGAGAGCATAATGAAGCCGTCAACAAACATGCGTTGCATTTTGTCACGTGATTGCAAGCTCCGTAACGACACCTGATGAGGTAAATGTATGGTACGTAATACTTCACATACAAATAACGATTGATGCTCTTGGTAATGTATTATCAAGCTTGAATAACGTAGTACAAACTACAAATATGGACTGTATTAGTTAAATCATAATTTCCAGGTAAAAGTCCTAAATAATAATGTGTGAAAAACTTGTCATTTGCGTTTCTCTGTGTAACGGTAGAACGCCAAAATCCTGCGACGTGTGTGTGTGTGTATCACGGGACTATATGGGGTAGTGCATATTCTTAACCAACATTGCCAGCGTTCATGGTCGTGGTCAACGTGGTCAACGTTGCCCTATAGTCCGCATACAGAGCCTTAGCAATGTAAATCATATAATAATAATATTTACAAAATTTAAAAAACAAATCTGAACGGTTTTTCAACCATTTAACTTATCTAATCATGTTATCCATGAGAGGTTCTTATAAATGTTCGTTTGCATTAATTAATCCCGCAAGCTAAACCGCTCTGTCGGTTAACAAACGCTGATAACTTATCGCGATAAATGCGTTGACAAGTTTGTAGTAAATTTAATCAGACTGAAAGTTAGTGAAGGATCTCTGTAATTATGGTAACACTTCTTATCATTTAGTTTTAACGTTGATAGCATTCAAATTAACGAAACCAAGAAATTAAGAGAAAATAAAGTTATTACGAAGCTTTTGTAGTACACTTCGAGATTCTTATTATTTTCAAGAATACTGTCATTGCCTTGCGAAATTCCTAATATTATCTTTAACTACTATAAGCAAGTTTAAAATATTATGTCCTGGATTGTAGTTGAATCGCGGACTTGTATCCACGACTTTTAAGTTTGCGATCTGAGCTCCACCACTACTCTATATATTATCAATTGCTTCAAAATTAATATTAAATAAAAAGGTAAGCAATTTCAATCAAAGGGCTAAACTTTAATTTTTGCATAATTATTTTAACTATATACGAATACTTAAAATTCTGTAAACCTAATATTACGGACATGTATTATGTATCAAAAGCCCTATTTATATAATACGTTACGTATATCGTTTTAAAGAAAAGGGCATTGCCCACTCTTCATAGACATTTCGGCCATGGGTGCCCACATATAAAAGCATATAGATATGATAATATACAATTAAAGGGATGAAATGGTTAAGAAATTGGTTTAAAAAAAGTCGGGAATTTTAAGATATAAAAGTTTTTATTTTCACAAATACAGTTTTTTAACAACTAATTTTACCGATATTATCGCATTTAATTTCTTTGATTTTTAATTCCGACTTTCGGGTGCTTTCCAGCACACATGGTCATGGGGGATTGAGGTGACTGGTGTACCGAAATCAGTGTTAACTTGTTGGAATGTGGATTTTGATATTCCTTTTATTTTACACAACAAGTCTGCGTAGTCAAGTTTATATGTACTATGTTTATATGTAATGTTTATATGTACCTGGAAATTAATTGAAAGATCATTTTTGGGTCATTATTAAATTGTAAATTATGTCGAATAAAAAAATTCCATTCTATTTTATTCTGTAATTTTGTTCAGTAAATTGTGGTAAAAAGGTGAAAGCAAGGTTAAAATTTGATAAATAATCAGTAAATATAACTGCGTGCTTAGACTATAAAGCATTGTATAGTTAAAGTAACAACAAAAATCACTACAATTTATACATACTAAAAGCTTTGGTACTGACAATGTTAATTAAACGAGCCTAGCTAACAATGTTTTATTACATATCTGAATGTATTAATAGTGAGCCATCTGCGGGCCTGAATTCATAAACGACTTTAATATTTTTGATGTTGATAAGATAGCAATTAAACGTAATTTATTTTTAATAAAAGTTAAATTATTAACAAAGAAAATTTTATTTATTAATTAATACTTGAACGAGACCCCTGAGAATGAACTGATAGCTACCATTCTGTTCTATTTGCATTCAAATAAAAATTGTAGAAATTATTGTAAAGTTATATGTGTTTAAAAAATATAATTTTACTGGGTTTCTAGCTGGTACTTCCCAGGATATAGGTACTTTCTGAAACGTAAGATGTAATGATCTTTTTTATAGGATAGGGTGACTAACAAGCACAAAGTCCCCCTGATGGTAAGTGGTTACTGTGGCCCGTAGACATCTACTTCTATCATCGATTACAAATCAAAATGCAGATACGTTGTCACCCGTGAGGACTAAGACGGAATGCCTCGTTTCCGGTAAAAAGGGTCTCCAGTTCTTTGCACTCACCTCACGAAATCCACCAGCATTAAGCTACTATTTTTCGCTGGTATTCTGTGAGAGCGTGGTCCTTCGTCGGTCGAGTCGACCAATTCGTGCTACAACTATACTACTAATGTAACTAATATTACTGCCGAGCCTGACAAGTTGAGATCTACGGTCAGCAGTGAACTTTTATATGCTGTAGCGGTAATGGCAATGGCTATAATAATCGACAGAATCAGTTTTACTGAAAAGGTCTTCACGAATTCGCATTCGAATTATGCATTTCAGCGCCGACAAGTATCAGCTCGGGAGGCTATTATTATTTTTTCTTGGTCTATGCCAGACAAAAAAAAGGTTTCTAATATACGAAACTACAAACTATTATAACAAACCAGCCAAACAGTCCACCATTTAATTGATCTTTAACGCCTTCGGCCTTAAGAATAGAATGCAGTTATAAATATTTAAGGCTTATTTACTAACGCGAACTCTAGGAAATTACATGACTCCCCTTCGATTCGAGTTTGAGGGCCAAGGACTTTCTAACGAATCGTTGCTCTATCAAATTGGATCGCGGATAAATTGAGTAAAAAGGGGTGTCAGGATGACAGTTTATAGTTTATAGTAGCTGAACTACTTTAAATTGCCTATAAACAACAGTCGAGGGCTGCCAGCGTTGAAAAGACAGTCATTTGCAATTTATCGAGCTTGCGAGAAGGTTGACAAATTACGATTACGTAGGTAAGTGAACCACCAAATGTGTAACCCGATTTCAAACTGTTCATGCCTGATTTATTTTAACATTTTCGGTTGTTGCATAACAAATAATTAGATAAACTGTTTTTTTTTAAACCATCGAAATACTTATGCAATTTCCGTTATTATTATATTTAATTTTTCTAGCTGTAAATTTTAAACTTAAGAAATGAAATGATTTCTTAAATTTATGCGAACACTACACATTGAAGAAAACTATATTTACGAATTTTATCGCGTTTAATTAACAATTTCAACTTATTTTTAATTGCCGACGTTTCGGGTACCTTACAGCACCCGTGATCACGGGGGTACTGAGACGTTTGATGTCCCAATGTCATAGTTAGCCCGACTACCTTCAGTTTTTGAATATTAATTTTAAGAAATGAAATTTTAAATGTAATTCACTGTGATAAGTAACTTTAAGAACAAAGAACATGATCGTTTTAATGCTCGTTTTAAGTGTAGGATCATTTATCGATTTTATCTTTAAATTTTAATATAAAATAATTTAAAGTTATTTAACTTTAAATTAGTTTTATCATTTTGGTTTCTTTTAAATGTAATATCTTGGTACTGTGTTGTCTTACCGTTATTCGTTAGTTAATATCACTGTGCGTGATGTAACTATCTGTAAATGAGTTTTTTTCCTAAGTAAAATATATTAATAAATCATATGTATATAGAACTATATGGTACTTATCTTGTTTAAATAAATAAAAATAAATAGAAGATATTTTCAGAAAATTCTGCTTAGTGCTTAATTCCAACTTCGCAATACATCAAAAAAAAATTGTAAAATATAACCCCGACATCGACAGGAACAACACGCATTTATCTTGTCTAGATATTACTTCTTGTTCTAACTCGACGCAGACATGTCCACTGGGAATAAAAAAGTGGACCTAAAATATTGAAGTAATAAAATGCTGTGCTCAAAATTGATTTATGATACCTAAGGGTTTGCCCGGCTTTGCGCGTGTTGATCAATTGTCTATCTCAAATGTTAGAAGGGTTTAATATATTTTAAAACTTCATTGGCACACTTTTTGTTCCGTATTTCTAAAGTTTTCAAAAATTCTTTGCAGGTCCTGACCGAGACCGAGACTCAGACAGAGAGACCAACATGCCGACGCCGCGCCGACCGCCATCGTAATTATTTTGTCACACGATAGTTTTAATATGAAAATGGTTTTTGTGAGTTATCCTTATAAAAGAAAGACATAAGTATGCCGTCGAAGATTAAGTTGACAAAAATGATCCTAACGTTTAGCCACAACATAAAACCTATGTCCATTAAGAATAATATACCCTTGAAATGGTGAAAGAATTTTTCAAATAGACGCAGTGGTTCCGGAAATTATCCCCCATATATGTACAAACTCACAAAATTAGCACTCACTCTTTATAATATTTGTATAAATGACAGTCTGATCATAACTTATCTTGTTAATAATTAAATTCTTACTGCGTTAATTAAATTTATATATTTAGTAACTTATAAAGTAAAACAAAAATTGATATTTTTGCACGATGGCACTGTCTATTTCATATTCAAATTTCTTCCAGAAGGACTTTTTCTTCAAGGAGAAGCAGACCTAGTGCGCACTCTTGTAATAATTTTCATTATTTTAAAATTATACACAATACCATATCATCATTATTGTTGAGGGTAGAGCTGTCAGTAATATTAGTAGTATAGTTGTAGGTCACAGAATACGGGTGAAATGTAGTTTGCTGCTGTATTTCGTGGTGAGGTAGAGAACGGAGCCTTTTTACTGGAAATGAGGCATTCCATTCAGTCCTGTGAGCATCTGCATGGTAATCGAGGATAGATTAGTTCTATGGGCAAGCATTTACCATAGGTGGTGTGTGCTCGTTTGTCCCTAGTCTATAAAAAAATATCATAATTCACATACGCATCGTTAAAGCCCTTAAGTCACTGCTGCAAAGTATGTTACTAACTAACTAAACTAACATAAATATTTACTTGCCATAAACAATTACAACCGTCGAGACCGTACTCTAATATTGGTCAAGCATGGTGAGTGTACACGGTCGATGTCTGTGGCAAATTTGTTGTACCTTATGAAAATAACCGCTTCGGGGATAGAACTTTAAAGAAACGATTACCGTACTTTTTCAATAGTTTGCCTGAGGATATTCAATGTGAACCAGTAAAAAACTAAAAATAAATTAAAGAAATATTTATTGGCAAGTCTCCGTGCTTAACAATAATATTATATATCATGTAAATGAGACTCAAATGTTCCTGCAGACAAACTGTGTAAGCAGTTTTGCGGGAATATGTATATTTAAAAACCAAATTTTGTATTTTTAATAATATATAAATTTAAAAAAAAACGGAGCCACCTGCATCAATTGATTTCCTGCATGCCCTACCATGTCATTGTCGTTCGTCGTCTGAGGTAGCTCAAGGTCGTTCAGCGAGCTATAGAGAGGGCTATACTCAGGGTTTCACTGCATGACGAACTTTGAAACGAGGATATCCACAGTAGAATCAGAATAACCGACATAGGCCAACGAATTAATAAACTGAAGTAGCAATCCAAAAGCAATCTTGGCCATCACGCGATCATGAACAAGTTGCAAGGACAATACAATGAACTCCAGAAAAAAACGGACGGTGACATTTTTTCAAATAGCCTCCCTAAAATCGCTAAGGAATACGAGGTCATCGGTCGACATGTGTTGAACAGTTGAGTGCGCGGTAAATTTGAAATAGCTTGAAAAATTTTACGAGTTATTTTATTAGTTGATATTATTGATTGATTCAGGTTTAATAAGGCAAGCCCGGCTTTTCGGCTTTAATGGAAGCTTCGCCACTGTATACATACACATATAGATAAATATATATTCATACACGTACGTACACAACTCATGCATGAAATGATTGGCATAATAAAAAAAGGTAGTAAGTAATAATGATTTCTTATATTTACGCGAACACTACATATTGAAATATTACTAGTTTTCACGGATTTCATCGCGTATATTTAACTATAAATACCAGACGTTTCGAGCGCTTTACAGCACCCATGGTCACGGGGGAACTGAGATGTTCAACTTTAACAGCGGTTACCATAGATAAAAATTTAACTTTTGTTCCGATCTACACAGTATGAACTTGAAGGTATCTTGAAGTCTTGCAGTTGCATGCTTGGGTTGGGATTTAATTTTGTTTATTATAGGATCCCAAGCAGATGGTAGCACCCAGCCATCTTCTCTATTGAAATTCGGATGTTTTTTGATTTCAATAGCCTCGCGAATCATTTGGAAGGAATTGGTGGTCTTTAGCGAGGATTTGTGGTCTATCAAATCTGATGTAGTGACGGGGGCGATCCTGTACGTGTTCACAGACTGCAGACTTCCCGGAGCGTCGATTCTTCACATCAGCTATATGTTCTTTAACGCGGGTTTTGATTGATCTTTTAGTTTGTCCTGTGTTGGAGAGATCACACTCACAATCAAGCTTGTACACTCCTGCATCTTGTAGATGGACGTTACATTTGACTGATGGTAAAAACTGACCAATTTTCTTCGGCGGCTTGAAGTATGTTTTGATGGAAGCGCGCTTCAAGATGTAGCCAATCTTGTCAGTGACTCCTTTAACATATGGCAGTACAGCAGGTACACGCTCGACTGTGGCCAGCCTCACTCGTTCACTGTGACGTAGCCGCGGGACCCGAAGCTTGTTCTCATGCAAAACTTGCTTGACATGGTGGAGCTCGACAGCCAGGTGTTTACTGTCACCGATCCCTCGTGCTCTCTGAAACAAAGATTTACCCACGGTAGCTAACTGTGAAGGATGGTGGTGAGAATCACCGTTTAAATATCTATCTGTATGGGTCTTTTTTCTATACACTGTAAAGCGCTCGAAACGTCGGGTATTTATAGTTAAATATACGCGATAAAATCCGTAAAAACTAGTATTATTTCAATGGGTAGTAAGTGATCTTTAACTCGCCTTTTAAATACTGACGCTGTTTGTTTGCATTGTTTTAATAATCATGTAATGAGAGTTAACTACTCTTAACCAGGTTATAAAAGGTTACAGTGTAGGTAAGTTCCTAGCATTCTACTCCAGTGCCGAAATTATTTTTATATTCTTTAATCTGTTTCATAGCAACAGTTTATTTACTTGGTAGAACCGTTGAGCTATCTTACAAAATATTTGAACCATACGTCTAAATGCTTAGTCTATCATATTTACGCTAGTAGTGCAACTTAACGCTCAATTTTCTTCTCTATCGGCCACTCAGAAGATGCTTTTTCAAGCCGTGAAAATTAGCGCATGGTTGATGTCTCACATTATTTTATTTTATTACGAAGATCTTAAATAATTAATTATAATATCTTTAATATAATGGAGTTTAAGTAATGCCAGATTCTATTTATTAGTTCACATCTATTGGAAGTCATTAGATTTTACTGTTGTTTTCCATAATCACTTCTTACGAAACCCACGCGGTGGATGGTGGTGGCAGCTTTTTTTAGCTTGTTAAACCTTTACAATTTTGATTTGGCGACTTTGAAACTTAATAATATAATTAAGCTAAATTACATCTTAAATATGATACTAAACGTTACCTAAATAAAGCGGACGACAAACGGCATTTATTATTCAAGGAAATTTTCTGGGACATGCGCAATCCGACTGCTAGTTTCCCTAAATAGAAAACAATATGGCTAAGACTACGTCACTATTATTCCTTGCTCATATGAGTCCGCATACATAAAGTAATCGCTTTATTTTCATAGAGTTGTATAAATGCATGTTTACTTCACTTTTATAATTATTCTTACCGGTACAGTCTATCAAAGCCCTCTGCCGAACAAAGGCCTGAATCTCTAGCAGCGGCGTGCATTAGCGCTCTGCTGCTTGGCGAGTAGGGGAAATAGATGAGAGTGTTGTATAACTATATATAATTCAGGCAGAAAAGCAGTCCCCATCTAGCAGTTCATTTATCTAATGATTCGTTATGTTCAGTCAGTACTTTATTTAATGCCTTAGACTAGCGAAGCTACACAATCGCAAGACAGTACGTTATGCAGTAGACACTATATTATAGTAGCAAACTAGTCGACGCCGCGATGTAGCACTTAGCTTATATAAGTTGTTTGATATTCTTGCAGTATGAACTGTCGCATTGTATTGCGTAACGGTCGTACTACGAGAACTACATGGTCTTAAAAATTATAAACATTTCTATGAACTTGTAGTGGCGGTGTGGCAATGCACTACTCACAGAATACCAGCGTAAAATAACAGCTTAATGCTGCTGTGTTTCGTATGGTGAGTGTAGAGAACCGGAGACCATTTTTACTGGAAACGAGGCATTACATCTTAGTCCTCACGGGCGACAACGCATCTGCGTTTTGATTCTTAATAGATGATACATGTGGATGTCCAAGAACCACAGCATTCACTTACCATTACGTGCAAAAAGGATATAAAAAACATCGTTAAAATATAATGAGAGAACCTCACTTCAAACTACAAACATCTCAAACTTCAAACCTCTCCTTATAGTAAAGCATGTCTTCCGTGGAAGACGCGGTGGAGCCCAACTAGTAGGTAATCGTTTTGGCTAGTATGAGTTATATAATATGTTGTCATATGTTGGAATATTCCAGAAATTTCTTTTTCAATTAATTTTATTCATTATTATTTCAAAACTAAATAATTTATATAATAGTTCCAAACTGCATCGTATCCAGTAGAATAAATTGAAAGAAGCTAAAATTGAATTTTCGCTGTTCCGACTTTGTAAAATGGACAACTTATCCGCTACAGATATAAAGGGTATTGTGGACGCGCAGGCATTTTCCCTTGTAATGAAACCGATAATATTATCCCACTACAAAAGGTGCAATCAATCGTTCGCCGGTTTTGCGTTCACTATAAAATTTTAATGAAAATGTTTCCATCGTTATCTTTTTTGTAATTACCGTGTATTAGCGTCGTAAGGAAATTCACTATCCCATACAAATGGGTATCTTAAAAGTAGACCGAGTGAAACTGAATAGAGATTTATAGCAGAATTTTCCTGTTAACACCTCAGAAACACGAATTACCATACGAAGCATTACGTTTAGTTCTAATGCGTGGAATATCGACAGAAAAGTGTGAAGACCCGCAACGCTTGTGAGGTGGAAACTTACAGAAATCCATCCTTTAGAATTATCATTGTCTGGCTACTTTGCGCCTGTGCTTAAAGCTGATACACGAGTATCTCGTATACCAGATTTGCAACCTATACTAGATTGGTTTTAACCGAATCAAGGTCACCAACGAACATCATAGCACGTCTCTCCACTAAGTACAACGTTGCTGGGATACATTTTGCAGCAACAGCCCATATGTGATAGCAGTACTATGCACGTCCAGACTTGTGCCTTATATAAGGTAAGAAGCTACCCTGGTGTGAAGTATCACTGCACCCTTCCAAGGACACCTAGTTTCCTTGCGGCTACTTTGGCCCTGGATTCAATGAACCGCCCATAGTTGAGGTTTGAAAAAAAATTCTTATCCTAACAATTGTGGGCGATTAGTAAACTTCAAGGATACAATCCGGAAAGTAAGATCCAGGGTGAGCAGGCTCCTTTTAGCAGTTAAAAGACATGCTTATGGAGCTTATTGTAGTAAAGAAAACGAACTACTTTTACCAAGTAATTGTTACTTCAAGCAACGAACGGAAAACATAATTTCAACGAGGAAACCTTGTAATTTCGCGTCTTTTTATTATACTTCTCTTAATAAAGTTTGATGTGAGATGTGAATTTTATTTAAGGGATTTTGTTGTAAAAGCGTACCAATATATCGCGTATGAATTAGTACTCCGTGAAGTCAAGTAACTGGTACTATTTTTTTTAATAGAAGAGGTGGCAAACGAGCATGCGGCTCACCTGATGTTAAGTGACTACCGCCGCCCATGACCAACCGCAACACCAGAGGAATTGCAGGTGCGTTGCCGGCCCCTTAAAAAGGAGTAAGTTCTTTTATTGAAGTTCCCCAGGTCGTATCGGTCCGGAAAAATCGCCGGTGGTAAACTATTCCACAAAGAGGTTGTACGTGGAAGAAAACTCCTAAAGCTTGTTCCTAGCATTTACAGAATGAATATTACTTATTTTGTAAAACTACTTTTATTTTTATGTACGTACATTATAATTTCATTAATGTATTGAGAGGCCAAAGTCAATATATTAATTTCTTTATATTCTTGTCTTAGCGACTCTTTTTAATTTCTGCCTTTCTTGTGACTTCTTCTTTAAATCATAGATTATTGTAATAGCCCTCTTTTGTAAAGCAAATAAAATTTCAGAGTCAGTCAGGTGTCCCCATAGCAAAATACCATACGACATTGTGCTATGGAAATAGCTAAAGGAAACTAGTCTAGCTCTTTTAAAACTGGTAAGACTTCTAATCCTTTTTAGCATATACTGCAGAAAGACTCAGCTCCTCCCAATATCAACTAAAAGTTTATTTAAAATTAGTAGTATTGTTTGATAGATCAATTTCTTAATATATTAATGTAAAATTTATTATTAGAAATAAAATGAAGCGACAGTAGCCTAATGGCAGGGCGCGGATCGCGAACTCAAAAGGTCGTGGGTTCGAATCCACCATCCGCAATCAAGCTTACCAGGAGTGGTTAAAAGGAATATTATTAATGTTAATTAATAAGATTACTAATATTTTAATAAAAAAAAGAAATATATTATAGGCAGAGAGTGTAAGCCATTTAAATGCAAGTAATTAACAAAAACCCAATTTACTAATTAAGATATAGCATTATTTACTCATCTTTCAGTAATTGGCGTTTTAATTTAAAAGTTAATGAAGAGCTATACGCAAATAATACTATTTCATACTTAACCACTACTATGTAAATCATTAATATATACAACCCATTAGTACTATCGACCCGAAACAGCTCATACTATTAATGACAACTTTTTGCGTTCTGTTACTTATATATGAAATAAATAATTTAAAAGCATCACTTCTTACACCGTAGTGTTGAAGTCTCCTGATTAATGTTTCATGGTGAACACAATTGAAAGCTTTGGATAGCCCACAGAATGTATTTAAAGCATTCTGTGAATTATTCTTGTTCTTGATTCTTGATTTTTTAAACTACGTAGACACACGTTTACATACATAAATAATACAAGTGTAAACATCATAATATGTAAGTCATACTTATATTTGTTTCAAGCGAGATTCAAACCCGTGGCCCTTAGCGCTCGTTCTTATTGCTAAGCCACTGTTATAAATGTATTATTATATATAGGCGATAAGCTATAGAGTAATATATAGGCGATAAGCTATAGAGTGGTAGATTTATTCTTCAAGAAAAGCGTTGAAGACAGTACATTACACAGTTACACTAACAAATATTATTATAACAAGTCTATAATCCAATAAAGTGTGAATAACAAACCAAAATATGACAAGTATTAAAAACTACCTAATATGAATGTCAAAAACGACAACTTCAAATACATTATATTTGATTTATAAAAAAAAATATCATTATATTCGTGATATTAAGATACTTCGTCTTCCGCTTTATTTAGGTAACGATTTAGATACAAATTACATACGGATGAAACATGAATAATAGTTTTTGATCTTATTAACATAATAGAAAAAACTGGTTATTTGAATAAAAAATCATGAGTGCAATTAGTTTAATTAAAATTTTCGTATTTTTAAAAAAATACAAAAAAAGGGCTCGAAATAATAGATTTTCTCACAAAAAACTTGAAAATAAAAGGGAAATAAATCGGACCGAAGACAGGACGCGAACCAAGTCATTACGATTTCGCGACAGCTCGTTATCCACTTGAGCTGTTACGATCATTAACACAGTGTCAAAATTTACCTTCTTATATTGTAGCAGTTTTTCATTGCCTGAAAACATGGACAAAAACACATTTTCTAAAAATAAATCCTAGCTAGATCGATTTATTGCCCCCAAAACTCCCTGGACACTAAATTTTTTGAAAATGGTTGGAGCTGTTTCCGAGATTCCGATTATATATATATATATACATATATATATATGTAGCCGTGTAGGAAAAGGGGAGATCTCCCGCCGGGCAAGGTGTTCTGCCCGGGGAGCGGCCAACACTCCGTGTGATAATTCGGAGATGTTCTATATACTCTTTATGATTCGAAATGTTGATAGTGCGATTTAGGCTTCGGTGTGTTTTCGCTTGTGGCGGCGACGACAGCTCCGCTACATCACCCCCCTGCTCAGACAGGAGGTCGTTAGTGCAGCCTTGTTGCCGACGAATGTGCAAGTGCCAGTGGATTTCCTTGTAGTTTGCGGTGAGTCGAGAAGAAGGCAAGTAATCTGCGAGAGTGTCGTGAAGCAGAGGCGAGCAGTAAGGCTCAGAGCCGTGCCGAACACTGTATAGCGCAGAGAGTAGCTTGAAGGAACAGGAAGCATTATTATTCCAATGCTGCGATGAACCTTGTGAAGCTAGATGGCTTGCAGGATATGAAGACTGCAGACGATATCTGCTCGGGAGCGATACGGTGGGGTATTATATGACGATGATGAAGCTTGAAGTTTCCGAAGGTTGTTTGGTTGCGTGTTCAGATCACGTCGGGTAGTTACCACTGTAGCCGTGTAGGAAAAGGGGAGATCTCCCGCCGGGCAAGGTGTTCTGCCCGGGGAGCGGCCAACACTCCGTGTGATAATTCGGAGATGTTCTATATACTCTTTATGATTCGAAATGTTGATAGTGCGATTTAGGCTTCGGTGTGTTTTCGCTTGTGGCGGCGACGACAGCGCCGCTACATATATATATATATATATATATATATATATATATAATCGGAATATATATATATATATATATATATATATACATCACAATCACAAATATTTTAAATTATAAGATATTAGAACTAAAAATGTCCAGATGAGCGTTATCATGTCTCAGCTCGTCAAAATTTCGACACATTCAAATGCCCGGATTAAAAAAATATATAGTTTACCCATTTATAAAAATATTATCAATTAGAGTTATGTGGAAATTACAACTTACTCGTACATGTAACTTTACTTCGACTTAACTTTTGTAATGGTTTTAAGGTTCGTCGACAAGGCATGACGACACGAATAACGCATTAGGGATCACTAGAACTTTTTGACAGCTGATGGAGGCCCATTAACACGAACAGATACACAGTTTCGGTTTTTAGCAAAAACATTATGAATACTACATAGATCTTCATGTTTTCCAGTTGGCCCTGACCAAGGACTTTTAACACAAAATATATGAAATATGGATGCGAAACAAGCACTTTGTCTGATAGTGACTGCCATTTTTTACAGAATAAGTACGATAAACGAACACGTAGACATCTACATATATCTTCAATTAAGAATCAAAATGCAAGTGGGTCGTCAGGCTTGAAAACTTACTAACTTTGAACAGGTACCTCATTTCCAGTAAATAGGATCTCCCGTTCTCTACATTACCATACGAAACACAGAAGCATTAAGCTGCTTGTTTTTCACGGTGATATTATGTGAGTGATATTATGTGTTCCTTCCCTAGAGCCGACCCATTCGTGCTAAAACCATAATATAGTTGCACTGTGGCTCTACCACGTATAAAATACCTACATTATTTCAATTAATTATTCAAAAATTTTAACATAATATTACTACAAGGTTGTTTGCTCTCGATCACGGCAAAAATTTTATACAAAATATGAGTATATCATATAAACATAAAACATGCACACAGTCCGATATTATATGTACCTAAAGAACTGTATCGGGCGATGTGGTAGCCCATGGACATCTACATCTATGCTCGCATAAGAATAACAATTCAAAACCCTTGATGCCGCCTTACTATATAAATGAATATTTAAATTCTTTCTTAAATTGCTACACCCGTACAGGTTGTCACATGCTCTGTAAATACATTGTAACAACTGTATACTTTGTAATATGTAATAAATGAAGTACGAATTATGAAATTATAAATTACCTAGGCTTTTACTGTTTGGTAAAACTCACCTTCCTATTTCTGCAGCTACACAGCAGTGCACTGCGGAGCTCCTGTCGGAAGGGTATAGAGAGCCGGTAGTAGGCTGTAAGCTCTTTCATGTTAGTCCTCAGAGGTGGCAACGCACTTGAAACATTCTTTAATGATTTCTTAAATTTACGCGAACTCTACAAATTGAATAATATATATATATATATATATATATATATATATATATATATATATATATATATATATATATATATATATATATATATATATATATATATATATACCTAGGCTTTTACTGTTTGGTAAAACTCACCTTCCTATTTCTGCAGCTACACAGCAGTGCACTGCGGAGCTCCTGTCGGAAGGGTATAGAGAGCCGGTAGTAGGCTGTAAGCTCTTTCATGTTAGTCCTCAGAGGTGGCAACGCAGTTGAAACATTCTTTAATGATTTCTTAAATTTACGCGAACTCTACAAATTGAATAATATATATATATATATATATATATATATATATATATATATATATATATGGATTATGACGCGTTTAATTTACTTATTTTAACTTATTTTTAATTCCCGACGTTTCGGGTGCTTTCAGCACCCATGATCACGAGGGTACTGAGATGTTTGATGTCTCAATGTCATAGTCTGGCTAATTTCAATTTTTAAATATTAATTTTCGGTCCAATCTACGCAGAACCAGCTTGCAGTATCTTGAAGTCTTGAAGTGATATGCTTAAGTTTGGGCTTAATTTTGTTAATTATAGGACCCCAAGCAGTTGGCAGCACCCAACCATCTTCTCTATTGAAATTAGGATCTTCTCTATTGCAGTAGTCTCGCGAATCATCCTTAGTAGGAATCGGTTTTCTTTTGCGAGGATTTGTAATTTATCAAATATGATGTAATGGCTGGGACGATCTTGAATATGTTCACAAACTGTATACTTGACGGAGCGTCCGTGCTTCACGTCAGCTATATTATGTTCTTTCACGCTGGTTTTTAGGGATTTGTTTGACCCATGTATTAGGGACCACATTCACAATCTAACTTGTAAACTCCTGCATCTTGTAGAGGAATATTACACCCTCCATCAGATCCCCAGCATAGTCATATATCCAGCATAGTCCCCACCATCAGACTTAATAAACCACAAACCCTCGCAAAAGAACACCGATTCCTACCAAGTATGATACGCGAGGCTATTGTAATTAAAAAAACATCCTAATTTCACTAATTATGAAGAAGAATAAAGAACGAATGATGAGGAAGAATGATGGATGCTGTCATCTTCTTGGGATCCTATAATTAACAAAATTAAACTCAAACCCAAGTATACCACTGCAAGACTTCAAGATAATGTAGATGGTTCTGCGTAGATCGGACCAAAAATTAATATTAAAAAACTGAAGGTAGCCGGACTAACGGACTAACTACAACTAGTACGTCTAACATCTCAGTCACCTCCGTGATCATGGGTGCTATAAAGCACCCGAAACGTCGGGAATTAAAAATAAGTTAAAATAAGTAAAATAAACGCCATAGAATCCGTATGTATAGTTTTATATAATGAAACTTTCTTTGTTTGAAGTTCATTGCTGCTGTCCATATTCTGCAGTTGCTATTTATGGTCAGGTGGATTATAATATTGTTTTTTACTTCAGTTTTATATAAAATAATCTAAGATTAAATGAATCGTTACTATTATATAGGATCTTCAAGTCTAGATGAAATTTCTTATGGCGGATAGCTTGAAAAATGCGAATTATACTTCTAATTTACGAAAATATTCTGAGAGGGAGGGACCACGCCTTCCCCTGACAAGCCGACCCATTCGTGTTGAGTTGCCGTAATACAGCTGCAGCGTTGCTTTACCACGTAGTGGCACTAAAGTATATGACTAAATAAAAAATGTACCTAATTATTTAAAATAGTCATACGAATGAATCATCATCATCATCATCAATGAAAATAGTTTCATATTTCTGACATATTTAAACTTTAAGACGAGTAAGTTAGAAAACTATGCAGTTTCTCTCGAATTTCATTTCAGTGTTAAAGATGCGCGGAAAAATTTTTGTTAAATGTTTTTTCCGGTAAAACTTCAAATGTCTGACTTTAATCGAAAACACCCTAAAACAACCACTATACACTTGCAACAACCGCCCGATACTCATCGAAATTACTTTTCGAAGTAACAGCATAACAAATATTTACGAGACATTAACGAGGGAATTTCGTACATCGTTTGAGAGCGACTCACTTTTACGTTCACGATAAAGACGTACATCATCAAAATTCAATTACAGCTTGAAATATAACCTCTACGATGTTAATACGAGTCTTTAACAACGAAATAAAAATTAAATTACTAAGTTTGACATTTAGCACAGATGTTTATTTTAAAGATATCTCAGCGTAGAGCACATGGTAATTAATGCTATATCATAAAAGTTGTTGCACTGTGGTTTTTGAAAGCTCAGTGACGACTACTTTGCTCGCGGGTTCGAAATCCGCATGAAATGATTGTTAGCGTGGCCTACAGATAATTGTTCCAGATCCAGATGTTTGTGTGATGTATTATCTTAGACCGGTACTACGTGGCGAGTCATGGGTCGGCCATACGCAAAGATATATATATATATATAGCAAAGATATATATATATATATATATATATATATATATATATATATATATATATATATATATATATATATATATATATTAACACTGACTAACGATTAAAAAAAATATTTTTATTGCATAGCATTAAATGAAATAAATGAAATGAAATTATAGATAGTTTCATAATAGTATTGAAAGTATTTTTTTATTTAGCACTAGTTCGGAAAATACCTCCGTCCTGAGAAGAACCAGCAAAAAAACACACCGGGACTTTTTTTCAAACATATGTTACTTTACAATAATTTGGTTTGTACAATTTTTAAATGAATTTTTATAGAACTAGCATGGTGGCAATCACCTCATTCCCAGAGGTTATTCTCTTTCACATATTCCTTGATATTATAATATCCCTCTTTCTACAATTTTTCTTTAATAAAACGTTTAAACTTATTTATTGAAAAATTTTGTACATTTTCTGGAATTTTGTTGTAAAAGCGTATATATTACACATATTACATTTTTATTATTATTTCACATATTACATTTACATCTTCATTACTAGTACATTGTCTTATAAATGAATTATTAATTCTTTGGGGTCTAGTAAATGGTATTACAAGTTTATGTTTGTACAAGTTTATGTTTGTTCTTAGTGTTTAAAGTACGAATATCTTTATTCTCATCAAGGCTTTTTATGTTTTTATGGACATGCATTACATTTTCATAAATATATTGCGATGCCAAAGTTAATATATTTCGGGACTCTTTACAATTTAAGTTATAAAGCCCGTACGGCTCTCTTTTCCAAAACAAATATGGCTTCACATAGCTGTCTCAACATTGGTGAGACTTCTAATCTTTCTTACAGCATATGCTGCAAAACTCAGGTCGGACTACATAGTGGATGCATTAACACTTCCCAACCAAGCTCTCAATGTTTGCTAAGTGGACAAAGAAGTGTGTGATCTGGCGTTATCCTGATAAAAGACTACTCCTTTTCTGTTGATCAATTTCGGCCGCTTTTCTCAATTTCTTGCTTGAGTCTCATTATTTGTTGGCAGTGGAGATTCGAATCAATGGTTGTGCCCGGTGGTAAAAGCTCAAAATAAACGATGCCCACGATAGACACAGCATCACCATATTGCGTGTTAATCCGGGTTTCGTTACAACTTTTGACGATGATCTTTTTTGCAGGTTCTTGTCGTAGGTGATCCACATTTCATCACCAGTGATCAATCATTTCAAAAATAGTTTGAGGTTACATTGTTTTGAGGTCAATCCTCCATTCCACGTGACGCAAATGTGCAAATGTGCTTGGCAGAGTATGGATTTATCTACAAGCTCTGCCGGCTGATCTACAACGACCACAAATAATACAGAAAATAATGATAGAAGAAAAAAGTGGTCAACAGAAGAATTGGAATAAATTTTTTGTTACTTTAAAGTAAGATCAATAGGACCAGATTTTGACAGTGGTAGAGCCACGCGGCAGCTTTGCTGTCGCACGTATGGGCCGGCTCAAACCGGGGTGGTACCACGACCTCACAGAATACCGGCGTGAAGTGGAAGCTCCGCTTCCGCGTTTCGTCTGGTGAGTGCAGGTGGCCGGAGGCCCAAATCCCCCCCCCCATCAACATGGTAGCGGAATTAAATGATAGACTACCCCAGGAGGGTACCAGCACCCCTGGAGAATCCCTCGCTGAGCATCCACGACCATGTTTCTCCACTTCTGAGCGTGGGTGCTCAGGCTGCCCCGCGTATTCTGGGGGGGGGGCAATATTCCGCTCAAGACTAAAACTGCTCGGGGCAAACGGAGCAACAAGACCAAGGCGACCCCTGCCACGCTGTCCGTGAATTTCTGCAATATCAGGGGACTTCACTCTAACCTAAACGCCGTCCACTACCATCTCGAGACGGCGAGGCCGGCTCTGCTCTTTCTGACCGAGACGCAGGTGTCCTCTCCGGCTGATGTCTCGTATCTCTCCTGCCCGGGGTACAAACTGGAACACTCCTTTGTGCCTCGGGCTGGAGTTTGCGTTTACGTCAGAGAGGACATCTGTTCTCGACGCCTCGGCAGACTTGAAGGTTCGGACCTGTCCATCCTTTGGCTACGCGTAGATAGCGACGACCATCCGCGCGTCTACGGGTGCCTCTATAGGTCCCATAGCGGTAATGCCGAAACAGACCGACTCTTCGACCACGTCCAAATGGCTGCAGATTCGTTGCTACAGCAGATCCCCTCCGCAGAGATCGTGATCCTCGGCGACTTCAACGCCCATCACGCCGAATGGCTCGGTTCACGTTTAACCGATCATGCGGGGAGATCTGTTCATGATTTTGCCTTGGCATATGGTCTGACACAACTGGTTACTTCGCCTACGCGGATTCCAGATGTGGAGGATCATGCACCTTCCCTGTTGGACCTTCTGCTGACCTCTCACCCGGACGGATATCAGATTTCCGTCGACGCCCCTTTAGGCTCCTCGGACCATTGTCTTGTCCGGAGTGTGGTGCCACTCACGCTGAAATCGCGGTTGCATTCTGCAGGCTGCCGCCGTGTTTGGCACTATAGGTCAGCCGATTGGGATGGGATGCGGTCTTTCTTTGCATCCTACCCTTGGGGGCGGGTTTGCTTCTCGCCGGATGATCCCAACGTTGTTGCGGATTCTGTCGCTGATGTGGTACTTCAGGGTATGGAACTTTTTATTCCTTCCTCTGTGGTGCCCATTGGAGGCAAATCTCAGCCATGGTTTGGTCGCTCCTGTAAAATAGCATCATGCTATAAGCAGGAGTGCTACCAAGCCTGGGCTGACGCATCAGCGTCCAGGGATGTAAACACCAGCGCTCTAAAAAAGAAGTATAATTCCGCCTCTAGGTCCTTCAAAAGAGTCATTGCCAAGGCAAAGTCAGAGCACATAGGCAGAATTGGCGAGAGACTAGTTCGTCTTCCTTCTGGAACCCGTGCATTCTGGTCTCTCGCCAAGGCTGTCCAGGGGAATTTCTGTCAGCCATCTCTTCCATCTCTGCACAGGGAGGACGACTCACTGGCCCACACCGCAAAGGAGAAAGCCGATCTTCTAGGCTCTTTCTTTGCGTCTAACTCGACTCTCGATGACGGGGGGAGTACGCCGCCGACCATCCCGCGGTGTGAGTGCTCCATGCCGGAAGTGCACTTCACTCAGCGCTCGGTTCGCAAAGCACTCCTCTCCCTGGACATCCATAAGTCGAGTGGGCCTGATGGAATCCCCCCAATTGTGCTGAGGACGTGTGCTCCAGAGTTGGCAACGGTTTTAACGCGTCTTTTCCGGTACTCCTACTCCCTAGGCGTAGTCCCAAAATCATGGAAGACGGCTTTCGTCCACCCGATCCCTAAAAAAGGCGACCGCTCAGACCCGTCTAACTACCGGCCTATCGCCATCACCTCCTTGTTCTCCAAAACAATGGAGTCCATTGTAAACTGCCAGCTCATGAGGTACCTTGAGGATCACCAGCTGATTAGTGACCGCCAATACGGTTTTCGCCGTGGTAGGTCAGCTGGTGATCTTCTGGTCTACCTAACTCACAGATGGGCGGAGGCAGTAGAGTCCAAGGGGGAGGCATTGGCCGTTAGTTTGGACATTGCGAAGGCCTTCGATCGGGTTTGGCACAAAGCGCTTCTTTCGAAGCTCCCTTCCTATGGGCTTCCCGAGAAATTGTGCGATTGGATCACCAGTTTTCTTGCAGATCGGAGCATCAAGGTCGTTGTAGACGGTGCAAGCTCCGATTGCAAGCTTATTAATGCTGGTGTTCCACAGGGCTGCGTGCTATCGCCAACGCTGTTTCTTCTGCATATCAATGATATGTTGCAAACCCGTAGCATTCATTGCTATGCAGATGACAGCACTGGTGATGCTCTTTACACCGGCCGAGCAAATATTTCTCGGGAAAACGTCTCTGAGTGCCGGGACAAACTTGTGTCTGAAGTCGAGTCTCTGCTGGACAGAGTCTCGGATTGGGGGCGACTAAATCTAGTCCAGTTTAACCCCCAGAAGACACAAGTTTGCGCGTTAACCGCTAAAAAGAACCCCTTTGTCGTATCCCCTCAGTTTCAAGGCACTCCCCTTGTTGCCTCAGCCAGTATCGGAATCCTCGGCGTCGACATATCGAGTGACGTGCAGTTTCGTGGTCACTTGGAAGGGAAGGCCAAATTGGCCTCTAAAAAGCTTGGCGTGCTCAGCAGAGCGGGACAGTATTTCATGCCGGCACACCGCCTGCAACTTTACAAGGCGCAGGTTCGGCCGCTCATGGAATACTGTTCCCATCTCTGGGCTGGGGCTCCCCAGTACCAGCTCCTTCCACTTGACCGCATCCAACGCAGAGCGGCTCGAATCGTCGACGACCGAGTGCTTTCCGATCGGCTCGATTCACTGGCGCTGCGAAGAGATGTTGCATCTCTTTGCGTATTTTATCGCATCTATCACGGGGAGTGCTCTGAGGAATTGTTCGGATTAATCCCAGCCGCCAAATTTCGTGAACGCACTACACGGCAAACGTCCCGATACCATCCACACCATCTGGATGCTTGGCGGTCCACCACTGTACGTTTCAAAAGGAGTTTTCTTCCGCGTACAACCTCTATGTGGAATAATTTACCACCGGTGATTTTTCCGGACCGATACGACCTGGGGACCTTCAATAAAAGAGCTTACTCCTTTCTAAAGGGCCGGCAACGCACCTGCAATTCCCCTGGTGTTGCGGTTGATCATGGGCGGCGGTAGTCACTTAACATCAGGTGAGCCACATGCTCGTTTGCCCCCCTCTTCTATAAAAAAAAAAAAAAAAAAAAAAAAAAACCAGAATACATAGGTAGATTACAGAAACATTTCACAGAAAGGAACCCGAATAACCCATAAATTCATAAATTTAACGGAAACACTTTATCAAATCAAGCACGAAGGATCATTAACCCTTCAATCCCCATAAAATTCCCATGAAGTCGCATGCGCCTGGCAAATCCCGAGCGGTTGCATGCGACCGCACCCACCCACAGCACTTAAAGCCATTAAAACTTATATTTAGAGACTACTTTTCTATGAAGAAGTTTGGCATTATAAAATCTATACAAAATTCTCTATCATGTGGTGTAAATGTACTATCTTATTTTTTATATATTAGCTTAGCCAAGGACTTGGCTTCTTACACATCTGCTCCTATTGAGCAGTATAATGATTTGACATGCAATTTGGAATCAGTTTCAAGTAATTTTAATTAGAACATAAAACAATAGGAGTAATCTTTAGCAGTTATACTAATTTAAATGATTTAGAATGTAGCTGACAAATTTTTAATAATTACAATTGTGTGACTCTACAATATGGTAATAAAAATGTCTTTCACCTAGTGCATCAAAATATAGAAGTCATGATAGACATAGAGCTAGAAATTGAACTGTTCTTAAATAGCAACGTTATATATATTTTATGTATTACTGAACATTGGTTAAAAGCTTATAACTTATTGTTTAACTTCAGTAATCACCATGTGATCAGTTCTTTCAATAGAGAAACAGTTGTAACTAGTAAATTATTATCATGTAGAGAAAGTAAAGATATTGTGAGCTTCTCTCTAAAGCGAACTGTAGAAATGGCATGTGTTGAGTTTGAGCACCTCATTGTTATGAGCGTCTATAGCTCTAGTTATTAGTTATTAAGGTTAAATAAAAACTCAAAATAATTACAAAAATATATACTTATGTACATTTAAATTAGTTTAAGAACTTAGTTATTAAGGTAAAAGAAAAAGGTTTATTATTTTTTCTTTTTCAGTTTTTTCGGCTGTTTAATTCTTTTGTTAAAAAGATTTTGTTTTATAATTTTTGTAATTGTAATCTACTAATTACTACATACCTAATTTTTGATTATTTTTAAAATAGCTACTTACCTAACTTTAGCTATTAACTGTTATGTAATCCTACTTTAACTATTATTTGTTTAAAGCTGTAATCGACCTCGGAAAGAAATCGTTCGCCAAAGGACAGGCATATGTGGCAATGAATAGAGTAAAACCACTTGAGAATATTGGTTTATGTGATCAATATACAAAGACTTAGATTTAGGTACATATTGTTTAAAACATTTTTGGAGCTATCTACAGAAATCACTGACAATGTTTATAAAAGATTTACTTACATCATATCTAAAATCACAGATATTTAACAATATAACTTCATAAAAAGACCGGAATACAACGAAATACATGCCAATAAGAGATGCAAATATTGAAATTTCAAACGAGTAAAATAGATGATTTGGGTTCAAAATCTATATAAATAAATAAAATCTAAGTGTCTTATTTTGTCAAATTATAATTATACTATTGCATAATGTCAAAATAACAGCTTTTAACTAAATACATATGAATATTAAAATAAAAATCATTACGGTACTTATAACAAAAACACAATTATTAAAATTCTGACCATCTAGGTAAGCCTTTAAACAATAAAATTTACATATAATTGATATAATCATTTGAGTGTAGACTTGAAAATGTGTCGTAAAATTCAACCCACTTTTCGTATGAGTTACCAAATTTAGGCATTGGAGTAGTTGGCAACTTAATAGGTGTCTGATTTTTCATTAAATGTTTCAGAGTTACGTGCCAGTATGCCCTGAGCTTTACCGAGAATCCTAAAATAATTTGTCTCAAATTCATTTATTCATTCTCTGCGCGCTGATG
Source organism: Parnassius apollo (assembly GCA_907164705.1). Lineage (NCBI taxonomy): Eukaryota > Metazoa > Arthropoda > Insecta > Lepidoptera > Papilionidae > Parnassius > Parnassius apollo. The sequence continues at coordinate 425,835 of CAJQZP010000869.1, read as the reverse complement.
TCCTTGACAAAACATTCTAACTGTATCTCTACTTCATCGTATTGATTATATTATAAATGTTGAATCTAACCGATCCGTAGTCGCAATTCGTTTGACTGAGAAAAACTCAGAGTATCATTCAAATAATAAGTGAATGTGCGTCGACCTTTAAAACTCGCTCGCTTTTTATATTAAATCCTTTTGCTCCACCATTTTGTGACTTTTGGAAACGGGTGCTTGGGCCTGAAATTCATACGGTTAGAATTTTTAAAAATTATAATTACCTACTAAAAAGTTACAATAAGATAGGCAAATGTTAAGTTTCTAAAGATCTAATTAAATATTAATTATAAACATTAGTGTTTATGTGTTATACTCTAAGGGATATTTAAACTAAATCAGTTTAGATATAATTATTCAATATAATATACAAAGAAAATTTAACATTAACATGTAGGTATATACAAATTATAACCGTTGAACCGCTGCCTCAATAACTACGTAAAATAAATGGTTAGATTTAACTAAATAACTAATGAAATGGCGTCATTAAACCTATTCTAAGAAAAAACATATTAAACGGATGTATCCTAGTAGAAACCACAAAATGAGTTATGATTCATCACAAAATTTTTCTTAGGAAATAATATAAGCTATAATTACACAAAATAAGAACAATAATAATTAACAACCCAAACATTTCTAAGGAAAACTATGATGTATGATATGAAGGGGAAAAATACTACCTCAAATGGCTTAACAAGATCCTCCGTTATGCCGAAAATATTACAGCATTAATTTTGAAATAAATATATGGTAAAGTTGAGGATTAATGTTAAGTACCTACTATGTTGGACGTAAACACGATTCCGTAAAATTTTCTTGATAGAAAAAAAATCAATATTACCTCCAAACTGAGCAATAAACCGCTGGTGAATTCATAAAATACTTTAAATTAGATCATGAAACTTTGCATACTAACTGAACTTACTATAAAGCAGGGCTTATGTTTTTTTTTAATTACCATTATTTTCACTGTAAAAAGAAATTACCTAAACTATCGGCCTCTTGAAGCTTATTTCCTGCCGCCCGATCAGTCCATAGATAAGTATGTATATACGGAAAGATCAGTCTAGCCATGCTATTGTATCTTCTAAGAAATTTAATTGTAGCTTAAACTAACGCCATCTAGTCATTGATTTATAAAACACTTAATACTTTTTAATTTATAGCTGCTCTGGAATCTTGCATTTTTAGCTACTTTATGTAAATCAATCAAGACAGTGTGGCCGCCACAAAAAATTAAGCATTATTAATAATAATTCTAATGATAGGTAGGTATAAAGGAAATACTAAAAAAGGAAATCATATTCTATTAAGCAAGTTATTGTTATATGTTATTGTATTTATTAACTACATTAAAAAATATCATCATCATCTGAACATAGGCCTCCCCGAGGAATGCCACAAAGCACGGTCCTGAGCCGCCTGCATACATCGACTTCCTGCATGTCTTACCAGGTCGTCACTCCATCTAGTGGGGGTCGTCCTACACTTTGCCTACCGCTACGAAGGCTGTCACTCGAGAAACATTTCCCCCCATCGGTTGTCAGTTCTTCGAGATATATGGCCGGCATATTGCCACTTCAGCTTACTAATCCGTTGTTCTATGTCGTACAATCTGGATATACTGCGAATATCCTCATTTATAAGTTCATAACGCAGAGAAACCCCGAGCATCAGCCCTCTCCATGGCTCGCTGAGTGACTTTGAGCGTCCTCATACGGTCAGCAGTGAAGGACCACGTCTCAGTTCCGTAGGTCATGTCGTAATTTCCCGAACGCTGCCCAGCCGAGTTGAATCCGTCGAGTAACCACTCAGCCGAAGTTGGACTTACCTAGTGAGACTATTTGTCCCAGGTAAACATACACGTCAATAACTTCGAGCTTAGTGCTCCCAAACAACTACCGGCATAGGTGTGACATGGACATTAAACATGATCTTTGTTTTGTCCATGTTCATCTTAAGACCTATCCGTTGGGAGACACTATTGAGGTCATTGAGCATAGTGCTTAGGTCCTCCAGCGATTCTGCCATAAGGATTATATCGTCGGCAAATCGAAGGTGAGTGATGTACTCGCCATTGATGTTAATACCGTATCCTTTCCAGCTCAGTAGCTTGAAAACGTCTTCCAATGCAGCGGTGAAGAAAAAACATATCGATGTTACTAAATTAATTAATTTTGTTTTCAAAAATAATAAATAATAAAAAATACCTTCATAGTTCTAAATTCAAGTTAGTTTATACTTGCTACATACTTGAGGTTTATATTATAAAGAGTAATAGTATAAAATAGAAGTTTAAAATTTGTTTCATTAGGCAACACCGAGTCAAATTGAAAAATTATTTAAGAAAATATGTCCGCCGGATTGTACATGTGCTTATTTCTTGTTATTTCGTATTTTTGAATGTTTTATCGTAATTGCGTATAGCACAAAATTGTGTATAGCACAAAACAGAGGACTCAAGAATGTGCTTTAAGGTAGATTTTGTAATTGGGGCAGTGACAAATATAATAAAAGACTTATAAAATAATATGTTAATTTCAACCCTGTAATTTTTATGATGGTTTGTAGTAAGTTACTTTCTACATTATGTGCAGACAACGTGGAATTTTATAACATCTCAGGTTTTGGTCTTATTTTATTTTCAAAACATCATCTTGTTTAAAATTGTGAAATAAAAATGTTAACAATACTGAAAATCTTTCTTTTTGCCCTATAATTTATCGAGAGTATTTTTACTGATTTTCAAGTAACAAACAGTGCTTTTATTGTTATTTAGAAATCGACAAAATACTTAATAAAAGTAACAATATGAAAGGAGTAGTATAGAGTTATATAATATATATATATATATATATATATATATATATATATATATATATATATATATTATATATTATATATTATAATTCTATAGTTATGTATAGTTGAAGTAGTATTTAATAAACTTGATTCCAGACGGCGCTCTCGTCGCGGCAAATTTTTACGTTAGAGATTCTTATCTATTTCCGTATATACATTCTTATCTATGGATCAGTCTAGTTTCGGCTTTTGATCAGGAAAGCTGTGTCGCTTACAATCAGAATACACATTACGCAACAGGACGACGTAAAATTAAAATGAGAAATAACCGTAACAAAAATACGAAATGACTGGTTTGGCGTAAAGAAACAGGCATAAATATGATAAACCTAATGAAATAAGTGTCTAACGACCTTTCTACTTACAGTATTAGTGATTACAAACATGTCGGTACATAGCATACGACGCACGGGGAAGTTGAGACTATAACTCCTGAAGGCATGAAATAAGTAACTTAAGCCTATTATTAATTCACATCACGTTTCAGCTTAGGAACAATCAATATAAATTGAATTTAATAAGCAGTACTAATTATGATTAAAGGTAGAAAAATTAACATTATAATATTATAAACCTTATTGAATAATGGGTTAAATATACGCAAATTGCTTAATCCTGCATCAATAATGGAAGTCACACCATTTATAATGGCGTTAATCTCTTAGAAATAACTCCAATCCAACATTTTTAATCTCCTTGTATTTAATTGTGTAATCTGCAGCCCGCTGGTTTTAATCCGTGAGATGGAACAAATTTATGTAACTGTAAAGCGTCAACCAAGTGACACGTTTTTAAAAAGTTTGAAGCTGTGCATATCATTTCTCACCTGAGCTACCTTTCTCCAACACTATATGTAGGATAAACTACTAGGTGATATGGTTCTCATTATTATTCTAGTCACGAAACTACATTAGGGTTGCTTAATACAATTCTAAGTGAATTTGCATTTTCTGTGGTGCCGACGAGGATCGAACTCGGTTTGTACGCTTATAAAATATTAAGGCTGGCGTTTATCCTTTGAGCTATCACAACTTATTACTATGTACTCTGCGGTAAACGATAACATGAGGAAGCGTTCATGTTTAATTTTTATGTAAAGTTAAGAAAAGTGCAGGCGAACTCCACGATGTTGCAGTTGTGCATGGGCGGCGGACTACACTTATCATCAAAAAAATAACTTTGAAAACGGGACGTACCGTGCATAAATTTTATATTGTATTCAATATTAATGAATAGTGGCGGCATAAGAATATCAGACACTCTATTTCGCAAAACGCAACGCTTCGCCAGATGGACAGTATACGTTCTTGCGACGGCAACAAAGTCCATGTTGCTGGCCTGGTGCTAGAACTAAAAAGTCTAAAGACTACGTAGAGAACTAAAAGAATAAAATACTTCCATGTAGTGAGTCAGAAGTCGGTGCTAGAACATAGTGTCGATTTAACACCCGTCTTCAAAAGCGATCTGTTTCTGTCATTATGTGAAAGTTTTTCCAAGTATTTTTCTACCAATTTTTTATAAAACCAACCCTAAAATATAAACTATTTTAAAAATCAGAAAATAAATAATCAAAAATAAAATGAAAATATATTCGTATTGCAAAACTCCTCCTTTTTTAAGGTTGGCCAAAAATTTGTAATTATTTCGGCATCGTTTATTGGAATGTTGTTTTTTCACCATATTTTGATGTATTAAGATTGAAAGTGTAACACAACGCTAATTATCTTAAATTACTTATTATAACCCTCGAATAAATAGTATAAGGTTTTGATTATTACCCCCTTCATTAACTTCAATAATTTCTATAAGGATTTGTTGAAAATGGAGCAGGAACTGAATGAACAGTTTATCCTCCTTTATTATACGAGTCGATGAAGAAGATTAGTCAGATCTTACTATCCGTCAAGTATAATATAATGTTACAAGATGCAAAGGGTAGAATTACATCGATTTCAATAACAACAAATGCTCGCAAAAGAACACCGATTCCTACCAAAAGTATCTTAATTTCAATAGAGACACACAGTTCACCTGATGGTAAGCGGTTACTGCGACCCATAGATATCGATATTTTCCCTTTATTAAGACTAAAAATGCATTATTACCCCTAAGAACTAAAATGGAATGCCCCATATCCAGTAAAATGGGTCACCGGTTCTTTACTAATTATAATTAAAATATTTTACATATTAGTAACAATTTCTGTACGTGGTAGAGCTACGCTACAGCCAATATTTGATCCGATTTATTCAGAACCAGCTTACAGTATCTTAAAGTATTGCAGTAGTATGTTGTGTTTGGATGTAATTTAAAATTATTTTAAAGTAAATTTCGGGTAGATTCATGCTGCAGGTATATTATGGTTGTAGCACAAAACACAGCAACTTTAAGCTGCTTTTTACGCTGGTATTCTATGAGAGTGAGTTCTTTCCCCAGTTGAGTCAATCCATTCATACTACAACTATAGTATAGCTGCAACATGAATCTACGAGGTATATTTCATATGAAATTTATTAAAAAAATATTTTAAATTAAAGCTAAACACAACTTAGGATACTGTAAGCTGATTCTGAGTAAATCAGACTAAATATTAATATTTATAATTTAAAGGTATCCTTAGTTAGTTACGTGATCATGAATTCTGTAAAGCGTCTAAAACGACAGAAATTCAAAAGCTGGTAATTGATAATTTAAAGACTAATTTACTAAGTGCTCGACGTTGAAATTACGCAGAAGACACCTGTATGAAGAAAATATTTCCAAATTATTATTTGAACTTGAGATCGTTGTCAGTAAAACTTCATCTTCATTTGTACACAGAGTATAGAAGTTATTTATATAAGAAAATTACTTATATACCCGCATCATCAACGTATATAAGAAAAGTGGGCGTGGCAGAAGCAGTATGAGTGATTATAGTGATTGACAGGGTGAGAAACTGTGTTATGAGAAAAATGTGGTTTGCAAGAAAATGTGACTAGGATAAGAATGCTTTGGTGGCTTGGAATCGTAGAAAGAGTCACCAATGGACGCCCAAAAAAGAAGTTTATCGATCATTTTAGCCATAGACGTCTGCTTAGGCGCCTTGAGAGTCATCGACTGTCTGGTCAAAACTTAACAAATTAATGATCTAAACTTAACAATGTGACGTGATGCGTCATGCACATATTGTGAAGAACTTTTTGAAACTATATGTTTTAAAGAATAATTTCTTAATATACTTGACACTGGCAAGAGTACGACGGTACGAGTTCATTTCCAAAGGGAAACTCTTCACCGCCATCTATCACTGACTATACGATGTTTTTGGCTTTTCCAAAAATCGCCTTTCATGATACCTTCTGTGCTTGGGCGTGTGAGTCCTTACGACTCCAGCGTTTAAGGAATTCTCAACTTTGTCGTATTTTATAGTTGTTTTGACCCACAGCTCTCAAATATGCAGTAGATATAACTGACCCAGTCTCTTTCAATCGATCGGTTGTTTACGTCTCATCATTGATAAATTTAATTCTTTTATAATTAAAGTGACCAAATAAGTAGCTGTCAACCTAATGGTGAATTTATTTAAGCTTATAAATGTACTAGCTGTATACTTTCCAGACCGGAAGCAGCAGTGCGCGTACTGCTGAGCGGCAGCAGTAGGTAACATGGTGACGCCTGCAGACAAACTCCTAGGCATAATAGGAATCTTACCATCCAAAACCTCAGAACACTGCACTCTGTCGCATGTTGGAGAAGCGTGTGTTGAAGATGTTAAAAGATAATTAATAAAGATTCACGCAAAAAAATGAAATTATGTGGCTTACCGCTAACCGAAACCACTGCAGAGTCCACTTCACATGAGAATATCTCGTTTTTAAAACACGTGTCGTTTTACCGACAGTGGTGTGTATTTCCCAGTTTAGTGGTGCTGGGAGTAATGTTGCTGGAATTAGTGGTGACGTTGTTAGTTCACATAATTGAGGGTGGGCAAGAAGTGCTCCTCAAGGTAGGTTAGGCACATCATTTTATTACTAGGATTTTAGCAAAATTTTTTTTTCATCTTTAGTACGAGTATGATTGATTTGCTCCGAGTTACATATAATTTTATCTTCGAGCGTAGGGTTTTAGTAGATTAAAAACTTATCGCAGAGGCAGAAACAAATAAAAGTTATTCATTTTGCATTTGTATTTTGTTTCGAAGTCGTGGAAAAAATACTTTATATTCCATCAGCTACATCCGCCTGTCGCGCTCAGCATGTGTTGAGTGTCAACATAAACCTGCTAAAAGATTCAGTAAGCTAGTATCACTTATGTGCGGACATCTTGTTTATTTATTCCCGCAGGAAGAGACAAAAATAATATGAATACAAAAATAATAAATCATCTTCTTTATCGCTATGTTTAAGCTGGGGCAGCTCAGGGCCCAAGCGCTCGCTATAAATTTATCATTGGAATAGAGTGGAATATTTTTTAATTCAATATATATTACATAAAATTCTTAATGAAAGTATTTTTTTTTACTTTTACCACATTGCGCGAGCAACCTAGGTTTATTTCGTCATGCGCCAATAAAATTGTTAAAAAAAAAGTTGCCAATAAACTGAAATTTTAAGTGCTGATTTACCATGTATTCGATGGTGAAAGAACATACTCGTACATGTCTGAGTAATATACGTTTTTAGGATACATTTTTATTATTTATTTAGCTACTCTAAATCATGTGCACAGAACATATTAAGTAACAGTAACGAATATACAGCACAAATACTTACAACCTATATTTATGGCTAAATAATTATGTTATAGGAAATGTAGCAAAATTAAATCTTTATAAAAACGTTGTAAATTTATATATCAATTTAATTATACAAAGTCTGACTAGCCAACTAGTTTTTTTTTAAACGTAATTATCTGTACGTGTTTTTACCACTAAGTTCCTCCTAAACAGACCTTTTTAGATGAAAATGCTTGTGTGTGTTTGCGTGGGTACCCGGAAGATAGCGCTGTTAAAGATCAAAAAATCACCAGTGCAAAGCCAGGGTGGATCGCTAGAAAATTATATAACAATCGTGTGTCTGTCAGTGATAGTAGGCATGGTTTTCAAATTATTAGGTAAATCATTAGAAATATTTGACATAATAAATTAAATGAAATGTTTACATTAAATAAGAATTCTGATTGATGCCGCCATGTTTCTTTTCTCCAAAGACGTTACTTTGCAAAACGTTAAAGCTGTGCGCGTGTAATATATTAGATCCGCGGATTAGCACTCAGAATCCTTGTAACTTGTGCTGGATTTGTGAAAGTTTTACACCCTACATTGTCAAACTTCGTCGTATGCAGAACTTGGATCGAAAGAGTGTTGGTACATAATTGGTATTTTACTCTGACTGGTATTTAGTTCCTAATGATATTAATTAAAATTCGAAATAATATTTACATAATATTAAACAAGCTTTAAAAATGTTTTCGCGGTGTTATCTCATTTAACAATCTCGTCGGAGAAAAGCTTGTAATTTAAAATATATTAATTATTGATTTTTTATGTTTACGCGAATACTAAACATTTAAATGAAGTCTTTTTAAGTGAGTCCTGCCTCGCCCCCCACGTGATCATAAGTAATGTAAAGTAGACGTCGGGAATATAAAACAAGTTAATTTACGCAATAAAATTAATATTAACTGGTTTCATTTAAAAAGTAAATAATTGTAGTATTTCTTAAAATTACATTAACACTGTTATATATTCAATGTAAAACATTATTATCTAATCCATTTATTCATGTATTCGGTATCCCATCGTACAACGATATCCATATTATCTTGCTTCGGTTTGTAAAACAAAACATTTTCTGCTGATTTGACTTTGATTATTATCAACCGACAAAAAAACGGAAGAGGTACTCAAGTCGACGCGTATATTTTTTGTTTTTTTTTAATGTATGACCACGCATAACTTTTTACAGAGTAGTCCTATTATGATAATTCTTTTTTAATGGATATTAAAAAAAGAATTATCTTGCCTTTCCTTAGCTCTCCTTTCTTTATAAAGGAATTTGGCCAAAGTTACCATGCTTCGCATACGTGTTGGCAATCGCACATCTTCTGTTTTAGTTTCCCTCTGTCGCTTCTTATGACATCCACAGGATGATATGGGGTAGTGGATATACTTACACAGCTACTGCACAGTTTTCTTTGTTTGACACGGTTGAATGTTCACGACTACAGAAAAATTAAAGCTAAGTTGTCCTACACACTAACTTCTGGGAGATGAAACAAAAATATTGCATAACCATACGTTAGAATGAGAAAAAAATATTCTTAATTTTTATAATATAGCTGCAGCATAGCTCTACCACGTATAAAGAATTATTCGAATCTTTATCGGATGATTGAAAATATCTGTCGCATCTACCATGAGAAGTGCTCAGAGGAATTGTTTGTACTAATTACAGCCATTCAATTTCACACATTGTAATAGAACTCGCGATACCATCCATACCATCTTGATGATTGGTGGTTCACTTCTGTCTTTCTCGCACAACTTCATGTAGATTCTATCACCACCTGCAATTTTTCAAAACCAATACGACTTGGGGTCCTTCAAGTAAAGACTCTACTCTTTTAAAATGCCGGTAACGCACCTGCATCTCCCCTAGTATTGCTGTTGTACGTGGCCGGCGGTAGTCTTTTACCATCACGACAATAATACTCGTTCGTCTCCTCTTATATTGAAAAATGCCCTTAGGCTGGTTGATTTTTTGTATTATATTTATTTATATTTTTAATAATAACCACTCGAGATAAGATATATCACCAAGCTGAAAATATTGCTGAATGTTCGCTTGATTATTATGCATAATGTGGACGTAGCACTCGGTATGAATTACAAAATGATGCTCCGAATTATCTTTCTTCACAACTTCCCGGTTTGATTTGAAGTTGTTCCAGAATTTTCGTTTTGATTTCATTAATTACGTTTATGATGGGCGATTGTGAAACTCTTATTTAATTGAGCGCTATTCATACCTTAAATTAAGAATTAACAACTTAGGGCTAATGATAACGTCCAGACCGAATTTTGGTCACGGCGGTCTCAACGGAGGCTAGCCAAATGCGCAGAACAAAGTTAAAGTACACGAGTGTGCGTGCAAACACAGGTGCATTCTCTATTCCGTCAATCTCATTACTCGATGAGACGGCTATCCGACACGTTCGAAGAAAGATCTATTGCAGAACTTTCCCTAGAGACAAGAGTGATACACCACCACTTTTCTGACAACAAGCTGCTATTTACAATTTCTCGACAGAAAAACTCAATACTTAATTTGATCTGGGATTTGAAACCGCGACAACATAATCAACAGTCGCACTCACAACTACTATACCAACTAGTTAGTTACAACTAACTTTGTTTATAACGTAAGGAACTAAGATTTTGGTTTGCATGCAAAATTAACTACTTCATTATTTATAGTTTATACGTGGTAGAGCCATGCTGCAGTTATATTAGTGGTATAATTGCAGCACGAATGGGTCGGCTCGACCGGGGAAGGACCACGCTCTCACAGAATACCAATCGGAAAACAACAATGGCTGCACTGTTCTTTTCGGCAATATGTCATTTGAAATCGGATGTGAGACATAAAAATGAACTATTAATTAATAGTTAAGTCGACTTCAAAGAAATTAAAAGACAGAAATAATATCACATTCCGAAGTCGATGTGACTGTGTACTACAGTGTGTACCAACCGCTACAGACTTTAGAGTCCACTGCTGAACATAGATTGCCTCATAGAGTGGATCTTGTGTGTATGCGAGCAGCTGTGCTAGTCTAGAGAGAGAGACCAGAATCAATCACTACGAACTAAAAGATCTATTGTGATCACTGCTATGGCTATAGTTCACTGCTAAGCCCTGTGTCTTTAATAAATAGAATGAGTTGCCTAGCTGTGAGCGATTTCACTTCTTCTGGGCGGAGTACATAGTTTCCCAAATGAGTGTTACGTTTGCGCATTAAGGGTTTACAATCAATTAGGATATGTAGAGATGTTTCTTCCGTTAAGGAACAAAACCGGGACATCCTGGAGTTGTTTAATCCTAAAATGGACATGTGTTTTTTAAGGCAACAGTGCTTTTGCCAGAATGCGAAATTTATTAATACCTAATCTCAGGGCTTCTGAAGCGAATTTACGATCAAAATCCCGGATTAAAGTTTTCATTTCCAATAGTTTTAATATCTTGATCGGTAAAGTATCATAAACATGTTTTTTTTTTATTTTGTCTGCAGCACTGCAAAGGTTTCGCAATATCCACTTATCCTCAAATAAATAGCAAGTTTGTTGCCTTAATATTATAAATATTCTAGCTTTTCGATCTGGTAACGTACATAACATTTTCATAAATGTATTGAGAGGCCAGAGTTAATATATTAATTTCCTTAAATTTTTGTCTAAGCGACTCTCTCGGTTTTAAATCATATATTGCTCTAATGACCCTTTTCTGTAAAACAAATATATTAAAAAATAAAAATATAAATTTCTTTGCAACTTTCCGCTAAACAAGTCACTTAGCGGTCAGCCGCCGTAGAGTCTATATTACCTGAGGATGCCTCCTGTAGAAGCGAAACACGTGTCGTATTATCGTCGATGGTGTGTCTTGCCTGGAATAGTGGTGTTGAGAGTAGTGGTGCTTGGTCTAGTGGTGACGGAGTTAGTGTATGCAATTGAGGGAGGGCGGGAGGTGCGCTTCAATCCAGGTAAGACACATCATTTTATATGTTTAGCGGAAAGTTGCAAAGAAATTTATATTTTTATTTTTTATTATAATGGATTTCCGCAAAGTAACGCCTGATTCTATCAATTAAACAAATATATTTTTGTCAGCCGCGTGACCCCATAGCAAAGTACCATACGACATTACATCTAATAATCTAAAATGTTCAAATAATTTTGAAAGCATTATTCCACCTCAAACTTTTGAAATGGGCAGCAGCCTATGCTTATTCAGCAGTGCGCGTTTGATAGAGTATAACGGTAACGGTATGTACAAGATGGAATACCGACATTTTGTTAATTAATAGAATGCCGTTTGATACTGATATTCCGTTAACCACTCTACGAAAGCTTAGTAGTGGTTCACTACTAAACTTTCCTAAAGTAATTAATTTTGTGGAAATTAGTCCAATGGCGAATTCGAAACCACAACTATTTGAGTCCGCAGTGCACCCTACCGTTACACTTCTGCCGCTACAATATGACAGTACCTGGTCTTTAGAATTCCTTACACCTACAAAATATTTAACTGAATTACTATAATTGCATTATTATTTTTAATTGAAAAAAAATCAAAAACTAATATTTAATAATCAAAAAAAAGATACAGTCTATATCTTACACCTACATCTTACTCTTGTACATAGGCCTTCTATTTATTCTGAGAAGGTTTTATCACTCCATATTGAATAATTTATTGTATTTTATTGCTTAGATAGTACGAAATTTACAAAAACGTTCTTTCGTGTCTCAAACAGAACAACCCAAATTTGATTAATGTGCTTAATTATGAAGGGCATAAATTCCTTGTCGCCTTTATTTAAGTTGAACCTCATTAAGTATACTCAAAGAACTTCGTTAATTAGTTTTATAAAGACAAGGCGGCCTTGGGTGCGTTGATATTGGGGGTTGAGCCAAAACAGATATACGAGTATAACGAATCTAAATGTAACATAATATATGATATTGAAAATATTGTATTAACAGGTATTTCAAAGTTACTGTTTTAAAAAACAGTTGAGTTTGAGTTCTATTACTAATTTTACGTGGTATAGCCGCGCTGCAGGTATACTTAAATCGGTGTTTGTGAAACGCTCCCGAAAAAGAAAACAGACGATAGTACTAACTATAGTATGCGCCAAATCGATTGAGAAAAACGAACAATGACCTTTCAGTCGGTTAACCAGAGGTTACAAACCTTCAATATAGAGGCATATTTTATGTGTAGTACTGTCTTTATTATAATGCTTTTTTATTTTTTATTTTTATAACGATTGATATATATTTATTAACTATTATTAAAAAGTTATGTAAAAGATCGCTGTAGAAGAAAAATCATCTATTGTTATAAAGTATTTTATTCGTATAACAACAAAAAGCATTAATTTATAACATATGTAAAGATTTGAGTGATAACGACACCGAATAAGTACGTACTTATTCAAAAGATAAGAAATTAATAAGATAAAAAGAGAGAAACTTTATTTTCAATATTATATATGAACTTTATTTTTATTCGGTGCATGCGGACCGGCCCAAAAAAAGTTGACGCATCTCTGGCTGCCATTGTCACGTTTCTTTTAGAACGAACTGACGTAACGCGCGTTTTGTTTATTTTAAAGGGATGAATTTGCAAAAGCTCAATATGTTGATTATATTGCTTCAAATATTTTTTTTTAATATAAAACTGTTATTATAACTGTAACTGTGTAACTGTAACTGTTAATAGATATGAATTGCTGCGTGACTTACCATAAATTGAAATATAAAATCTAACACATTTTTCGCGATGTACCGTAAGATCTTACGATGTTTATAGGAACCACAGACAATATTATTTAAGAAACAAAAAACAAAATGTGCTGACCTAGAAGTGTGAATAATATCAATATTTAAATATTGTTATCACATATGAATTAAGATTTTGTAAGTAGGCGTATATTGATACTCGGCTCTTGTCTGAGATCATTGTCCGTTTTTCTCACTCGATTTGGAACATACTATATACCTTTGATGATGGGACAGAAAGAAAACCGATCCCGATGAAGAAAAAAAATTGGTTGACCCTTAATCCCTGGAAAGTTCCGCTAAATTCAAATGAGAAGCGCTCCAAGTTTCACCAAATTACGTTGCGAAATCTCGAAGTTATGTTAAAAAAGTTTTTTTTTCAAATTCTTTCTCCTTCGATATCTCACGAACGAATAAACCGATTTTTATTTTCCAAACGGCATTCGATGTCACTTTTTGAAGTAAGGAGCTAATTAGTTTTTGAAATCGAGCGGTAAAGCCGTTTAAAAGTAATTAAAAAAAATTCAAAATTGTTATTTTTGATATTTCTCAAAATCTATTCGTCCGAATCAGTGTTATCATTTATTACCGAATGTATTCAACAATGAGATACACCCGCACACGCACACACACGCACACACGCGCGCGCATACACACACACACACACACACACACACACACACACACACACACACACACACACACACACACACCCACACACCCCACACACCCCACACACCCCACACACCCCACACACCCCATACCCCCATACACCCAAACACCCCACACACCCCACACACTCCACACACCCCACACACCCCACACACCCCACACACCCCACACACAAAAAAAGTCACGAAAATAGAGAAATATAAAACCAGAAGTTTAAACCTAAAGTGAAAACAGCTGACTTTTTAAACCACAGAAATTATAATAAGATAATATTATCACGATTTATGTGTTTTGAACTCTTTTATACAGTTCGGTACGACCAATGCATTAGGTATTACTGTACTTACGCTCACTCTCCCCTTCCCTTTCACACACGCTCTGTTGCCGCCCGGCCGACTCGTGTCGCCTAGCGCTGTGCAATTTACACATTTTTATCGTTGCCAACATGTAACTAAGCCTCTGAGATAGGAAACAGCGTGCAAGGTGCAAAACGTCTTGCTCTGCGTTTTCAATCCGCCTATAAGCGTGGCAATATGACAGTAAATACTTTCGACGATGAGAGAGTTCAAAGTTCTTTAGAATATTTATACTAGATGATACGAATGATTGAGGATTTATAATCAAAATTCAAAATTAAATTAACGGAATCAAAAAAGTCACGTTCCTTGCTGGTTCTTCGCAAGAAAGAGTTTTTTTTCAGTGTAGAATACCCATTAACCCATATAGTCGTACAGTAGTAAGAGACGGCATAGCGAAATAAACCAGGCGGTGGGCAGCAGCGTCTTCCTGACTACAAAAAAAAATCATACTTCCTAACAATAAAATGGAAAACTGTGATTGCCAACTCGCCTGCCAAACATGGAATTTAATAGGCTGCAATTAAAAATATCCAAATTTATAGAACACAATAAAATATATATATATATATATATATATATATATATATATATATATAAAATATTAATATATATATATATATATATATATATATATATATATATATATAAATTAGTAAATCACTATTTGAAGTCGTGTAATGGCATCTATTATAAAAAGAGGAATCCTTTACACGGTCAGTTTTTCAAAACTTTTTTATAGAATGAGTGTGACAAACAAGCACATATTCCACATGATGGTAATGAATGATGTGGTTCATAGACATCTATGTTTATCGTCGTTTAACAATCGAAATGCCGATGCGTCGTCAACCATGACGACTAACACTAAGAGAGGAATGCCTCGTTTCACATAAAAGCGCCTCCGATTCTCTACACTCGCCATAAGTGACACAGCTGCAATAAGCTGCTATTATACGCTGGTATTCTGTGAGAGAGTGGTCCTATCCCGATCGAGCTTGGTCAAGCCAAACCATTCGTGCCACAATAATATAACCGCAGCGTTGCTCTATCACGTGACATTATTTTTATAACGCGAAACGTCAATTGTGTTTGTATATTTTGTAAAAAATGTTTTGTTTTTACTTCAAACCATTTTTACTCAATTACGAAAAATACCTAGTACATAAATATATTCACTAAATAGTTTTAACAGCTCGTAACAGATACCAAACTGTTAGGGCTTCATGCGACAGAGATAATGATCTATATAGCCGATGCTGGCCGATTTACTGGTGGATACTGTACTTTGCTTTATTATATTTTAATGTGTTTATTTTAATTAAAACCTGAGTCAGAAACTAATAATATTTCTATCTAATATTTTAACAAATCTTTATCTTTTTAAATGTTTGGTGGTATGCTTTAAAATCGCTTTTATGAATATTACACGGGCCAGTTCTAACGGTGTTTTTTTTTCTTTCTAATTAAACAGCTCGCTAGCTTTCGCCTCCAAAGATTAATTTAAGAGGCCAAGCACTTTGATCGTAACTTAGATATTAGCAAACTAAGAGTACAGTATTAAAAACTTTGCACAAATGAAATATATTAGTTATTATTTTTGTATCTGTTTTCTTTTCACCGTGTAGTGAGAAAGTAAGAATATCCACTACACCATATAATCCCGGGCTGTCGTACAAGGTGACAGGTGGAAACAAATCTGGAGATGGTCAGCAGCGCACCTTTCTAATAACGACTAAAAATAAAAAAACTGCGGTTGCCAACCCGCTTGCCAAGCGTGCCAACTGTGGCAAATATTACCCCTACAAGGCCTATGTTAAGCTGTAGACTTTGATAGGCTGTAACAGTAACCCCAACAATTATCTGCTTATCTTTTACAGTACACTCAAAACACGGTTAGATAAGTGTACAACTGCAGAAAGGTGTAAGATAGGGTGATGTTATATCACCAAAACTCTTCACCGCTGCATGGGAAAACGTTTTTAAACCACTGTACTGGAAATAATACGGTATGTATAATAACGGCAATGGCGAGTACATCACTCACCTCTGATTTTCCGATGATATAGTCCTTATGGCAAAATTACTGGAGGACAATACACCTCAATAGTGTCTTCCAATGGATAAGTCTTAAGATGAACATGGAATAAACAGATCATGTGTGAGGACCATGTCCCACCTATACCGGTGGTTGTTGGGAGCACTAAGCTCGAAGTTTGTTGGAAGTCGATGGATGCAGGTGGCTCAGGACCGTGCTTTGTGGAATTTCTTGGAGGCCTATGTTCAATAGTGGATGTGAGTACTTCATATACTGCTCAAAGAAGTGAACACTTATGCAAATATTTTGTACTATACTGGCTATGGATGCTACTTCGATGAAAAAAATTGGCGATCAAAATCTTACCATCAGGGCCCACCTGATGGTAAGAGGTTATAGTGTTCTCCTTTGTCACTATTATTCTATAAGAAATATTTCATTTGAGTGTTACGAATGATTCGTCCGGTTTTCAGTGAGTTACGAAATTGTAAAAATTCATCACGTGAAAATATTTTATATGTGGTAGAGCCATGCTGCAGTTATATTAGATGTATAGTTGTAGCACGAATGGGTCGGCTCGACCGGGGAAGGACCACGCTCTCACAGAATACCAGCGTGAAATAGTAGCTTAATGCTGCTGTATTTCGTATGGTGAGTGTAGAGAACCGGCGACCCATTTTACTGGAAACGAGGCATTCCATCTTAGTCCTCACGGGTGACAACACATCTGCATTTTGATTCGTAATCGAGGATAGATGTAGATGTCTATGGGCCACAGGAACCACTTACCATCAGGTGGACTGTGTGCTCGATTGTCACCCTATCCTATAAAAAAAAATATTCACAGCATTGGAAACAGACCTGTCTATTTCCAATGAAAATATTCATTATAGCTCGTTAAACATTGTGGAGGGCATTTGAAATTGGAACATTGGTATTTTGGTCATAAATAATAGTATTATCAAAATAAGTTATGAAAAGCCAGTGTTCTGTACATAACAAACATTTCTGCGCGGTCTGTCGTATTGTGTGACCAATTTCAATTATTATTATATCTTTCACAAGTGAACGTGCAGATCAGTAATAGACACACTCACGATTTTCTATATAAAGATGTACTTACTGGTACAATAACGCAAAATTTATAAAATAAAATTTAAAAAAGAAAGATATTGTTTTATCCGAGTTTAGGCTCGTGCCGTTTGACCGAATTTAATTGAGTATTAATGCTTCACGAAATTTTCCGCCTCACCTGTAAGGGTAGGGTCGCGAGGCTGAATGATGAGATCGAGAATGTTTGTAACTAAAGAGTTGTACTCCCTATAGTAAAGAGGATTTTCGTGGTATAGGGGTGATGAACAAGCACACAGCTCACTTGATGGTAAGTGGATGCTGTGGCCCAAAGACAACTACATCTACACTAAATCGAAACACAGCAGCATTAGGTTGCTATTTTACATTGGTATTCTGTAAGAACATGGTCCTTCTCCGATCGAGATGCCCCATTCGTGCTTCAACCATAATATAGGTCAGTGCAGCTTGGCTCTACCACGTAAAGTTTTGCCTTAATCGCTATTATTGACAAGCAAATTGGTGATCATGGTACCAGATGTCTTGCATTTCTGGCGCTGCCAGTTACAGGTCTGTTGATTTCACGTCTGATATAAGGCGATAAAATTTGCGAATAATAAACCGTTTAATAATTCAGCCTGTAAACAGCCCACTGCTGCTTAAAAAGACGAGATAAGATATCCACTACCTCATGTCATCGCATGGGTGTCGTAAGAGGTGATAGAACAAATCAGAAAATGGCCAACGTCTTCTAAAAAATATAAAAAACTGCGGTTGCTTAGCCGCTTGTTAAGTGTGGCAACTATGACAAATATCCCTCTTTGAGGCAATTTATGGGGGTGGTCTATATTCAGCAGTGAATTTTGAAAGGCTGTAACGGTATTGAATCTCATGATCAGCAAACGCGCTTAGGACAACTAGACCAACGGGACAATCAAGAGAAAGAGAGAGAGAGAGAGTTGTGTGTGTGTGTGTTACACGTGGTAGAGCCAAGCTGCTGCTTTATTATTGCTACAGTTTGGATGGGTTAGCTTAACCTTGATAAGACCACGCTCTCACAGAATACCAACGTCAAATAGCAGATTCATAATGCTGTGTTTCGAATGTTGAGTGTAGAAAACCGGAGACCTTTTTTTTACTGGAATCGAGGCATTCCATCTTAGTAGTCAGGCATGACAACGCATCTAAATTTCGATTCCTAATAGTGGATAGATGTTCCTAATCGAGGACTGTGTGTACACTTATTCTATAGTATCTTCAGGTGATGGATTTTCTTACGCCACTATCACATGTCAAACGTTGCTTTCATTTTTTTAAAGTTTAAAATTATATCGATTTTAATTATTCACATGAGAACTGGGTTGTTATTTATTTATTTATTTATTTATGCTTTATTTGCACACCGAGTACAAAAAGGCGGACTTAATGCAACAAGGCATTCTCTGCCAGTCTACCTCCAGTCTAAGCAGAGAAGATATTGTGGGTGCAAAGTGCTACTGAGTTAAAACATTTAAGTAGACATACACATTAAATATTGCATTACATGTTATAAACATACGTATCATTACATATATATATATATATATATATATATATATTATATATATACATTCTCATACATATACACATACATACATACATATATACATATACATATTAGTACATACAAAATTATATATAGCTGTTTCTGATTCAAACACCTATAAAATATTTGAAATAAAAACAGGAAAAGGGAACAGTTAGAATTTAAGAATATAAAAAAAATGTTAATCGACAAACTACTCCTGCAACGCCAGAAAATGTTTCCATAGCAAGCGTTTGAACGATGCTTTGCTCGTGGCTGCACGTACACTGCTCGGTAGCTCGTTCCACAATCTTACCGCGTGAGACGTAAAAGATTTATACAAGAAGCTGTGACAGAGGGGGACATGGAGATTAGACTTTTCCGTAGAACGGAGACGATTATGAGAATCACCCTGATACTGAAATTTACATTTCAGATATTCAGGGACAAACGGATCGTGTAAAACTGAAAATAATGTGCACAGTATTCTGAAATATCTGCGATATCGGAGGGGTAGCCATTTAAGCTGAGGACGATAAGAGGAGATGTGGTCGTATTTACGTAAACCGAAAATGAAGCGTATACAATTATTAAGAAGTCGATCCAGTTTGTTTAGAAGTTCTTGAGAGAGAAGCATCAGCATAGCAAACATCTGCATAATCTAAAATAGGCAACACTAGAGTCTGTATTAGCATCACTTTAGTCCCTATCGGTAAAACATTCTTGAGACGATACAGATAACGCAGAGTGTGAGTGACCTTTTTGCTCACTTCATATATATGTGGTCGCCAAGTGAGGGTGTTGTCAATAACTAAGCCAAGATCTTTAACAGTTATTGAGTAAGGAATAGCAACATTATTAAAAATTATAGGAGGTAGCACCTTCATGTTATGTGATCGAGTTTCAACGGGTTAACTCCGCGCCTCACGATTTCCATTCTTCTATTCTTCGCCAAGCCTATCGTTCCCTTTCAATTCACAAAAGAGTGCAACGATATCTACCTTTTTTACATTCAGTACACATGCACTGGTAAATGAATGACGGTTAATTTCAGCAGGTTTTTATTATTTCAGCAGTTTAATCATGTCGTCGCGTTTTCAACTATGATGGTATCTCAGTACGTGAGATGGTAGGATTTTTCTGTTTTCTAACCCTTCTGATTCCCCCCCCCTCAACTAGAACGGTTTCAGTTCTTGCTAGAATTGGTTACCCACAGTGAACAAAAAAGTACCCTATGGTAAAGCTTAAGACCGCCCAAAGTGACTGCTCTGAATTTGCTAGGCGATTTCACTTCAATTACGTGCATCTTAGTGGACTGCGGCGGTCGAGGCAGATATTATCTTACTCTGCCCGCTAGAGCTGAGGTGGATATCGAGGGTAGAGGAGTAAGGCCGAAACTTGAGATGGTGACGGAACCATAGATCAGATCTGCCGCTGTGGTCGGGAAGTTTGGTGCATCAGAGTACTCAATTTATCTAGCACAATGGCCTTCTCATTATAAAATCTCGCTGTTGGAGCCGCGGATGTGTGCAAAAGCGTTTCTAGCGAAAGATTAGGTATGGTTGCAATTTTAAGGGCTTGTTTACCATCTGTTCGGTGGAGAAGGAAAACGTCATAAAAGAACTAATAATATTATATAAAAAAATTAATACATGTGAAGCCCGCCACCACTTTTTGGTGCAGCTTGAAGCGCAGAAGACCATGCCCAGATGTGGGTTGTTTATGAATGTAACTTTACCTCTAACTTTATTTTGTAGTGTTGGCTAGTCCTCGGGCTTCAGTACACACTTACCATCAGCGGACAGTTGGCTCGTTTGTCATTTTAACAATTACTTAAGCAGCGAGCACCCCAATCAGCTCTCTTAGTGCCTCTAGAACTCTAGCAGAGAACATTTAAAACCCGCGCTATGAAGCTGAGAGGCTGATCATTTTCTAGCAGATAACGTATCGATCTATACTTTGTTAATTTCACTGTACATACATTCATATTATACATTTACAATATGATCATGATATGCGAAAGAAAAATAAGTGTGTATGCACTGCGTGTGACGGCAGGCTCAGATACATCATCGTCTGTCACTAAGCACTAATGCGTTATTCATGCACACTCAGCAGCGAAAAAGCAGTGAGTTATTTGCCGCTAAGTATTCGTAGTGCATTACGTACAGTCCATACGGATAAAGAATGGGATTATAATTAACGGCTCATAGAGCGCGTATACCGTCAACATGCATAGTACCATTAACGAAAACCCGCTAATAAAGGTATATCTTTATAACGTTTTATTATTCGGTTAGTTGGAAATTTTCTATTAATGGGAAAATATGTGAAAAGAATTGTATACGCATGTAGGTATGTACATTAATTTTAAAATAATGTCCAAGAAACCCAAAGTGTAAACCTTTAAGATACGTGATAAAAGAAAGCTTTTAGGAAGTAGATAATTATACGGCAATGGAACTTCATCGCCAAATATGTTGTTTCTAGACTAGAAAAGAACGGCTAATTTCTAAAAATTTTCATTTGTTCGTTACTTCCAAAAGCTTTGTGTATTATTCTAAAAATATATTCCTAATCAACTTTAGTTCTAATTTAGTAAAAACAGTGTTGAGCAAATTTCGAAACAGTTTCGGGGTGATAAAAAAGGATCGTGGGGGAAAACATTTAAATCGTCAATTAACGCTAGCCAAATTGTCACATTTTTGCAAAAAAATGTCCTGCTGACGAGGAAAAACCGAAACGAAAATCGAAACACCACTAGTATCTGTGTGAATAAAATTACAATTTAGAACTCTAAAATTAAAAAACGTCGATAAACATTCATCTTCAAATAAAAGCTGTATCAGCTGTTACATTCGATTTGCTAAACATAGATACTAAATTAACCTCATGGAAACTTAAGCACTTTTATAAAAAAATGAAAGGAAAAATGATTGTGTATACATAATGATTTCTTATATTTACGTAAACACTACTCATTTAAATAAAACTAGTATTTACGGCCAGCTTCATTCGTTCACTGTGACGTAGGCGCGAGACCCGTAACTTGTCATGCAAAATTTGCTTAACGTATTGGATCGCTCGGCAGTCAGGTGTTTATTGTCACAGATCCCTCGTACTCTTTGAAACAAAGATCTTCCCACGTAGCTAACTGTGAAGGATGGTGGTGAGAATCACCGTTTAAATATCTATCTCTATGGGTCTTTTTTCTATATATAGTGCAGCTGAAGTTGTGATCAGGATTTCGAATTATTAACACGTGTAGAAAAGCTAACGAATTGCCTGCCTCAATTTTGGAATATAACATACATAGGAACATAGGCATCCCCCATAGATAGATTGAGGGGTACCTTTGCACGGTTGCCACGCCTGGTAGGCAGGTTGGCAACCTCAGTTTTAATTATTATTTCGACTTGTTATCAGAATATTGCTGCCCTTCATCTCCTGTTACGGTTTTCCTCTGTCGCTTCTTACAATACCCACGAGGCGATATGGAGAAGTCGTGGTGAACATGGGTGAACTACAAATGTAAAAGCCAACTCTATATCCAAATGTAATAAGAGTAAAATAACTATCTACTCGTATATTAGTTTCAATGCTGCGCATAGGCCTCCTCTTCTGTTACTGAGTACGTTAACGTATTGAAAGGTTGTTCAGGAACTACGAACTTGTCTTTTTTAAATACAACAATCTAATTTATCACCCCAATCCGTCCCATATGTGTAATATCCTACGGTACCATATTCTCTGTCATCCTGACTGATATTATTGGCAACTACCGAAAATTTTAGAAGTTGCCAGCGCAGCTAATGTTGTACGCTCTATGGAGTATATTGTGAACTTTGTGCACTTGTGTACACATATGTACAAAGTACACGCAGCTTAGTGTTCACGTTATAGAGCCTCTCCCACAAAATTTATTTTATTCCCTCCTATGAGGCTGCGACGACGCATCTGTAGTGTCGTTTGTTTGAACTTGACTTGTCTATATGGACTGCTCTAGCCACTATTATCAGGTGGACTTGTTAGTTCGCTTATCAGTTTATTTTTTATTGACAGTAGCATTATAAAAGGGCGCGAACACATAATGCCATGAGTTCAAATTCATTCGTCTACTCTCGTGAACCACTCCTAACACAAACATTTCAAGGCTACCAGGAGTGGTTAAATGGAATGTTAGTAGAATAAAAATGGCATTACTACTATTTTATTTTTTATAAAAATATATAAATAGAAATTAAATACGATTCGTTGCCTGTGGAATCGTAGTTTTTTACATCTTTGTCCCGTTGTAATTCGCTTTCAACAAAGTCGACACTTTACTATAACTGAACAACGAGAACTTATCCCACCGTTACTTCTTATTGTTGGCCGCGTATTTTTATTATAAGAAAAGAGGAAAACATAGGCGTGTATTTCCTTTTTATAAACTTTTATATTGTACGGAAAAACAAAAATTGCTTTGCAAGCTTACTCTATTATAAACGCATGTGTGTGTACCGCGTAGTGATATAAGTGCAAAAATATCCACTACCCCGTATCGTCTCGTGGGTGTCGTAAGAGGCGACGGAAGGGAACAAACTAGGACATTGGTATGGAATTTATGGGATGGGTGGTCAGTATCTACCTAATACCAACTAGATAACAAAAAATCTGCAATTACCAACGCAAAATTCTGGAAAACAATTGAGGTCCATAAGATCAACACTCCTATATTACAGCCATAAAACAGCGGCATTTACTGGCAGTTTCCGATATATGGCAACGAAGTGTTGGAATAACATCCCACTATCAATAAGAAATCTTAACACCAACTACAAGTTTAAAAATAAATTCAAACATATCTTCTAGATAAACAAAAACAAGATATTCCCAATCATTTCGTTTGCCAGCTATAAACCATGGCATTTTATTTTTCTTTTTTTTCTTTTACTAACTCATCATGGTTGGCTAAGTCATTTAGGTACTAGCCTTAATTGGGTACGCAGTCTTACACATCTTTTCTGTAATTTTTTACAAAATTAAACCCAAGATATAAATCATAGAGCTGAAAGGACACATCTTTCAGATATAATTACACTACAATAGTATTAACGTGCAAAAAATATAGTTTTTTCTTTATTTCTTTCTGATTATACTATTGTGCTCATTTTCTTCTCGCCACCTCGAAGGTAATAGCTGAAAATCAGTGTTTGCTCTCTGAGCAATATTAATCACTGAGCTATGACCCATTTGTTTAACTGCAACACACATGTACATTTAGATCATATTGTATATCTAGTTTATATACTTTGATTGTATATCTAGTTTAATCACCGAAATTACGTGTGTGATTGGAAATACAAATAAACGTTTTTATCTATCTATCTATCTATCAACGCACCTACTAAGCGTGGCGACTATAATACCTTTATGAGTAAATAGAAGGAAAGGGAGGATGAGATAATTATATTAGATACAATTAAACTTTTTAACTATTTAGACAAAACTCTAGTCGTTATTTGAAACCGCGATATAATTGAGGCCACAAAACACAGACACAGACAGGCAAAAATGGTTTTTTATGTCTTAAAACTACGAAATAACCTTATGACCTCAACAGAAGCCATATACGTTTTAATTATCTTCCAAGAATGTTTAACAAACTTTTTTGTAAATTTTGTTAAAAATTCTTTTTTAAATTTAATTTACCAGTGTCTGTCTTTCCCTCGGGATACCACTAACCATCCGGTGGCCTTGTGGTCAAGAACGGCCTTATAATAAGTAAAAGAAAAACTATTTCTAAAGGTAAACAGATTTCGAAAAGATTAACAAAATTATGATCGATCAGTTAACATACCTTAAAATCCTCAGTTCATTCTCTAAGGACCCTACAACCTTGCATTGGTTAATAAATTATTAACCACGATCAAAATTCAACGAACCGCCATAACTTAAGCGGCATCGGTGGATTACTCTTATAAATAAATTATGAAAAAGATCCCGCGTAATGGATTCTTGTAATCTACTTTTCGTTTTTTAAACTATTCCATTATTTATAACACAATATTTAATTCAATTGCCGAAATAATAAATACAATTACGTAAAAACCCTGAAAGAATTCAAGTTCGACTTCAGAAAGTTTTAAAGTCACTTTTACTTTTGATTAACAGCTTAATTTTGGTAGGAACCAATGACAACACCAGAAAAGTCTGACATTAGGAACTACGAAACCGTTTTCGTTATCGTAACAGCAAAACTCCACTACGCTACAATTCCACCGCTGAACATAGGCCTATGTTTAACGGTGGCGGTGATAAACTATGGTAGATACCATAGCTTAGCACATGATGGGGATATTTATCGCGCTTGGCGGGCAGTTTGGTAATCACAGTTTTTTTTTTTATTATTTATCCTTTGTTTTTATTAAGAAGACACTGCTGCTTGGTAGCCCAACTAACAACGCGTCACAAACGTCAAAAAAGCGAAGTGTTACAACATCACAAGTAAGTTAAATTTTTTATAGAATCGAGAATAACAAACGAGCAAACAGTTTCAGCCGTGGAAGAAAAGCGTAAATATCCCGCCGGCCAAGGTGTTTAGCCCGGAGGCGGCTAATGCTCCTTGTATTAGTATAAAGAGCTGTTCTTCGAAAACTTTGATAGCGTGATTTAGGCTTTGGTGCGTTTCGCTTGTGACATGATGACAGCGCCGCCTCACTTTCACAGTCACATCCTCATATTTTTATCAACAGTTGTTAGCTTCTTTTTCTCCATAAAGCCGTAAAAGTCCAGTGCTGGGAGTGAGCCTCCCCCATTGTAAAATGTTTTCCTTAATAGTCATATTTCGCAGGCAGATTAACGATTGCAATTCCAGACATCTCGTACCTTTGATGCCGCTCAATGTTCCCACCTCAACGTGAAGATAGTAGCACTCGTCAATAAAAGATAGTGAATTTAGTTGTGCATCTTTTGACAGTTACAAATATTTCAGCCATTTTGCGCGTAGTTATTATTTGACAGTGGTTTAAGTGAATCGATATGAACGTTTTTGTGAAAATTGAAAAAATTTAGTATGGAGCTGTCATTAAGTTTTTCTTTTTGAAAAGCCTACACAAATCCAAGATGAGTTGAACTCTATGTATGATGAATCTGCACCATCATTTACCACAGTGAATTTTGGGCAGCTGAATTTATACGTGGTCGTGAAAGCTTGGGTGACGATGAACGTTCGGGACGTCCAAGAAATGCAACTACTAAGAATAACATCGCTCAATTTTACCAAATGGTGCTAGATTACCACCAAATTAAAGTGTGAGAGATATTGTAGGCTATGAAAATGCCTAAAAGAATGTGTTTGTTACATATTAAATCAAGATTTAGGCATGAGAAAGCTGTCAACGCGTTGGGTGCCGCGTTAGCTCACGTTAGATCAAAAATGTTTTCGAATGAACATTTATAACGCTCTGTTGGCGCAGTTTAGGCGCAATAATTATCTTTGTAAGCTGATAATAGTTTTGGTGCTGATTAATTACTGTAGAAACTTGAATATACCATTATATGCCCAAAACACCATGACAACGTACCTTTTCACATATCAGCGGTTGCCATGGCCAAAATCCACGAATTACAGTTTAAACTGTTTGACTGAGATGGGAGTATCACTGGGAGAAGTGTATAGAGTTACAAGGAGAATATATAGAAAAATAAAAATAAATATTAAGAAAAAAGTTCTTGTATCTTTGTTGGTTACGAAATTTTTAGGCCATCCACGTATTTTAAGCTTGTTGTAAGAAATTGTACTACCGTCCATTGCCATATGAGGTTTTTGGTTTATCCCATAGTTGCCTCTTAAAGGCACTCACAACTTGATGGGTGGCGGATTCTCGCACCACGACAACCTTACAAAACTATGACCGTTACTGTTACAGCCTATCAGAGATTAGTCAGTGATAAAACTTAAATGATTTTAATTAAGTATTCTTATAATCTATATTGAATAAAAACTATATTATATTTTATTTAGGGAAAAGGGTCACAGCAGACTCTGTAAAAATTACCGTGGTATCGGCCTTCTTAGCATTGTGAGAAAACTTTGGGATCTGCAAGCGCGATTTAGAAAGGGAATGGGGTGTACAGATCAAGTCTTTTCCATGCGCATGACCGCGGAGAAGTTTTTGGCGAAAAACCAAAAAAGTTTTTGTGCGTTCATGGACTTGGAAAAGGCTTATGACAGAGTGGACAGGGATGTGTTATGGCAAACGCTGAACGCATTTAGGTTGAGCGCTGGTTTAATACAGGCATTAAAGTCTCTGTATAGGGACTCGAGTGCTTGTGTTAGAATCAACGGGGTCTACTCGGACTGGTTTGGCATCCATAAAGGTGTCAGACAGGGCTGTGTAGCTTCCCAGTGGCTGTTCAACCTTTTTATGGACAGCTGTTTGGAAAATTTTAAAGTTGAAGAATGCGGGTTAAGAATGGGTGAGTTAACCATCAAATGCCTTTTGTACGCCGATGATCAAGTCATACTTGCGTCGTCGGCGGCCGAGTTGCAAATGATGATTAGATTAATGAAAAGGTCATTAAAAGAAAGGGGAATGAAAGTGAACGCAAGTAAGACGAAAGTGATGGTTTTTGAAAGAGAAGAAAGCAAAACCGTATGTGAAATAAGAATAGAAGGAGAGTTAATTGACCATGTGGATGAGTTCGTATGTTTGGGATGTGTATTCAGCAGGGATGGGAGATATGATAAGGATATTGAATGACTAGTGAATGCAGGAAATAAAGTAAATGGGGCTCTACACTCTATTGTGAAAAGTCAGAATGTGTCAAAAAAGGCACGTATGGCAATTCACAATACTGTTTTAGTCCCTACTTTAACATATGGTAGTGAAAGTTGGGTGTGGCAGAAGAAGCACGAGAGTAGAATAAATGCAGTAGAAATGCGGTCGCTAAGGAGTATGTTAGGGCTGAATCTGAGTGACAGTGTGAGAAACTGTGTGATAAAAGAAGAGTGTGGTTTGCAAGATGATGCGGTGGCCAGGATTAAGAAAGGAATGCTTCGGTGGTTTGGTCATGTAGAAAGAATGAATGCGGAAAGACTGACAAAGCAAATATATGTTGCAGAAGTGAATGGAAGAGTCGGGAAGGGACGTCCTAAGCGGAAGTTTGTCGACTAAATTGGCGATTTACTAAAAATGGGCCAAATTAAGAGTACCCTTTACCGATGAGCATGTATGCGTAGGTATATGGATGTGGAAGAGGTGAGAGAGGTATGTCAGGATAGTGCTAAATGGAAGTCTGTGTTCTCTGCCTACCCCTCTGGATGACAGGCGTGAGTATTAATGTTATTATTATATGTTATATTTTATTCTATTCAATTGAATATAGACCACCCCCATATATTGCTTCGTATGGAGGTTATTTGTTAAAGTTGCCACGCTCAGCAGGCGAGTATGCAACCGCAGATTTTTTGTTGCTGTTAGGAAGACACTGCTGGTTTATTTCCCTTTGTCGTCCCTTACGAGACGAGACGATATGGAGTAGAGGGTATTCTTACACCGACACAACATAACATCAAAATAGGTTTTTTTTTGAGAATAAGAGTGACAAACAAGCACTTTATAGTAAGCGCATGCTGCCCATAGATATCTACATTTACCCTCAATTAAGATAATTGATAGAATCAGGCGTTACTTTGCGGAAATCCATTATAATAAAGATATTAATAGTTATTTTGCAACCATCCGCAAAATTAAATAAAATGATGTGTCTTCTCTTCAAACTAGGGAAGACACATCATTTTATTAAATTAGGCGGATGGTTGCAAAATAACTATTAATATCTTTACCTCAATTAAGAATCAAAACGTTGTCATCATTGAGGACTAAGACGGAATGCCTCGTTTCCGGTAATAAATTCTAGTTTTCTCTCTACACTCGCCATTTGAATCGCAGCAGCATTAGGCTGGTATTAACGCTCGTATTCTGTAAAAGCATGGTCTTACCCCGGTCGAGCCCACCCATTCGTGCAACAACCATAATATCACTGCATCGTAGCTTCAATACGTTTATCGTGCATTAGGAAAGAAATACTCTCGTTAAAATCAAATCCTTTTTCATATACTATTTTATTAACAAAGGCACTTGCTTATTTCTCATATATCTTTGAAGAAAAATCATATTTCCAAGATTTTAATGAAGAATAATATCTGACGGATGCAATCTCTTCGTAGGTTTAAGCATAGGCGTTTTCGAAGATATATAGACTTAAATATGATAACGATAAAACATGTCTTTTTAATTTGCTGTAGCATTGTAAGTAAAAATATTGGCTGAAAAATGATTGGTTGGTTTGTCAAGTATTGAAAAAAGGGAACGCATATCTTACGTATAAAATTGAATTTTTGTTTATGCGCTGCCATACCTTTCATCAGGTTGCTGTAAAACTTTGTCAACATATTGCTTGCACTTCCACGAAGGTTAAAGGTATAGTTGGACCCGGTAGGTTGCGCTGTTACAAAATTCAGATATCACCTGTGCTAATCTGGGGCAGATCGCTAGTTAATTTTAATACACAAGAGGGCGTTTTAATGGAAACTCAACCCCCGGTATACTGTTGCTACTGTTCTATTGTTTAATAATTTAAGTGGATTTTGATACGTAAAGATAATACGATTTTGTGTATTAAGTGATGCATGTGAATTATTGCGAAAATGGCGAAACGAGGGCTCCCATGTTAATATGAACCTCAAGTTATAATATCCGTTTAGGCGTCTTAAGAACTTGAGATATATCGCTATCGACCGTCTCATGGCTTAATTTGTCGCTCCCAAAACCTCCGCAATGTGACGCATCAAAATATTGTGGGGAAATTTTGGAATAAAATTATTATAAAGAATAATTTCCTAGTACTAAAAATATGCAAAATTACAAGTTATTATGAGTCCATTACAAACAATGATATTAATAATATCATTGATTACAAAAGAAAGAATGTACTTCAGTTCAACAACAATATCTCT
Source organism: Parnassius apollo (assembly GCA_907164705.1). Classification (NCBI taxonomy): domain Eukaryota; kingdom Metazoa; phylum Arthropoda; class Insecta; order Lepidoptera; family Papilionidae; genus Parnassius; species Parnassius apollo. Next base: position 395,676 of record CAJQZP010000869.1, on the reverse strand, counting down.
ACGGATTGTCCATCCCCTAGTCGCAGTATTAAATTCATATGTAACAGCAATGCGCTGGGTTTACTTGCGACCGTATCGACCGTGTAAAGGATTTTACTGTTACTAGGTTAAATTACTTTTGTATCTCTCTTGTGTGCATGCCTTTCTTCACCGATGAATTTTTTGTTATAATTAAGCTGAAGTGGTAATGAGCTAGCCATATAGCTTGTAGAACTGACAACTGAAGGGGAAGAACGATTTTTCGAGTGTTGACCTCGTACCGGTAAGCGAAGTGAAAGGCTGGTAAGATATAGGAGTCGATGCATGCAGGTGGTTCAAGACCGTGCTTTGTGGGATTATTTGTGGAAGCCTACGTTTAGCAGTGCACACGTGAAGTTCTGTAATGATGATGATGATGATGTGTCATTTTTTTGTCGTTCGATGAAAATTTTGGCGTAGCGGCGTGTTTGGCATAAAGGGTGACGACATACAAACTTACAGTCTATCTGATGGTATGCAGATCCTGCAGCCTATACACTGTAGATCAAACAAAGATTATTTCGTAAGCGTTCTTACCTCTGAGCATAACAGCCTGTAATTGTATAAATTATACCAGCTTTCTATACCCTGCTCATCAGAGCACAGTAGCACAAACGCTATATTTAGCGGCAGAAATAGAAAAAACGGTGGTGCCCACTCAGACGAAATCATAGAAATCAGAATCAATCACTTTTTTTCAATATATAGCAAAGCAACAGTAGCCTAATGGCAGGACGCGGACCGCGAACTCAAAAAGGGTGTGGCTTCGAATCCACCATTCGACTAATTGCGTGAACCACTCGTAACACGAGCAATTTAAGCTTACCACGAGTGGTTAAGGAGAATATTGGTAATGTTTGCAGCATTGTTAATATTCTTTTAAAAAAATATTCCCGTGTAATGGCGGGTAAGAATACCCATTACCCTATATCTTCCCGTGGAAGTCGTAAGAGGCGATAAACACTAAACGTGACAACTGATAACTATGGCAATATACCCTCCATGGCAAAAGTAACAAAGAAACGGCCCCATATCTCCGACGGACCGGCTATTCCTGGCTACGGTAACATACAACACACGCACGCTGAGGACCGACGAGAAGGTCATGGAGCTGGAAGAAGCGATAGATAAGTTGATATTATAGGATTATCTAACGTCAAAAAGGGAGGAGGAGGACACGGAAATCATTTAATGCGACAACTTGTTTTATCACCGGGAGGACCATCTGTCACAAGCAGGTGTCGTATTTATTGTCCACGGGTCTCTCAATAACAACGTTATAAATATTAAGACTGTGTCGATAAGGGTTGCTTTCTTTATACACGGAATCACCAAACGCTACTCTCTGAATGTAATACACGTTTACGCACCAACCTTGGCACATCCCGATAAGCAGGTGGATGAAATGTATTAGGATATTACTAGGGCCATGCATTCCTCCAAAACTCAATATATATGGTGTTGCATATTAGTAATTAGTTGCACAAGAAAAGACGGTGAGAGAAAGGTAGGAAGATTTGGGATAGATAAAACGGAACCTAAGCGGCAAGCAGCTTGCCGAATTCATTGAGAAAGAGGGACTCTTTATGTTAAAACCTTTCTTTCCAAATCGGTCCCACAGAAAGTGGACCGGGTTAAGCCCCGACTGTTTGACAAAAAAATTAAGTTGACTTCATTATGGCGAATAGAGAGCAACTGTTAAGTAATGTCTAAGTGATCACGAGCCAGATCTACAAATGCACGCGACGGAACTAACTTTAATACTGCTCGTATTGAGGAAGCGATCGAGTGAAACCAGGGCGCGCAAGTGCTTGCCAGAGATCTGTCTGCCAGAAATATCAAATTGTTGAATTGAGGAGGAGCATTGTTTCGGGGACACCTGAGACTTTGAGTGAGATTAAGAAAATCTATGAGCAGCTGTACACGTCATCGTTGGAGCCCCAGGCAAGTGTAACTATCCAAAAGCAATTCTTATACGATAATATTCCCGACGTCAGTCTGAACTAGATTAGATTGCATTACAACATAGCTTCCTAAAGCGGTTTTGTTCTTCAAGAAAAGCAACAACGCTCTTTTGAAGGACTACAGACCGAAATCCTTTCTAATTCGCGTTTACGTGGTGTTTTCGAGTATCATTACGAATAGTCTCGCAGGCAGACTCGATAACTTCCAGCCTACGGAACAAACCAGTTTTCAAAAATGCTTTAACACCATAAACCTTGATGTAGCCTTCGGCAAATTGTACAGAAGACCGAAGAGTAGGTACAATCTGCATTTTGCCTTGTGTATGTTGACTATGAGAAAGCCACATTCCGGCAAAATTTGGGTGGTGCCGCAGTCTCCTCAGCGGTGCCAAGTTGACTGTCGGTATATCAAAGTGCTGAAATGTTTGTACAGTAGAGCTGCGACGGCTACCCATGTACAGAACCAGAGTACAAAACGTATCCAACTGCAGAGAGATGTAAGACAGGTTGACGTTATATCCGCGAAACTCTTCATCGTTGCCTTGGAAGACGTTTTCAAGCTACTGGACTGGAAAGGATAAGGTCTTACCATCAATGGCGAGTAAATCCCTCACCTCCGATTTGCTGATGATATAGTCATTGTGACAGAATCGCTGGAGGAACTTAGCACTATGCTCAAAGACCTCAATAGTGCCTCCCAACGAATAGATCTTAAGATAAACATGGACACAACAAAGATCATGTGTAACGTCCATATCACACCTATGCCAGTGATTGTTGGGAGCACTAAACATGAAGTTCTCGAAGAGTATATTAACATGGGACAAATTTCCCACTAGGTAATTCCAACTTCGACCAAGAGGGCAATTGACCCACTCAACTCGGCTGGGCAGTGTTCCGTAAATTACGACACATCTTCTCGTCAGGTAAACCTCAAAACTTGAAGACGACATTGTAAAATTAGTGCGTGTTGTCAGTGATGACTTATGGATCTGAGACGTGTTCTTTCACTGCTGGCTGTATGAGGAAGCTCAAGGTCGCTCAGCGTGATATGGAAAAGGCTATCTTCGAGGTTTCTCTACGTGATTAATTTAGAAATGGGATTATATCCGCAGTAGAAGCGGAGCAAGAGACATAACTCAACGGATTAATAAGCTGAAGTGGCAATGGGCTGGTCATATAGCTCGAAAAACCTACAAACGATGGGGAAGCAAGGTTCTTCAGTGGCAACCTCGTACCAGTAGTCGAAGCGTGGGACGACCTGTTAAGACATGTAGGAAGCATATGGATAGAGGTAGCTCAGGACCGTACTTTGGGTCATTCTTTGGGGGAGGCCTATGTTGATGAGTAACGATGATGATTATCAATAATATGCCAAAAAATTCTATTAAAACTGTTTGTTTCTTCTTATTAATGCGTTAGCAAAGGAATGAAAAAATTGCGAGTGACTGCCTTTTAGTTTCACCGTGCAATGGCGGTGTAAGAAATTCCACTACCCTATATCTCCTGTGGGCGTCGTAAGAGACGACTGAAGGAAACGTATCAGGCAAAGAAAGAATGGACAGCAGCGTCTTCCTTATAACGAGTCCAAATAAAAAAACTACGTTTATCTCCCCCGCCTGTCAACCACTGAGGGCAAACCTCCGACCTATGAGGCAGTCTATGGGGGAGGCCTATGTTCAGCAGTTTACTTTAATGGTTCATTACGGTAATGGTTTTTCAAAAATCAGGAAATCACTGTTGCATTCTATATAATATATATTTATATTGCACCACCTACCTCGTAACTGAAGCCTTTGCTTCACACTTTAGTTGCCTGGAAAAAATCCCTACGCTATACGTGGTAGAGCCATGTTGCAGATATACTATGGTTGTACCGCGAATGGGTCGGCTCAACCGGCGAAAGGTTCCATGCTGCTGTGGTTCGTATGGTGGGTGTAAACAACCGAAGGTTATTTTAAATGGATTCTCTTCCATCTTAGTCCTCAGGTGTGACAACGCATCTGCAATTTTATACTTAATTGAGGATAAATGTAAATGTTTATGGGCCACAGCATCCACTTACCATGTGGGCATCACCAGGTGGGTACCAGCTGGGCTGTGTGCTCTCTTTTCACCCTTACTTTATAAAAAGCGATAAGGCTGTCATAACAATCTAATTTTATAATAATTAGTAATTGTACAAAATGTCTAATAAATCTATATGAATGTTTCGACAAATTTTATCAAATTTTAATGTAAGTTTTTTACTCTAAATACTGACGGTACAACGTAATAATAACACGACATATTATGATATAAGTACACGCAGGGTGAAATTCCACCTCATATGTAGATGGATACTCTTACGACGCCTACTGATGTGACTTGTTCATAAAGTGAAATTCTTAAAACATTTGCGTAAAACAATACTATTTTGCTCAAAGCATAAACACAGCTGAAAGGTAGAAGTTTGTTCTGCGTTGTATTTTCCCATATTGTATGCCAAACTTATTAAATGTTTACGAGGCACGAGCAAACAATCATGAGCGTAACAACAAAGTGAACGTGAGTGCGGAAGTTTCATACAAGCACGATGTTTTGTTATACAATCATCTCGCAACGCGCGCACACAATAGTAAGTTTCACCTACAGTAGCAGACAAAAATAACGCGTTTATAGTACCATCAGGTGGACTATGTGCTTGTAGTATTCTATTAACGGAAAAAAAATAGCTTGATAAATTCTCTTAACAAATAAATCAAAATTATCCGAAAGAAATACGTCGGATGAAATCGCTAAAGGATAGAAAAATTTTAAAAGAAAATAACGCGACGCCGCGTAGGAGAACCTTTCCTACTCCTATTCACTTGAGTTTACTTAATATTAACAAATAGTCCCCTCTTCAAAGTCATATGACAGACATATACCTAATGTTTAAATTCACGACATGCACTTCACAGACAATTTGATAAGCGCAGATAAGACACCCTCTTATGTACGCCATCACTTAAAGTTTAAAAGTTTGTAAAATTTAAGTTCTCAATTTTAAATAGATGTTTTCTCATTATGCAGTTGACATCTAATAGTAGTATAAGAGAGTACATCAAACCATTTCGCTTTTTTAATAGTATTTAGTAATGTGACATATCTAGCAAGACATGAGAAGAATAGGTTTGTAACAGATCTATAGTTATCGCGCTGTACCCGAAGGACCGAGCTAGACAACCGAAAAAAATAACTACAGCCCTATTTTCTCCTCTAAAACTGGATAAAATATGTTTAAAGAACAATATAAAAAGGACTGTTGCTATATCTCTATGTTTTATTGTCCATGATCGTAAATTTTATTTACTGGATGTCTCTAACAGTGTTATCACAGGGCAATTTAATTTAGTAGCTTTAAAAGAATTCCCATTTTTTTTATTAATAATTTACGTATAAAAGCAAAAGATAAGGAATATGACATTAGTAAATATAGTTTGTGTCATTATAATATTTACTATAGTGTCATTATTTAGGGACGAGAAAAGGGGTACGTTTATATAGAGTGAACGCCCAGATCTTTATGCTGGTTATCAAAATAACATTCTATTAACAAGTAATTACAAAAAGATATCATATTTGAAATATTAGTTACATTTTAAATGAATTAATGCATTTCAATTACGTTCCCAACTTACGTAATATTTTTGGCAATCTGGAACAAATTTCCGCATTTTTCTATTAAGCGCCCAATTTTCTTTTGATCCTCAATTTACACATAAATCGAGTTCTCTAGGCATAATGCCCGTTAAATTACGCTCCGACGTAATATTGTTATAACTGAGTTATGTTGTGAATCAGTTTCCACGTAATAAATCAGTGAGGGAACATAGCCCAGTTCTTAAATGGGCATAAAATTTTAACATATTCAAGCAGAAGTGAAAGCTAATAATAATTATAACAAAGCACTAGTTGCTTGTCCTTTTATAACCAGTAGTCTGTCTAGATAAGTATCATCCTTTTACGTATTTCGTGTGTGCGTACACTGAATGCAATTAGGTTTAATGAGTACAGAGAACTGGTATAGTTTCTGGTTGTGACGTATTCCAGCTGAATCCTCAAGGATGACAATTTATCTTTATAAATAGTTTTAAATTTAATTATATTTATTAAATTGTAAAAATTGCGAGCGTCCGTGGTCTCGTTTATTACTCTTTAATTATAGAAGTAAAGTAGCGTCCTCGTAAAACACGGAAGTTTAAGGATACAAAGTTATTCATGCAATCTTAATGTGGATCTTCGGTCAGCAGGTGCATTAGCTCATTATTTTTTAATTTTTTTATAGAAGAGGAGCAAACGAGCATACGCTTCACCTGATGGTAAGTGACTACCGCCACACATGAACAACCGCAACACCTGGGGGATCGCAGGTGCGTTGCCAGCCCTTTAGAAAAGAGTAAACTCTTTTCTAGAAGATCCCCAGATCTTATCGATCCGAAAAAATCGCTGGTGATAAATTATTCCACAGAGAGGTCATACGCGGAAGAAAACTCTTAGTGAAACGTACAACAGATGTGGATGGTATCAGGAGATTTGCGGCGTAGTGCGTTCATGAAAGTTTGCGTCTGGGATTAATCCGAACAATTCCTCAAAGCACTCCCCGTGATAGATGTGATAAAATAAGCAAAGAGATGTAACATCTCTTCGCAGCGCCAGTGAATCGAGCCGATCGGAATGCACTTGATCGTTGACGATTCATTCGAATTTCGTAGCTATTGGATATTTTTCAATTTCCTTATTTTTACCACCACAAAATCACAACTAAAGAAATTTACAAGTAAATCGCTAAAACGCAAGTGGTTGCAAAATAGTATGCGCCCTTCTCCGCATATTGATTCAATGTGGTTTGGCTTGAAGCCAGTTTCCGTATTTATTTCACAATTGTTGTAAACTTAATGATTTCTTAAATTTACGCGAACACTACACATTGAATAAAACTATTATTTACGGATTTTATCGCGTTTAGTTACTTTAATTTATTTTTATTATTATCCCGACGTTTCGGGTGCTTTACAGCACCCATGGTCACGGGGGGGCTAAGATGTTTGACGTCCCAATGTCATAGTTAGTCCGGCTGCCTTCAGTTTTTTTTTAATATTAATTTTTGGTCCGATTTACGCAAAACGAGCTTATAGTATCATGAAGTCTTGCAGTGGTATGCTTGGGTTTGGGTTAATTTTGTTAATTATAGGATCCCAAGCAGATGGTAGCACCCAACCATCTTCTCTATTGAAATTTGGATGTTTTTTAATTTCAATAGCCTCGCATATCATCCTTGGTAGGAATCGGTGTTCTTTTGCGAGAATTTGTGGTTTATCAAATCTAATGTAATGGTGGGGACGATCTTGAACATGTTCGCAGACTGCAGACTTCCCGGAGCGTCGGTGCTTCACATCAGCTATATGTTCCTTAACGCGGGTTTTTATAGATCTCTTTGTTTGACCTATGTAAGAGAGACCACATTCACAATCTAGCTTGTACACACCTGCATCTTGTAGAGGAATATTACATTTGATGGATGGTAAAAATTGACTAATCTTCTTCAGCGGCTTGTAGTATTTCTTAATGGACGCTCGCTTCAAGATGTAGCCAATCTTGTCCGTGACTCCTCTGACATATGGTAGTAGAGCAGGCGCGCGCTAGGCTGTGGCCGGCTTCACTCGTTCACTGTGACGTAGGCGCGGAACCCGAAGCTTGTTGTCTTGCAATACTTGCTTGACGTGCTGAAGCTCCGCGGCCAGAAGTTTTCTGTCACAGATCCCTCGTGCTCTCTGAAACAAAGATTTACCCACGGTAGCTAACTGTGAAGGGTGATGGTGAGATTCACCATTTAGATATCGGTTGGTATGGGTCTTTTTCCTATACACAGTGTGACCAATAGTGTTATCAGGATTTCGGATGACTAAAACATCTAGGAAGGCTAAAGAATTATTTGTCTCTAACTCCATTGTGAATTGTATTTTAGAGTTTATGGAGTTAAGGTGGTCTAAAAACGTGTGGTCTCTCTTACATAGGTCAAACAAAGAGATCTATAAAAACCCGCGTGAAGGAACATATAGCTGATGTGAAGCACCGACGCTCCGGGAAGTCTGCAGTCTGCGAACATGTTTAAGATCGTCCCCACCATTACATTAGACTTGATAAACCACAAATTCTCGCAAAAGAACACCGATTCCTACCAAGGATGATATGCGAGGCTATTGAAATTAAAAAAACATCCAAATTTCAATAGAGAAGATGGTTGGGTGCTACCATCTGCTTGGGATCCTATAATTAACAAAATTAAATCCAAACCCAAGCATACCACTGCAAGACTTCATGATACTATAAGCTCGTTTTGCGTAAATCGGACCAAAAATTAATATCAAAAAAAACTGAAGGTAGCCGGACTAACTATGACATTGGGACGTCAAACATTTTAGTCCCCCCCCCACGTGACCATGGGTGCTGTAAAGCACCCAAAACGTCGGGATAATAATAAAAATAAATTAAAGTAATTAAACTCGATAAAATCCGTAAATAATTGTTTTATTCAATGTTGTAAACTTGACTAGACATGCTTGATGTTCGTATTCAAAACGGAAACACCTTTTTTTATTAATTCACTTAAGCTTCACACTTATTGCGACAGAAGCCTAATGGTATGATGCGGAACGCGAACTCTAAAGGTCGTAAGTTCTAATCCGCTATTTAACTACTGTCGTGAACCAATCCTAACACAAGCATTTAACTCAACCTTGTTTCGTTTTTAATGTGAATCGATGTACAATAAAGTATAAATTGAATGATTGATTATATAATATTATGACTAGTGTTTTTCTCCGGCTTCGCCTAGATAAAATCTTTTTATACGGCGTTATTTAAATTTAAGTAAATCAAAGATCATTTATTCTATCAAATTTCATAATTTTTTTAAATATTTTAAAGTTTCTCGGAAATGTAGATTTTGTAGTCGTTTATCACCCATTGTCTATAAAAAAAATTTGAACGGTGTTTTGGTGGGATCCTTTCTGCGTATCTGCGTCCATTAATTTTCACAGCTCCTACTCACGTAATACATTCGATTCTCGTTGAAACGTTCATGAAGACTAACCGGTTTTGTATAACAAATGGACCGGGGAATAGGTTAGTGCAAACAATCGTTTTTGAATTGTGAATCGGACGGGCGACGTTAAATTTAATTTAGGCCGGCTAACTGTAATTATATATTAATTTATGTTTCCAAAAGGTAACCTAACTTTACTCTGTTTGGATTGGAATAACCTTTAATAGGTTTTTGTTTAATATTTGTTTATGTACAGTTAACAACTTCCTTTTGTCTGTATTTAGTTTAAGTATACTTTTGTTCTTACCCTTAAATGACGGTACAAGAGAACCTATCATTGCAGGCGGTGCAAATGGATCCTTCACTCCATTTCATCCAGTGGGTGTCGTTAAAAACAACTAAGGGCGATTTCAGAAAAAAATCTTGTTTTTGATAAATCTCAGTATAACCATCTAGTTCACGCCAGACGTTAAATACCCAGATTGTTGTCATGATGAATCGTCAACAGTGTGAGAATTCTCGATTTGCAACCGCCAATTAAGCCAAGAGTGACTGTTAAGGCTAATTTCATGCGCTACAACGGTAAAACCCATATCGAGCAGTAGACTTGCACGGGCTATTGTTGAAGTAGAAGAACCTTGCGTTCCAAGGTTTATCGAATCAAAGGTAAAAGTAATAAATAATTTATTTTGAGACATTACAACTATAATGATGGCGGAGCTTAGTAGTAATCAAACAATTTAGAAAATGAGACCGGGCATTCTTCTTAAATGTTTGTATGCAGGTGTATGCGGTGTATGGTTTACGGAGGTTTGTATGCGGATGTCTTAATTTTTCAGGCAGGTCATTCCATAGGCGCGCGGCTTGGGCAGCAAACGATAAAGATATGAAACTGTCAATAATTAATATTAAGCACTTATAATCTATGCAAATTAAAATAGGTTTACTCTATTTTTTAATTCTTTAAATCAAGTTATAAATAATAAAATCATTCATGTAAAATAGACAGTGCAATAGTATGTGCTGGACTTCAGATATTTAATTCCTGTTTCCAAAGTGCTTTCCGCTGTAAGTTCTCTCAGTAACTTATTATCGCAGAACGTCTCGTAAATTAAGCTACGTACTTTAGAAGAAATACTTCGCATTTTGCCGCACTGGACAGATTTTCTTGCTGTCAACATAAATATGCTTCTCTATCTCTAAAAAATACGCCTTACTCATTGAAAAATCCTTAAAATAGGATAACAACGTTCAATAACCACTTATTGTCTTTTTCTTTTGAAAAACATTAACCATTGAAACATTGATACAGACGCACATCGCACACTAGGGTTTTCTCCTGTGTCGTGGGAGAAGTTACAAACATTTGCACGAGGAAACGAAACTCAGGACATTTATTTGTAGGTCGTTAAAATACATGTTCCGTGCGCGATTATAGCCCGCGGCCCTCAGCGCTGAATCTCAATGCCAAGACACTGCGTCATGAGACCATCCTTCATCATCATCAGCCCGTCCACAGCTGGACATAAGCCTTTTGATTGATTTGTGTTATACGTGGTAGAGCCATGTTGCGGTTATATTAGTAGTATAGTTGTAGCACGAATGGGTCGGCTCGACCTGGGAAGCACCACGCTCTCACAGAATACCAGCTAGGTTAATGCTGCTGTGTTTCGTACGGTGAATGTAGAGATCCCGAGACCTTTTTATTGGAAACCAGGCATTCCATCTTAGTCATCACGGGTGACGACGCACCTGCATTTTGATTCGTAATCGAGGATAGATGTACATGTCTATGGGGCACGCAAAACACTTACCACCAGGTAAACTGTGCCTTTTGATATATTTGCTTTAATCCTCATGCTTGTCAGGCAGATTAATGGTTGTAGTAACGGACGACAGCACTGTTGCCCCTCTATCTTTTCTAGACTTTGAACATAGTTCCCCCCATAGATTTACTCATAAAGGAGTTATTTGCAATAGTTAATGCTACCATCTACGGTGTGGGTATTTTACGATTAGCTTTAACGAGCTTTTTCGCTATCCATCGCAAATCATAAAGTTTTTCTGGCATTTCCCATGGTCGCCTCTTACGACAACCCCGGGACGAAATAGCATGATCTATTCGCTAATTGTGCTTCTTCTGTATTGTATGATGCTAAATACTTGTCTACCGTTTAATTAATTTTTATATTATTCTACTTGCGTACAAAATACTTTGGTTGACAGTTCTATTGTGAGTTGTGGTCTTTTTACGCTCCTATCTTAGACATAGCTAATTAAATTGTATATTTTAATTAATATTATAGTTTTGAAGCTTAGACGCTCGGTTTTATAATAAAAGGTGGTATACTGATAATCTCGAATATAAAGAATATGATTTAGGTTTAGCCATGCTGAAGTTATAATATAATAGTCGTATTACAAATGGGTCTTCTCGACTGGGAAAGGAACACATTTTCAAAGAATACATGCTTAAAATATCAACCTAATGCTGCATTGTTTCGTTTGGTGAGTTTAGAGAACCGAAGACCTTTTCTACTGGAAACGAGGCATTCCATCCTTGTCCTCAGGAATGGCAGCGCATCTGCATTTTGTTTCTTAATAGAAAATAAATGTAAATGTGTAGGGGCCATAAAAATTTATCCTCATAGCACATTATACACTTACTTATAGGCGTGCTCGTTTGTCACCCTTATTCTATAAAAAAGAGAACGAACACTATGGTGTCAGTGTTCGCGAAATGTGTTATTGGCTCTCAAAATCCATTCCTTTATTCCATTATTTCCCGTTCGCAAAGTTTTATCTATAATAGACTAAAATTAATGTGATTCCGGACTTTTGTGAAAACATAATTATAGAATTCTATTCCATTAATATACACAAACAAAAATGTACAACACATATACACAGGTCCAACTAATAAAATCATGTTAAAATGAGGCATAAAATTTAGCACTATCACTCACTTCTAACACAAGGTACAGGGTACACGCATTAAACTTAACGCAGTGGTGACAGCTTGACAAATACGTTATGCATTATCCTGAGTCATCGTTCATTTTACACATTTGATAAATTAGACATATTGATAAAACCAGTCTATATTCCAAAATACTAACTGCTAACTATTAAACATACTTTAAACGTGCAGTCACATCGTAAGAATATTCTTTAGCTCATATCATCCCGTAGATGTCATAAGAGGTGAAAGAGGGAATATGAAACGAGAGAAGGAGCTGCAGCATTTTTCTGAATATCTGATAATAATAAAAAAATGCGGTTGCCAAACCGTCTGCCAGGCGTGGCAACAATGGTAAAATGCTCCCTATGAGGTAATCCGTAGAGGCGGATTATGTCATGTTATTCTTACCACAATTCATATTGATTTCAAAGAAAATGATAGATTGTCAATTCCTTGAAATATTTATGTGTTTAGCGATAATTCTTTACAACATTGTCCGATTTCATTGATTGTTTCTTTGTTAGAAAAGAGGTCTCAGAAGTGATCCCATATAGATTTGGCCAATAAAATCATCAAACTTTTTAATTTGTAAAGCTATTATATCTACATATAAGCGACTTATTTATTACAACTCTATTTTTTTTTTCAGTTGTTTTATTTAAATAGGTGCAATAATTTTGTTTAATGATTTTTTATAACAAAATAAAAAAGTAAAATAAATAATTGGTGAAATTGTTAAATCCACGTTTCCGTGGAATATTCGAGGCAACTAAGTGTGACAAACAAGCATACGTCCCCTTGAATGTAAGGAAAAATTATGCCCTATAAATCCCTACATTTATCTGGGATTACGAATAAACATAAATTACTACCTCTGTTGTCTGATATGGAATTCCTCGTTACCAGTAAAATGGATCTTTTGTTACCATCATTAACATAATATGAAACACAACAGTGTTGTGCCGCAGTTTTACATTAATATTTTGTAAGAGCCTGTTATTTCTTCGGTCGCCCCATTCATGTAGTGTTGACCGTGCAGTAAAACCAGAAATATCTTGAAAACACTCTTTATTTGAATTTAATTAATTCTTGCGTGCGCGTCTTTACAAGCGTCCTTTTCTCCATCTTGCTTTCTTATCATTCTCACTTACTCACTATCATTTTTGTAATCATTCGTCATTCGCTCCGTTTCTTCCGGATCACTTCATTACGCTGCGTTCCATCTCACATTCGACCGTCCTGATCTCATGCCTGTCCTCAGGCATCCATGCCGCTTTCACTCCTTAACATTCACAACATTACAAAAAAAATTAACTTACTACTAACACTTAAAAACAAAATAAACAGTTGTCTTAGCAATAATAAACAAACCTATACAACATAGTCTTGTATTTTACTTAACATTTCCTTTATTACAGTAATAGGTACTTACAAAGTAATTCAAACCACAGTCATCAAAAGAAGTAAAAGAGTTAGTTTCTATTGAAAGATATTGAAAGACATTTCCTTTACATTTCCCATTACAGTTATGCAAAAAACACAGTTACAACTATTTTTTTTTTTACTCCATATCACAATAACAATACTTATAGCTTAAATATAGGCTTATTAAAACTAATTCCTTTAAATAAAATCATGTTAACAGATCATGTTAATAATGGTGCTTGTGTTCCTTTCCACAAAAATAAAAATATTGTAAAAGTAAATAAAGACAAATAAAATATCAAAAACTAAATAATCTTTCATTCATCTTCTTATCATTCCACATCCCTCACATCCTTTATATCACTTACCTGTTTCATCTTCAAAGGTCATCATCGGTCAAAGGTCATCAGGCCATTGACGTTTTCCCTGGACCCTCATCATATGCATGAACTTTCTTCACATTATAGCGGTCATTTATTTTGACCTTAATGACACGGTAGGGACCTAGGTATTTAGGTCGCAACTTAAGTCCTACTCCAAACTGAGTGCGCTTGATTGCTACGAAAATCCCCTATTTCATACTTGCAGCCTTCTTTTCTATGCTTATTAAAGTTTCTTCTATTTTCTTCTTGTAATTTTAATATGTGTTGTTTGGCTTTCACTCTTAATTCTTCTCTGTTTCTGTTATACTGTTCAACCTCCTCACTCTGTAAAATTTTTATTATTTCCAAATCTTCCTTTTGTCTCAACTTTGTACCAATCATTAGTGTGAATGGAGTTGTACCAATGCTCCTATGGTATGTGCTGTTCAAAGCTCTCTGTAATCGACTTACATGCCTTTACCATAAGGAAGGGTCTTCAATACATAACTTTGTCAAAACTGAGATGATCGTGCGATGCACATGTTCCACCTGTCCATTTTCATGTGGTACTCCAGTTGTTATATTGATATGTTGTATACCTTCTGTCTCGCAAAACTCTCGAAAATCATTTCCTGTAAATGCAGTACCTTTGTCAGTTATTATTCTGTCTGGGTTGCCAAAATGTTGTTGAAAAATCTTTAATCAATCCAATGTCTCCTTACTGGTTATGGACTTTGTTGGAAATATCCATGTAAACTTGGTGAAGGCATCAACCATTGTCGATATGCAAAGTATGTAACGGCATACTTTCTTTTTCTATAGGGTGTAAAAATCGTTCTTTTTTTCAGATTTTCTTGTTGCCAGTAAGCATGGTATGCATGTTGTCATGAAGTCTTGTAATTTCTTATCCAACTGATTGATGTAATAGCTGTTACTTATGATTTCTTTCATTTTCTTGCACGAAAAATGACCAATACCATGAGTTCTTTTTATTATTTCTTCTTCCAAAGTTTTTGGTGTTACCAATTGTTTCAATTCTCCTTTATACAGCAAATCATTTTTGATGCAATAATCTTGGTAAGAACCATTCTCCAATATTTCTTTGATAGCTTTGAGACCTTCATCTTGGTCTTGCATTTGTCTGATTTGTTGATGCATATCGGTGATCAACATCACTGTAGAACAATCACGGCTGAGTGCGTCTGTATGTTTCATTTTTGAATCTGCTCGGTGCTCCACAGTGAAATCAAATTGGTCTAAAAATAGTACCCATCTCGCTACTTTAGCTGACAAATCTTTTTTCGTCAATGTTTGTAATTTCAAAAGTTGCTCGGCAATCTGTAATGATTTTAAACTTAATTCCATGCAAATAATGTCTAAATTTCTTTACGCCTTCAATAATAGCTAGTGCCTCTAATTCGTAACTTGAATACTTTCTTTCCACATCATTGGTTTTTCGACTCATGTAGTAAACTGGATGCCATCCATCATGATGAAATTGTAATAATATTGCTGCATACGCTACACATGAAGCATCAGAGTGTAATTCTGTAGGCAGACTACTATTAAAAATCTTTAATACTGGATTACTAGATAATTTATACTTTAAGATATTAAATGCTTTTCTTTGGTCTTCACCAAAACAAAAAGGAGTATCTTTTTTGAACAAATCTGTCAATGGCTGTGCAGTCAATGCATAGCTCTCTATATATTTTCGAAAATATGAGGTTAAACCAACAAATCTTCGTACTTGCTTGACATTACAGGGCTCGGGATACCTTACTACTGCATCAGTCTATTCTGGGTTAGGTTTTACCTCTCCATTCTTGACGACATGTCCCAAATATTCTATTTCCTTCTGGACAAGTTTAGCTTTCTTCCAGTTTATCTCCAGTCCATATTAAATGCCACTTCAAGCACCATTTGCAAGCGTTGTACTGCCTGGCTTTCATCCCTAGCTGGAAATAAAATATTGTCGATAAAGATCAGAATAATCCCCTTATTTTTTAAATCTCTGAAGATAATTGAGACAAATCGCATGAAATTCTTTGGACAAATTGAGAGTCCAAAGGGGGCTCTCAAGAATTAAAACTGGCCATGATGCATTACGAAGGAAGTTTAGGGTATAGATTTCTCGCTGACTTTTAAATGAAAAAATCCATTTTTCAAATCTAAAATACTGAAGAATTTAGAGTAGAATATAGGTTGAGTTGGGATTAACCCTCTGTTTCTTGTTGTCTGTTTAGATTTTCATGCTGGAACCACATTGTATGTTTGTGTAGTGTTGTGTGAAATAGACGCTTTCATTTATCATTCCGGTAACCCGGTGGATTTAATTTAGTTTGGTGTTGTATTTTGCGGAATAGTCGCTTTTACAACGTGTATGTTAAATATATATAACAAAAATAAATGTTAATTATTCTGAAATCTATAATACGTCTTTAATTGAACCCTAATCCCTTAAAATATAAATATAACCGTCTATAGTATAGATAGCTGTATATACATAACTACATACAGCTATCTATAGTCAACATGATATTGAGATCAGTTCTATGATACCAGACGGCGACACTATTCATATTGGGTGACAAAAAATCCTGGGAGATGGCTCTCTATTTCTGTATAAATTAATTTATTCTATGGTTTGATTTGACGTTGACGCTGCTGTCAGTTGCGGGCCGTCATGGCTGCCAACATAGCCATCACACGACGAATGATCATTCACTTCCTGCGCATGAGTTGTTGATTCTTCCGTTGATGTCATCGATCATCATCATCATCATCATCATCATTACAGTCCTTCACAAGTCCACTGCCGAACATAGGCCTCCCCCAAGTAATGGCACAAAGCACGGTCCTGAGCCACCTGCATCCATCGACTTCCTGCATGTCTTACCAGGTCGTCACTCCGAATCTAGTGGGGGGTCGCTCTACACTACGCCTACCGGTACGAGGCTGCCACTCGAGAACCTTTATTCCCCATCGGTTATCGGTACTTCGAGCTATATGGCCGGCCCATTGCCACTTCAGCTTACTAATCCGTTGGGCTATGTCGGTCACTCTGGTTTTACTGCGGATATCCTCATTTCTGAGTCTATCACGCAGAGAAACTCCAAGCATAGCCCTCTCCATAGCTCGCTGAGCGACCTTAAGCGTCCTCATACGGCCAGCAGTGAAGGACCACGTCTCTGATCCGTAAGTCATCACTGGCAACACGCACTGGTTGTACACTTTAGTTTTCAGAGATTGAGGTATACCTGACGAGAAGATGTGTCGTAATTTCCCGAACGCTGCCCAGCCGAGTTGAATCCGTCGATTGACTTCTCGGTCGAAGTTGGACTTACCTATTTGGAATATTTGTCCCAGGTAAACGTACTCGTCAACAACTTCGAGCATAGTCCTCCCCACAAGTAGCGGCATAGGCGTGACATGGACATTGAACATAATCTTCGTTTTGTCCATGTTCATCTTAAGACCTATCCGTTGGTAGACACCATTGAGGACATTGAGCATAGTGCTAAGGTCCTCCAGCGATTCTGCCATAAGGACTATATCGTCGGCAAATCGAAGGTGAGTGATGTACTCGCCATTGATGTTAATACCGTATCCTTTCCAGTCCAGTAGCTTGAAAACGTCTTCCAACGCAGCGGTGAAGAGTTTCGGGATATAACGTCATCCTGTCTTACACCTCTCTGCAGTTGGATAGGTTTCCAACTCTGGTTCTGTACTCGGATAGCCATCGTAGCGCTACTGTACAAACACTTCAGCACCTCGATATACTGACACTCTTCGGTCTTTTGTACAATCTGCCGCAGGGTATGTATGTGGTCTATGGTACTGAAGGCTTTTCGGAAACCGGCTTGTTCGGGAGGCTGGAAGTCGTCGAGTCTGCGTGCGAGACGATTCGTAATGACTCTCGAAAACAGCACGTAGACGCGGCTCAGAAGGGAAATCGGTCTTTAGTTCTTCAAGAGAGCGTTGTCGCCTTTCTTAAAGAACAAGACCACCGCACTTCTGCTCCACGCCTCCGGAGTAGTGCCACCATGGAGGACGGAATTGAAGAGCCTCTGAAGGACTACAAGTACCGGTGTTCCACCCGCTTTCAGAAGCTCCGCTGTAATTCTATCCTCGCCTGGGGCCCTGCCGTTTTTAAGGTGCTGGAGAGCCATTCTAATCTCGCTCAGACTGACGTCTGGGATATCATCGGAATAGTGTCGGGTAAGACTTGCTCTTGTATAGTTACTCACACTTGCGTGTGGCTCCAACGATCATGTGTACAGCTGCCCATAGAACCTCTCAATCTCACTCAAAATCTCAGGTGTCCCGGAAACGATCCTGCCACACTCAGTCTTCAGCTTTAACAGTTGGCTCTTTCTGGCAGACAAATCTCTGGCAAAGATTTTGGAGCCCTGGTTCCGCTCGATAGCTTCTTTAATACGAGCAGTATTAAAGTTGCGTAAGTCTTGCCGCATGCATTTGGAGATCTGTCTGTTCAGTTGCCTGTATGCTGTCAAATCTGTTGACGATTGCAGCCTCATCTCCCGTCTAACAGCCATGAGATTAAGAGTGTGATCGGAGAGTTTTTGTGTTCTTCTGCGGCGGGTCTTGCAGAACTTAGCTCCGACTGCATGGACAGTTTCCACGAGCTTGTCATTCATATCGTCCACTGCATTGCAATCTTCTAGGCACTGAAAGCGGTTACGTAACTCGTGCTGAAAAGTCTCGCGATTCTGGATTAGAGCACGAGGGGGACGGAGCGTTGACTTCATTAGACGAGACCTATCCAACTTAACGTTTAGGTTCAGTGTGCCTCTAATCATTCGGTGATCGCTGCTGGTTTTCACCCTTGCGATCACTGAGACATCACTGAACAGTTGGCGTCTGGTCGTCATAATGAAGTCAATCTCATTTTTTGTGATCGAGGCTCGATCAGGTCCACTTCCTGTGGGGCCGCTTCTGGAAGAAAGAGTTCATCATAAAGAGTCCCTCTTTCTCATAAAGTCAGCCAGCTGCTGGCCCCTACGGTTCCGTTACCCCACTCTAAATTTCCCTAACTTCAGCTCACCGCCTTCTCTTGTGCCTAGTTTTGCGTTGAAGTCTCCCATAAACACGGTGTAGTGGGTTTTGGAGGAATGCATGGCTCTAGAAATATCCTCATACATTTCCTCCACCTCCTCATCGGGATGTGCCGAGGTTGGTGCGTAGACCTGTATGACTTTCAGCGAATACCGTTTGGTGGTTCTGAGTATCATGTACGCGACCCTCGTCGACACTCTCCCAATCTTTACAACGTTGTTGACGAGAGACTTGTGGACGATAAATCCGACACCTCCTTGGGATAGATGGTCGCCCTCCCGGTGATAGAACAAGTTGCCGGACTCGAGGATTACCGTGTGGAGGACACGGTATCCCTCTCTTCGGACTTCGGACCTCAGATAATCCAATAATATGCCAGCGCAACTTGTCTACCTCTTCTTCCAGCTCCAGTATCTTCTCGTCAATCCTCGGGGTGCGTGCGTTATACGTTGCCAAGGTCGAGTCGTCGTAGGTGGCAACCGAACCTCCACCGGAGATTCTTAGCACCCCCTGCCCCGCCGTTACCATGGTCGCCACCGTAGCCAGGAATAGCGGGGCCGCCGGGGACTGGGGGCCGTTTCGTTGCTCATGGGGGGATATTTGCCATAGTTGCCACGCCTGGCGAGCGGGTTGGCAACCGCAGTTTTTTATTATGTTATTGTTGTTATTAGGAAGATGCTGCTGCCCATCTCCTTTCTGTGTCCCTCTGTCACCTCTTACGACACCCACGGGAAGATATGGGGTAGTGGATATTCCCAACCGCCACTACACGGCTGTCATCGACCGTCCGAACATAATGCGCTTCAACTTCATGTTGTCACTTTGCTGCTGCCTTCGTTCTTTCTCGGGTACCGCCGCCGGGTACCGAGTTTTGCCGAAAATAACCGAAATAAGTCGGCTCCCGCCGCTTCGTCTATGCTCGGGCGTTGTTTCGTTTTGAATTTGAATGATTGAATGATGCATCCGGCATGACGTAGCAATATGGCCGAACTGGTTGCATTTAAAACACTTTAATCCCTTTTCTTTATATGGGCAAAATGCAGACGTATGATTCATCTCGCTACAGCTAAAACAGCGATTCTTTTCAGATGGTTTTTGTCTGGGACTGCGCGCCTCCGATCGACGACGTTGTTCCATTTTACTCCTTACAGTTTCTTAAATACTTAGCTTTTCTTTTAATTCTGCATAAGTAGTTACACCATATAGCATTATCTTATTTGTCTCCAGATCACGTACCCATCGACAATATATTTGATTGCCACGCAATCCGGCATTTTCCCTCTCTTTCCCAACTTTTTCATAGTCAGCATATAATCCGAACAGCTTTCATTGTCTTTCTTCTTACGTGTGCTCATCGTTTCATGTATGTTTTTGATGTCGACAGAATCAATAAATTCTTTCAATACTGCAGCTTTTACGTCATCCCACGACTTAAATGGTCGTTCCGCACAGAGCCAAAGCGCTGCCGTGCCGGTCAACGAGAGCCTCGTCACTAATAATTGCTGTAATGGAGTCCAGCCGAATATTTCAGCATTATCTTCGATTTCCTGCGCCTATCGTGCCGCCTTGAATGTACCGTCTTGTCCTGAGTAGCTTGGTATGAGCTCCGAAGTCATTTGTAGCATGTTGCCGCGAAAGTCAGCTTGTGCGCCGATGCTATCTTCGAAATCATCCTGGCGACTTTTCTTGCGCTCTTTTCCGTCTTTACTCATCTTGTTGTAGGTACTCGTCTTTGTTTCGTCTTCTTGTAATAACTTCTGTTATTTAGTTAGCCGTATACTGTATATTTATAAGTGATCGAAGGGCACAGTTGTCTGCTACAAAAGAAGCCTTACTAATGTTTTTAAATGTAAATAAAATATAGATACAAAAGTGTATATAATAGTGTTTGTAAATAGTTGAATTTTGTATATAAAATCAATAAACTTTTAAATACACATTTGATTTATAATTTATATTAAGGTTAAAATAACGTTTACATCAATTATAATAAAAATGATTAATTTTATTTTGTTTTTAAAAAGTACAGTCCTTAAAAAATTTTTTAGGATTATAAAAAGTCGTAAGCCTGAAAAGTATGAAAGAGCGTTCTTTAATTTTTCTTTACCACTTTATTTTATTTTAATCTAAAATGCGACTTATTACGAAACAATGTTCTTATATAGCACGCGGTCAATCCAACGAACGGCATGTAATGTAGTGAGCTCCGAGATATAGCGTGCTGCTAAACTTAACGCGCTTAGCGGCCTCCTACACACATTTTTATAAATAGCGCGCTATAACATAGCGTATTTAATAGCACGCTAAAAATTTCTAGTTTATAGTCTGTAGCGTGCTATTGATTTATAGTCGCTTTGAACAACTTTACTGTAAACAGAGCGCCTAGTCACCAGAAAACGGAACTTCAAATTCTCTTCACTCATTAATTCTGTTATCTACACTGGCTTGTAAAAGCGCCCGCCCGTTCAAGGCTCTATCTAATTTCTAGGTATTACGATTATTTCACTTCGCTATTAACAATAACTGTCTGCGAGCAGTGTAGCTGAATAACTAGTTTCAAATTTAAGGACATACTAATGATTTTTTTAGACGCGTTACTTTTCTAGAAACTGTCAATGTATTAGAAAACAACAATTACTGAAATCACTAATTATTGGAAATAGTGACATCTTCTTCGTCATTAGATACGTTGTGTTTTGCGAAAACGTGACGACTCACGTCGAACGACGGTTAATAATCTTTCGCTCACCAGATGTCGCTAGTTTGAACCGAGGTGAACTGATGTGTAACACAATGTTATAATGATTGAGAAATAGCATTTAAAAAAACAGATTATTGATTTATAGAGTACGTAAATTCATTAAAAGATTCCTTAATGGTTAATGTTAAACTTTATATTTTATATGAGAAGGGGCAAACGAGCAGGCGGCTCACTGGTACCCATGAACAACTGCAACACCAGGGGAATTGCAGATGCGTTGCCGGCCTTTAAAAAAAAGAGTAGGCTCTTTTCTTGAGAGTCCTTAAGTCTTATCGGCCCGGTAAAATTGCTGGTAGCAGTAGATTCCAGAAGGATGTTGTACAAGGAAAAAATCTTGTAAATCGCACATGGGTGGACCGCCAGTCATACAGATGATATGGATGATATAGTACTATCACCGCATTTTAAATCTCATTCATTTTTCTTTTTTAAATAGTATCCGTAGTTAGGTTTTTTTTTTGAAAAAATGCTACCCAAATGGCACAGAATAAATAATAGTGCCCAGTGGTATTTTATCCTGTACCGTGGAAGCAGTTTCCAAATATCAATTACACAAGGACATACATTAAGACTTGGAACAATTATTTGTAGGCCATACAAATACATGTTTTTTTTATAGAAGAAGGGGCAAACGAGCATGTGGCTCACCTGATGTTAAGTGACTACCGCCGCCCATGATCAACCGCAACACCAGGAGAATTGCAGGTGCGTTGCCGGCCCTTTAGAAATGAGTAAGAAAATATCTTGAAGGTCCCCAGGTCGTATCGGTCCGGAAAAATCGCCGGTGGTAAACTATTCCACAGAGAGGTTGTACGTGGAAAAAAACTCCTTGTGAAACGTACAGTGGTGGACCGCCAAGCATCCAGATGGTGTGGATGGTATCGGGACGTTTGACGACATGTTCCATATAGGATTGAAACCCGCGACCCTCAGCGCCTTAACTCAATGCTAAGCTACTGGGCCACCAAGTAATTAATGCATACGTTCATTTCTAATCTAATTGATACACATCAGCAAATAGCAGTGTCTATCTGTAACATTGAAATATCTTCTGGTTTCTATTATACATAATTAAATATTTGTATTGCTTGTTTTATATTTTGTCTCTCTGTCTATCCTGCTAATCTCCGGAATGGCTGAACCGACTGTGACGAAACATTACGAAGAGATAGCGAACAATTCCAGGACGGAGCAATGCTATATTTATCTCTAAAACTTAAATATTGTTTTGAAAACAACGAAAAATTTATAAAATGATTTCTCCCTAAATAACTTATAACTATCTTAAATAACGACATATTTATATTTATAGATCCTACCCATACGATGCCCGAGCGGATCACTAGTGTAAAATATAACTGTTTAAAAAAAACATTATACCTTTCATTTTTCAAAGAAACTAACTTCCCCAGCCATTAAATCTGTCAAATGCCTCGTTTCCAAGTGACGTCGCCCTGGTCGCATAAAAATTCATGGATACCCTCATCTCCTACACTGCCATATCTCGCACCTAGCATAATACATTCAGTTGCAAATCGAATCACTCGCCTACGGCTATTGTTCCAATAATTTACCGCAAAAAGTCAGTTTTATCACACAAAATATCTTATTGTGGTTTATTTACAAGAAATAGGCATATGATATCCCGGATTTTATTGTATTTACGTATCACTAAACAATACGTCAGCGCACGCAATTATTTTTGAGCACTTACTCTTCTGCCATACTTAATAAAAATCAATTTTTAAGGCTAGATGATACGTGTAGTCTAATGCTAGATAGCCTATACTATTTTTCATGAATCTGGCTATAGCATATAATAATAGTAAATATAGCATATAAAAAGAATTTTAAATTGGCCTGGTAGTTCCAGAGATAGATATATATGCTTCAGTATATTAGTATATAATATTTGACCGATATTGGTATATATTTGACCGAGGAAAGAATATTGTTTGAGTCTCATAATGTATTTTTTGTAGTGATATCTTAATTAAGGAACTGTTAGCTTACGTTTGTTGTAGACGCTTATGATTATAAAAATTTAAACAAAAAAGTTAGAATTATAAACTGATATTTTAACTCTGACAGATAAATCTATCTAGTCTTTAAGACGTTATGTGAGATATCTAGCACGACATGAGAAGAATGGGTTTCTAACAGATCTATTGTTATAGCGCTGTACCCGAAGGACCGACATAGACAACTGAAAAAATAACTACAGCCCTATTTCCTCCTGTAAAACTGGATAAATATGTTTAAAGAACAACATAAATAGTACTGCCTCATATGTTGTATTATCCACAATCGTACATTTTGTTTACTGGATGTCTCTAACGGTGTTATTACTGGGCAATTTAATTAGGTAGCTTTAAAAGGTTGCCAATATTTTTACTAATAATTTATGTATAATAACAACGTATGGGAATATGACATTAGTAAATAATTTTCGTTATTATAATATTTACTCTAGCGTCATTATTTAAGGAGGAAAAAAGAATACGTTACTATACACTGAACACACGGATATCCTCTTTATGCTGGTTACCAAAATAACATTCTATTAACAAGTAATTACAAAAAGACATCATATTTTGAAATATTAGTTTTTTTAATCGATTTAATGCATTTCAATTACGTTCCCTATTTATATAATATTTCTGGCAATCTGGAAAAAATTGCGAATTTTTCTATTACATGTTAAGCGCCCAATTTTCGTTTGATCCTCAATTTACACATAAATCGAGTTCTCTAGGCATAATGCCCGTTATATTGAGCTCTGACGTAATACTATTATATCTGAATTATGTTGTGAATCAGTTTCCATGAAATAAATCAGTGAGGGAACATAACCCAGTTCTTAAATGGGCATAAATTTTTTAACATATTCAATCAGAAGTGAAAGCTAATAAAAATCATATCAAAGCACTAGTTGCTTATCCTTTTATGACTAGTAGTCTGTCTGGATATGTGTCGTCCTTTTACGTAATTCGTGTGTGTGCGTGTACTGATGCGATTCGGTTTAATGAGTACAGAGAACTGGTGTAATGGGTCACACCAACATCTGATAATTTGACTATAAAACCTATATAGCTTTAAAGCTATGTTTGTGAAAATAATAATAGTTTTTGTTACATCCAAATCCATGCAGAAATACGAAAGTTATAACGTTTTGAAGTTTCGCTAATTTTATAAATTTTTACTACCTCGTTCACTGTGACGTGACGTCACAATTCGACAGCGAGCGCGCAAAATTTGCTAACTATACTAAGTACTAACAGCGCGCTCCGAAGCATTCGGTTATTTAACTACATTTTTTTTCGTTTAGCTTTTATATGCTTATACTTTTATTTATATTATGTTTAGTCACTGTGCTGTAAAATAAATTTAAGCGGGCTTTGAAAAGGACAGTCAGATAACCTGCCAAAAGATGGATATGGACCAACCTGGATATTTTTATGGTTGCGCAGTATTTTTCTGAAAATAATGATTTTTTATTACCAAAAATCTTTGAGTATTCAACCAAAATTGGTTTAATACTCAAAGGGTAAATATAATCGAGTGTGAGTCCTAGGGACCCATGATAGAGTGTTGTGTGATAAAAATGGATTTACTGACTTTTTTGTTTATCTATGTTAATTTTGTTGTAGGCTTTTACTATGGCATCTAAACGCAGAAGGGTATCATCAGTAAACATTGCAGATGATTTATCCTCAGATATCATAAATGAATGGCTTTTTTTCATAGAAGAGGAGGCAAACGACCTTACGGTTCACCTGACGTTAAGTGACTACCGCCACACATGAACATCCGCAACACCAGAGTATTTGCAGGTGCGTTGCCGGCCCTTTAGACAGGAGTAAGCCCTTTTCTTTTCTTGAATGAGGCTGCAAGAAGATGATTTACTGGGCGAAGATGAGAAGATTAGCGATGGCAGCGGCTATGCAGCTGAATGTATTCGTGAGCCATTCTGATAACGAGGACGCCGACTATATTGTGAGTGATCACGATACCAATTCCGAATGCTCTGAGACTGAAGAACTCCTGTTCTTCTTTTCTTTCCTGTTCTTATGTTCTTTTGAACTTCTGTACTATCCTTAGTAACTTGGACAACATACCATGCCTTAGACATTCCTGATCAACCAAGTACAACGCAAACTGATGATATTTTACCGAGAGATCAGCGCAAATATTGCTATACTTGCAATCATAAGAAACGAACATAGACTGCTTATCTTTGCACTGCCTGTAAGAAGCCAATCTGCCTTACTCCTTCCAAAAAGATATGCAAAGAATGTGTAACACATTAGTATGTTAACTTACTGCACGTTTTGAAATTTTGTATAGTGCCATTATTAATTATTATTATTTTCAATTACCTCATAAGGTCTTCTATAAGAAAAAATATTTTATTTTGTCCAAGAGCTACAACATTTATTTTTTCTTCTGTAAGTCGTAACGGACGATTTTTGATGACTGTTAATTTTAAAGTATTTGTAAACTGCATGTTAATTTGAGTTTATCACAAAATGTTACCGGATATGTACGAATTATTGTGTTTGCTAGAAGTCTAATAAATAACAACATAAATAACATCTTTCGTTTAGTTTTTATTTAAAAAATTAAAACATGAGTCCCGGGGACTCATGGTGGTGATAAGTGATATTTTAATTAGGGTGGTAAATCAAAGGTTAATTCCTGTTTTCAAAGTGCTCTCCGTTGTAAGTTCTCTCAGTAACTTATTATCGCAGAACGTCTCGTAAATTAAGCTACATACTTTAAAAGAGTTACTTTGTATTTTGCCGCACTGAACAGATTTTCTTGCTGTCAACATATTATTATAAATCTTTAAAATGGGTTAAAACTGTTCAATAACTACTCATTGTCTTCTTATATTGTAAAACGTTGACAGTTGAAACGTTGATACAGACGCAGATCGCACACCAGGATCATGCGATCGTGTTGGATTGAGAAGCGCACTTAACTGACGTGCGGAGAACCAACATTTATTAACCAGCTTGGTCGACTGGCTTCCCTCGAGGCTGCTGACCCCTCTGATCTTCTCTTGTATCTACATATGTAAGAAGTTTACAAACATTTGCACATGGAAAATAAACTCGGAACAATTATTTGTAGGCTATACAAATACCTGCTTCGTGCGCGATATAAGCCCGAGGCCCTCAGAGCCGAATCTCAATGCCAAGACACTGCGCCATGAAGCCATCCTTCATCATCATCAGCCCGTCCACTGCTCGACAAAAGTCTTTTGATTGATACGTGGTAGAGCCATGCTGCAGTTATATTAATAGTATAGTTGTAGCATGAATGGGTCGGCTCGACCGGGGAAGGACCACGCTCTCACAGAACACCAGCGTAAAATAGTAGCTTAATGCTGCTGTGTTTCGTATGTTGAGTGTAGAGAACTGGAGACCCTTTTTACTGGAAACCATGCATTCCATCTTAGTCATCCCGGGTGACGATGCATCTCCATTTTGATTAGTAATCGAGGATAGATGTAGATGTCTATGGGCCACGCAAACCATTTACCATCAGGTGGACTGTGTGCTCTTTCGTCACATTGTCCTATAAAAATGATGTTAAATAATCGGCTAACGTTTAATTAGCTTTTATATTATTTTCTACTTGTGCACAAAATTCTTTGACCGACAAACATATTGTGAGTCACTTTTTTACCTCACTAGTATGTTCCTATCTTAGACATAGACATATCTCAATAAATTTTATATTTTAATTAATATTATAGTGTTTTTGTAGTGATAGATTTATTATAAAACGTTGTACGCGAATAGTTTTGAATTTAGAGAATATGATTTAGGTAGAGGCACGCTGAAACTATAATAAAACTAACTATAATATGATTGTAGTACGGGTGTGTCGTCTCGACCTGAGCAGGACCACATTTTCAAAGAATACTAGCTTGAAGTAGTAGTCTAATACTGCAGTGTTCTTTTTAATGTAAATAAAAGATTCCATCGGGGGTGGCATTAAGACTCTTAATACAAAATAAACTGGGGCCATAAACATTTATCCTCACAGCACGTATACACTTACCATCAGGTGTGCTCGTTTGTCACCCTTATTCTTTGAAAAAAAAGAAAATACGCTATGGCGCCACAGTGTTCGCGATATTTGTCATTTGCTTTAAAAATCCATTCTGTTATTCTAGTCTTTCCTGTTCGCAAGTTTTTCTATAATAGACTAAAATTGAAGTGATTCCGGACTTTTGTGAAAACATAATTATAAAACTCTATTCCATTCATATATTCAAACAAAAATATACACAGGTCCAACTAATAAAAGCATGTTAATATGAGGCATAAAATTTAACACTATCACTCACTTCTGACACAAAGTACACAGTACACTCATGAAACATCGCAGTGGTGACAGCTTGAAAATACGTTATGCATTATCCTGAGTCATCGTTCATTTTACACGTTTGATAAATTAGACATATTGATAAAACCAGTCTATATTCCAAAATACTAATTATTAACTATTAAACATACTTTAAACGTGCAGTGGCGGTGGCGTATATTCATTTAGCTCATATCGTCCCATAGGTGTCGTATGATGCAACAGAGGGAATATGAAACGAGAGGAGGAGCTGCAGCATTTTTCTGAACAACCCGCCTGCCAAGCGTGGCAACTATGGTAAAATTCTCCCTATGAGGTAATCCATAGAGGAGGCATATGTTTAGCAGTAGGCTATTATAGGTTTTAACCGTAATAGCCATACTAATTTTATAATACACAGGACATTAAATGAATGATGAAATACATAGAGTATTTTAGACAGATTTTTAACATAATTGTTATTTTTCATTGAGCTATTATGTACTACGTACTAGAGGCGACACTACATTCAGCTACTCTGTTTCACGTAACTGCGGTGCATACACCGGACTTTATCTTTAATCAGTCACTCGCAAGACGCTTTTAGAGTTATCACGTGTTGTGTTGATTAAAAAAAATTCTTGTTAAAAATATGCCGTCGTGTGTACTTAGATATTGCACAAATAATTCAAGAAATGTCAGTAAAAACCACGAAATTACTTTTCATCGGTTAATAAGATACTTAATCAATAAAAAAAGTATTATAAATTAAAAATAAAACAAATTATTCCTAAGACGCCATCTCGTGTCATGGAATATAGATTATGAAATTAATATGTTCAGATGCGACATTTCTGTGGGTACTTAAATATAGGACGACTTTATTATTATACACATTTTTTTTTTTGTAGAAACATAATATATAAGTTATTATAATTAGGCTAATTTTTTCATGTTTAAATCTACTTATTATTCTTTTATTTTATTTTTAGGTTTCCACTTCAAAGCAATTATTGCTGCATGCTTGCAATAAATTCGTCCATTTTTAACTCTCGCGTGCCCAGCATTTATGAACGACTCTTATTCTAATTTAAATAAATATATTTGTAATTTAAATGTTATGTTAATAAGTTTTGTTAAACATACATTTAGTATGTTTTTTTATATTTGACATTAGATACCTTTTAAAATATTCAGATAAAAATATCATTAAAATGTAATTGTGATATAATATTATGTAATATTATAATAAATAAGCAGATATAATATACAAAATAAATAACAAAATTTAAATATTGTTCTCTATATAATTTACCTATTTAACAATACAATCTATAGTATATTACCTACGGATCATGTTTCATTTTTTCGCATGAAACCACAATGTATCTCACAAGTAATGCGTATTATATTAAATTAGATTGCTTAATGCGATTGCCAAGTCAATCTATATATTTAAAACATAAAAGACTTTTAAAATTGATATGGTCACTATAAAATGTTGTTAGGTTAGCTATTTACGTAATAACTTAAAACAGAAGGACCCTTAAGTAGGAACTGAATAAATTTACCGACTTGGTATTACATGGATCTCACAACTTTTTACGGTAGAAGAACTGAGTTGCGAGACTTGGCTTTTTACAAGTTATGTTTTTAATGGCATCTCATTTCTTTTTGTATATAAGATAGTCCTAATTTTTTACCTTTCCAGTACCTTCCACTTCTTGAGTACCAAAAACGTGCCTATGTACACCTGTAATACATATACAAGTACACTCGTTCATTCACTGCTAATATAACTTTGTAATTCATTACAAAGTTATTTATGCAGTTAGTGTATCTAGAAAACTGGACAGAAATTAACAAATGTTTTAGTTTTTCCTTCATTTATATACTAAACACTAATTGTATTCTAAATTTGAAGCTTCTATGTCTGCTAGAAGTGCCTTAGAGTTTTGATGATCGGTCAGTCAGTGAGTGACAAAATTAAGAAACTTTGACTGGTTACAATTCTTAAACTACTGGTTCAAATTGAATGAAATTTGAAATATACCACGTCTATATGCTTACTCGGTTACTGAAAATTCAGGCTTATATTTTTATCGACCACGAAGTTATAGGGGGTCGAATATGACGTGAATTGCTTCGAGAAAAGATGGTACGGCCGTGCCGCTTTTTTTGCTCGACTTGGCGGGGGCACTGCCGTGCCCCCAGATTCCTTTAAGTTGTATAAAGTTCGTTTTGCTTTTTTAATTTTAATTATTTAAATCAGTGAAATAATTTTGGTTAATGAGCTTTTAAGACAAAATAAAAGAGAAAAATAATTATTAGATGAAATTAATGTAAAATTGTAAAGTCCGTGGTCCGTGGAATATTTGAGGCAACTAAGTGACACACGAGCATACGTCCCCTTACTGTTCTGACTGTAAAGGGAAATTATGTCCTATAAATCCCTGCATTTATCTGGGATTACGAATAAACATTAATTACTACTCCTGTTGTCTGTTATGTAATACCTCGTTACCAGTAAAATGGATCTGTTGTTACCTTCATTTTAACATATTAAAAACAACGGTAAAGTGCCGCAATTTTACAACAGATATTTTGTAAAAGTCTGTTCTTTCTTCTGTCGCCCCATGTATTATGGTTATTTTTTATAGAATAAAGGTGACAAATGAACACAATGTCTACCTGATAGTAAGTGGAGGCTGTGGCCCATAGACATCTACATTTATCCTCGATTAAGAATCAAAACGCAGATGTGTTGTCACCCCTGAGGACTTAGATGAAATTCGTCGTTTCCAGAAAAAAAAGGGTCTCCGGATCTCTACACTCACCATCAGAAACTCAGCAGTATTAAGCTGCTATTTTACGCTGGTATTCTGTGAGAGCATGGTCCTTCCTTCGGTCGAGCAGACAGATTCATGGCGCAATCATATTATTTTTATGTGACATTGCTCTACAACGTATATTTCATGAAAGTAAAAAAATCATGTTGTCATCCCTGTAGACAGCGCGCCTAGTCACCAGAAAACGGAACTTCAAATTCTCTTCACTCATTAATTTTGTTATTTAAGCTAGCTTGTGAATGTGTCCGCCCGTTCAAGGTCAATTATAGATTCTATCTAATTTCTAGGTATTACGATTAATTCACGTCGCTATTAACAATAACTGGCTGCGAGCCGTGCAGCTGAATAACTAGTTTCGAATCTAACGAGAAATTAGTGATTTTTGTAAACGCGTAATTTTTCTATGGCGTGGCTTATTTTTTATTATTTTGGAAAACTTTACCCCACTAGGTATTTTATCATGTACCGTGGAAGCAGTTTTCAAACATAAATTGCACAAGGACAAACATTAGGAGTCGGAACGATTACTTGTAGGCCATTTAAATACTTGATCCGGTGGACTGTGTGCTCGTTTGTCACCTATTCCATAAATAAAACCTTAGATTATCCAAAGAAACTAAAATCCCCACCATGAAATATGTCAAATATTTCATTTCGTTCCTAAGTGACGATGCGCCGCTCTGGTGTCAGAAAAATTCATGGATACCCCCATCTCATACACTGCCATATCTCGCACCTAGTTTTATACATTAAGTTGCAAATCGAATCACTCGCTCCCGGCTATTGTTCCACCAATTTACCGCACAAAGTCAGTTTTATCACATGAATGCTTTTAGAGGCCCGAATATTCATTGTATTTCCAAAATTTTCCTAAAAACAGAACAATACGTGCGGATATATTTAAAACGAAAAATTACTTATGTATTTTGTTTATTATATTTTTATACTTTCAGTTGAAAATGTGTATAATAAAACACGTTTGAAAAACATTGTTATTTAGTTAATGCTCTTAAGATAATACCTATCATATATTATGTATGTACTCAAATTCAAAATATTTATTGTAAGATAAATGTTATACGATTGGTGTTTATTTATTATACATAGTACTCTTACAACCTAACCTTCATTTTAGGGTAATACAATATTTTATATTTTATAGGCCTGTGTCTAACATACCGTTAAATATTCTTATCTTATATTATTATTTACATTATCCCCCCTGTGCAGTAAACTATGGGGGAGCTCCTATGTTGAGCAGTGGACTTAGATATGTTGTAACGTTTAACATACGAGTACATTAAAATTATTAAATAATAATATTCTAAAGTTATGTAATAAAAAATAAAGAATCTAAAATTGGATTTACTCAAGTGAATAATGAACTTATGTTTAAGTTGGTAAAAATTACATTATTACCAACTTTAATATAAAGGATTTCCGCAAAGTAACACTCGATTCTAATATTGAACTTATGCATATAACTCTTTATGTTGAAAACCGACGCCGCCAAGTGCTACGTAAAAAATAATAACGCTTTGCAGAGGCATTTTTGAAGAAATCATACCTTGTGATGAATGCTCGGTTATGTTTGGTTAAATGAAACTAATTTCACGTATTTTGTCGCGGGTTATTTGGACTTTTTATAATTTCTGACCTTTCGGGTGCTTTACAGTACCACGGGAGTCAGTAGTAGGTAGTCACGGGAAGGATTGAGTTGTTTAAGCTCCCGATGTCATAATTAACCCGGCTACCTTCAATTTTAGATTATATAATTTTTGGTCCGATTTACGCAGATTGAGCTCACAGTATCTTGAAGTTCTGCAGTGGTATGCTTGGGTCCCCCCCCCCCGAATGGCTTCCCACCTTGTCATGGCGAAACTTGGTGAACAAACAGGAACCCACTTGGCTGGCCCGTGGTGTAGGGCTGGTCCGAGATGGCGGCCACTGCGAATGTACTTGGTGAGCCAACTTCGGATGTATATTAGTGCACTGCGGCGTGAGGGGTCTCCTCTCTCCCTATCACTGCAGCTGAACTGGTGGTAGGAGTATTGTTATGACGATGCACCACTCGCTCTATACTTCGCGACTCTGACGGGACTGCACCGTTGATGCGGTGAAGATGGGACCGCGAGGAGAGTGGAGTGTTGGTATTGCGAGGCACCGCTCTCCGCAGCTGTAACTTGATTGGTGGCGGAGCCAGAGACCAGATCCACCGCTAGATTCAGGAAAGCGAGTACTACCGAGCGCCCGATTTTCTTAGCCTCATAGCCTCCGCATTTTGGTTTCGTGGGGACCCATTACGCAGGTGGAGTTTGAGGTTGTGGAGAAAGGCGTGTCTTGTGTTCTTGTTGCGCGTTGCCTGAGAATGAGAATGGGGAGGAGAAGTCTTCCCCAAGGAAGGGGGCAAGAGGCTCAGCAGCGCTGGTGAGGCCTCGAATGTGTGAAAGCGTTCCCGTGGTCCTGCCAATATGCGACGAAGGTGGAACGCACTGGTGTTTTAGTCGGTGCATGTCTGACATAACCCGTCCTTGGCCCTGCAAGTCGGGTACGCGTAGGTATTTTACCAAGTTAACAAAAATGCTAGGGTTTCGATTTAAATTTGTTAAATATAGGATTCCAAGTAGATGGCAACACCCATTCATCTTCTCTATTGAAATTAGGGTGTTTTTTAATTTCAATAGCCTCACGAAACGTCCTTGGTAGGAATCGATGTTCTTTTGCGAAGATTTATAGTATATTAAACCTAATGTTATGGCGGGGATGATCATGAACAGCTTCACAGACTGCAGACTTCCCGGAGCGCCGGTGGTTCAAGTTAGCTATACGTTCTTTTACTCGGGACACATTCACAATCCAGCTTGTACACTCCTGCATCCTATAGAGGGATATTACACTTGACGGATGATAAAAATTGATTAATCTTCTTCGGAGGCTGTATTGTATGTAGCCAATCTTTTTTGTGATTCCTCAGACGTATGATAGTACAGCAGGCACAAGATCGACCGTGGCCGGCGTTACTCAGTTTCAGTGACGTGGGTGCGGGACCCGAAGCTTGTTGTCTTTTAATATTGGCTCGACATGCTGAAGCTCGGCTGTCAGATGTATACTGTCACAGATCCCTTGTGTTCTCTGAAACAAAGGTTTCTCCACGATTCCTAACTGTAAAGGATGGTGGTGAAATTCGCCGTTCAAATATCGATTGGTTTGGGTCTTTTTTCTACCAACTTATACAGCAATAGGGAGCAGAAAGAAAATTAACATGGAGTGTGACCTCTTTTTGCTTAAATCACAGCTTGCGTCCGACGATTTATTTCAGACAAGAAAGGTGCATGGGTTAGTATTACATTAATGCTTAAAAATAAGTGTTAGTATTTGGAAACAAATTAAAAAAATGTCTTGCAAAATTCGTTCCCACTCCGCAGTAATCACATTATTTTGCTCTCTGATGGTCTGGGGAGTTGGCTGCATTGATCGCACTGCTCGTTGCAGAACATCCCAGACATGCTCTATTGGATTTAAGTTTGAACTTCGAGCTGGCCAATCCAAACGATGAATTCCGACCTCTTGCTAGCGCGCTTCCACATCGCCAGACCGGTCGGCGCAAGCGTTGTCATCCATAAAAAATGAGTTTTGCGCAAGAGCAACATTGGCTGCTGAGTTGGGCATGAGGAATTAGAACTTCCATTATGTATCGATGCCTTTTTTGTGTGCCATTTTTGATGAAGACTGACTTCGTACGATCGATCGAATTTATTCCTCTAATGACTTCTTATATTTACGCGAACACTACAAATTAAATGAAACTAATTTTACGGATTTAATCGCGTTTAATTCACTCCACAGTTAGCCCTACTACCTTCAGTTTTAGAAAATTTATTTTTGGCCACAGTATCTTGAAGTCTTACAGTGGTACGCTTGGGTTTAGATTTAATTTTATTAATAAATGAATCCTAAGCAGATGGCATCCAACCATCCATCTTCCCTATTAAAATTAGGATGTTTTTAATTTCACTAAGAATGAACACAAAATAAACACTAAAATACAATCCACAATGAAGTTAGAGGCAAATAATTCTATAGCTTTTCTAGCTGTTTTAGTCATCCAAAATCCTGATAGCACTGTATATAGAAAAATACCCATACCAACCGATATTTCAACGGCGAATTTCACCACCATCACTTACAGTTAGCAATCGTGGAGAAATCTTTGTTTCAGAGAACACAAGAGATCTGTGACAGTATACATCTGACAGCCGAGCTTCAGCACGTCAAGCCAATATTAA
Source organism: Parnassius apollo (assembly GCA_907164705.1). NCBI lineage: Eukaryota > Metazoa > Arthropoda > Insecta > Lepidoptera > Papilionidae > Parnassius > Parnassius apollo. Next base: position 360,544 of record CAJQZP010000869.1, on the reverse strand, counting down.
AAGACAACATGCTTCGGGTCCCGCACCCACGTCACTGAAACTGAGTGATGCCGGCCACGGTCGATCTTGTGCCTGCTGTACTATCATACGTCTGAGGAATCACAGAAAATAATGGCTACGTACAATACAGCCTTCGAAGAAGATGAGTATATATCCCTCTATAAGATGCAGGAATGTATGAGCTGGCTTTTGAGTGTGGTCTTATTACATAGGACAAACAAATAAATTTATAAAAACCCGAGTAAAAGAACGTATAGCTAACTTTAAGCACCGGTGCTCTAGGAAATCTGCAGTCTATGAAGCTTTTCATGATCATCCCCGCCATCACATTAGGTTTAATATACTATAAATCTTCGCAAAAGAATCGATTCCTACCAAGGATGATTCGCGAGGCTATTGAAATTAAAAAACACCCTAATTTCAATAGAGAAGATGTATGGGTGTTGCCATCTACTTGGAATACTATATTTAATAAATTTTAATCCAAACTCAAGCATTTTTGTTAACTTTGTGAAATGCCTACGCGTACCCGACTTGCGGGGCCAGGGGACGGGTTATGTCAGACATGCACCGACTAAAACACCAGTGCGTTCCACCTTCGTCGCATATTGGCAGGACCACGGGAACGCTTTCACACATCCGAGGCCTCACCAGCGCTGCTGAGCCTCTTGCCCCCTTCCTTGGGGAAGACTTCTCCTCCCCATTCTCATTCTCAGGCAAGGCGCAACAAGAACACAAGACACGCCTTTCTCCACAACCTCAAACTCCACCTGCGTAATGGGTCCCCACGAATCCAAAATGTGGAGGCTATGAGGCCAAGAAAATCGGGCGCTCGGTAGTACTCGCTTTCCTGAATCTAGCGGTGGATCTGGTCTCTGGCTCCGCCACCAATCAAGTTACAGCCGCGGAGAGCGGTGCCTCGCAATACCAACACTCCACTCTCCTCGCGGCCCCATCTTCACCGCATCAACGGTGCAGTCCCGTCAGAGTCGCGAAGTATAGAGCGAGTGGTGCATCGTAATAACAATACTCCTACCATCAGTTCAGCTGCCGAAATGCGGAGGCTGTGAGGCCAAGAAAATCGGGCGCTCGGTAGTACTTGCTTTCCTGAATCTAGCGGTGGATCTGGTCTCTGGCTCCGCCACCAATCAAGTTACAGCCGCGGAGAGCGGTGCCTCGCAATACCAACACTCCACTCTCCTCGTGGCCCCACCTTCACCGCATCAACGGTGCAAAATCGGGCGCTCGGTAGTACTCGCTTTCCTGAATCTAGCGGTGGATCTGGTCTCTGGCTCCGCCACCAATCAAGTTACAGCCGCGGAGAGCGGTGCCTCGCAATACCAACACTCATCTCCTCGCGGCCCCACCTTCACCGCATCAACGGTGCAGTCCCGTCAGAGTCACGAAGTATAGAGCGAGTGGTGCATCGTCATAACAATACTCCTACCACCAGTGCAGCTGCAGTGATAGGGAGAGAGGAGACCCCTCACGCCGCAGTGCACTAACACACATCCGAAGTTGGCTCACCAAGTACACTCGGAGTGGCCACCATCTTGGGCCAGCCCTACACCACGGGCCAGCCAAGTGGGTTCCTGTTTGTTCACCAAGTTTCGCCATGACAAGGTGGGAAGCCATTCGGGGGGGAACCCAAGCATACCACTGCAGAACTTCAAGATACTGTGAGCTCAATCTGCGTAAATCGGACCAAAAATTAATTATGACATCGGGACTTTAAAAAACTCAATTCTTCCCGTGACCATGGGTACTGTAAAGCACCCGAAAGATCAGAAATTAAAAAAAGTCTAAATAACCCGCCACAAAATCCGTGAAATTAGTTTCATTTAACCAAACACAACAGAGCATTCACCATAAGGTGTGATTTCTTCAAAAATGCCTCTGCAAAGCATTTTCCTTTTCTACGTAGCACTTGCCGACGTCGGTTTTCAACATAAAGAGTTATATGCATAAGTTCAATAATAGAATCGAGCGTTACTTTGCGGAAATCCTTTATATTAAAGTTGGTATTAATGTAATTTTTACCAACTTAAACATAAGGTCATTATTCACTTGAGTTTAACAAAAAATGGCACATTATATAAGATTCATTAAATCTGATAATACATTATATGTAAGGCAATCCTGACAAATGGCTGTTAATATAACGGAGGGATTGTGCGCTGGTCTGTAAATACTAGTTCCCTGCCACGGCATGAAAATCCTTTCATTACCGCCACGTCGCTGTTATTAATGGCGCCATCTTGTTGATCGACTGTCACTGCAAAAACAAAGGAGCTTTGTGCGATAGAGAAGGCATATTTAATAGTGTTTCTAAATATTTAAATTTTTATAAATAATAGTAAAAGACGTGGAAACAATCCACCTGTATGAAACGGTAAGAGAATGCTTTGGGCCATTGACACCTGCTTTTATCCTCGATTTATCACTACATCAGATTTAGTTTTATATTCTGGGCTAACATGGAACGCCTTTTAAATTGTACTGTATTACTAAGCACTGACCTCTATATATACAAGTACACTGGACTGGCTATACACCGTGACATGATGAAGCGATTTGATTTCCGCCATTTTGGCGCTGACAGCAGAAGTGCACGTCCACGGAACTAATAATAGGGATGAGACAGTGTACTAAATTATATCGATAAAATTCTATACCCTACCTATACCTAAATAGAATGGACTCTATGTATAGATGGACTCTACCCGTAACGTCCATTCTATTTATGTATCATATTAATTTAATGCCATTATCATTCATCATCATTAAAGCCCCTCACAATTCCACTGCTGAACATAGGTTAAGCACGGTCCTGAGCCACCTGCATCCATCAATTTCCTGTATATCGTACCAGGTTTTGACTCCATCTAGTGGGGGGAACGTCCTACACTTCATTTGCCGGTACGAGACTGCCACTCGAGAACCTTTTTTCCCCATCGGTATTCGGTTCTTCGAGCTATATGGCCGGTCAATTGCCACTTCAGCTTACTAATCCATTGGGCGATGTCGATCATTCTAGTTCTGCTGCAGATATCCTCATTCCTAAGTTTGAACCCCCGAGCGTAGCCCTTTTATAGCTCGCTGAGTGACTTCGAGCTTCCTCATACGGCCAGCAGTGAAAGACCTCGTCTCAGATCCATAGGTCATCACTGGCAACACATTGACGTTCATACTGTATCCTTTCCAGTCCAGTAGCTTGAAAACGTCTTCCAATGCAGCGGTAAAGTATTTCGGGGATATTACGTCACCCTGTCTTACACATCTCTACAGTTGGATTAGTTTTGTACTCTGGTTCTGTACTCGGAGAGCCGTCGTAGCCCTTAGACCATTCAACTAAAAAATTATTAACATTAAACTAACTACACAAAATAAAAATAAAAACATAATTTCTAAAATAGTTTATTGTCAACCGTTCATTTAGTTCTAGTATTATAAAAAACAAATCAGCTGCTATAATAACGCCTACTCCAATCAACTACAGGTCTGTCTATAGACAGTAAAATATTTTCTACTATATAAAAATTTATCTTTGTTCGTATTTTCTACGATGCTATACCGTTCATCAGATTGCGGTAAACCTTAGTCAACTTATTGGTTGCACTTGTGCGAAGGTTATACGCATGGTACAATTAACTGACACTAGATGGCGTGCGTATTATACCGATTATTTATTTGAAAGTTATATATCATTCTATTGCAATGATTGTATTATCATTCCTAATTATACAATATAACTGTTACACGTTTTTAACGATATTTCCACAATTACTTCTTCTGCGGCGGCAATGCGCCGGGTACGAGCTAGCAAGATAATATAAAAATATAAACTTTGAATTACATAGTTATCAGTTATTTACAACGTCATTTTCGAAATTAAAATAACAATATTAAAAAAATAACAGAAATTATCATACAGTCCTACTTTCCGTGGTATCGTCCCAAGAATGCTGGCTAAGTTTCCTCTCTGAATGGCTATACTTAGCCTTCAAGCGAGGAAACAAACTAAACAACTTCTTATTAGCAGCAGTGAAGATCAGTCGCAGATACAGTTTTTTAGGAACTACACCGCACGTGCACCATACGGATCAATAGTCTCTACAGCAAATTGCACAAATATGTACTCATCTTCTAGATATTCTGGGCTATTTACTTAGTTCAGTTGCCACCTCTGCTTTAGACGAGGTATCCCTGAGATGGAATGCTGTCAAAGTGTTCGCAAGTCGTATCCTACATTACAGCTTTATCTCTCTCTCTCTCTCTCTCTCTTTCAAGCAACCAAACCCATACCCTCAGGTCTCCTGGTATCGCTGTGGACAACATTATATTAAAGAATACCATAACATTATTACACGGTTATTTAACCGTGTATTAAGGACGGATTCGTCCAAATACTATGTTAAACCGGAGTAACTAACCCTCGAATAATTTTACTCTTTGGTTTTACACCAAGATAACTTCATTTTGCGTTTTGTAACACAAACGTAGAGAAGCTAATACTGGCTATTGTTACTCCAGAGTTGGTAGTTGGTGGTACAGTTTATTCATTCAAACAAGTAAACCAACTTAAACCAAAATACAACTGTTGTAAAGCGCTATCCAAGATTTGAGATCCACATAATTTGCCGTAAGTGTAAATAATGCCGCCCAATGGCAGCCCCTCCTTAGTTACTGACTTCTCCTCCCCGTTCTCATTCTCAGATAAGGCATATCAGAAACAAGCCACACTGCCCTTCGCGTCCTCTAACTCCACCTGCACTTGGACTCCCCGAGCCCGATATGTGAATGGAGCCAGGGAACACAATCACTTGGAATCAACAAGTGGTGCAGCCTCACCTAAGTCACGAAAGATAGTCGAGTGATGCATTGCCAATTGCCATACCAACACTCCTCTTCCCTTACGACTCCACCTCGACTACAGCGGTATAGGGAAAGGAATCTCCTCTAGCCGCAGCCCACTAAAACACATACAACGTGGCTCGACACCATCAGACGACCTTTCGACACTTGGCTATGGCCCTTGAGTTTGATGGAAAATGAAGAAAGAAGAAATTAAAAAAAAAACATTCGAAATAATTACCTAATACTTTTATACTTACTGGTACTGGTATTACCAGAAAATATTATCAGTATACCGCACATTTTCTAAGTGGTGCAGTTCTCATATCTAATAAAACAGTCGTCTGTGAAATGTTTGGAACAAATATGATCATTTTGTTTCGGACGCCAATTCACAATATTTATGCTTTTAAGCCATAATTTTAATCTAGGTTGACTTGGAAACCTGTTAATTAATAAACGTTTAATAATCGTCTGTTGTTGGCGACCTTGTTTGTTAACAGATATGGGTAGGAAACACTGACCTCTACATATACAAGTACGCTGGACTGGCTATGCATCGTGACATGCTGAAGCGATTTGATTTCCGCCATTTTGGCGCACAGCAGAAGTGCACGTCCACGGAACTAATAATAGGGATAAGACAGTATACCAAATTATATCGATAAAAATTCTATACCCTACCTATACCTAAATAAATAGAATGGACTCTATGGATAGATCGACTCTACCCGTAACGTCCATAATATAATGCCGTTATCATTCATCATCATTAAAACCCTTCATAAGTCCACTGCTGAACATAGGCTTCCCCCAAGGAATGCCACAAAGCACGGTCCTGAGCTACCTGCATCCATCAACTTCCTGCATGTCTTACTACACTACACCTGCTGGTACGCAGCTGCCACTCGAGAACCTTTTTTCCCCATCGGTATTCGGTTCTTCGAGCTATATGGCCGGTCAATTGCCACTTCAGCTTAATAATCCATTGGGCGATGTCGGTCACGCTGGTTCTGCTGCAGATATCCTCATTCCTAAGTTTTAACCCCTGAGCATAGCGCTCTTCATAGCCCGCTGAGCGACTTCGAGCTTCCCCATACAACAAGCTGTGAAAGACCTTGTCTCACCGAGTTGAATCCGACGATTGACCCGTCGGTCGAAGTTAAATTTACCTAGTCGGACTATTTTTACTTGGGACACCAAGTAAAAATACTCGTCAACAACTTCAGCTAAGTGTTCCCAAAACCACCGGCATAGGTGTGACATGGACATTACACATGACTTTTGTTTTGTCTATGTTCATCTTAAGACCTATCCGTTGGCAGACACTATTGAGGTCATTGAACATAGTACGTAGGTCCTCCAGCGATTCTGCCTTAAGGACTATATTGTCGGTGTCGCCATTGACGTTAATACCGTATCGTTTCCCGTCCAGTAGCATAAAAAGGTCTTCCAATGCAGCGGTAAAGTATTTCAGAGATATTACGACACCCTGTCTTATACACTCTATAGTTGGATTCGTTTTGTACTCTGGTTCTGTACTCGGATAGCCATTGTAGCCATTAGACTATTGAATTAAAAATTATTAAGATTAAACTAACTACACAAAATAAAAATAAAAACATAATTTATAAAATAATTTATTGTCAACCGTTCATTTAGTTTTAGTATTATAAAAAACAAATTAGCTGCTATAATAACGCATAATATATATAATAAAATTATAATATTAAAAAAAAAATACTGAAATTATCATAAAGTCCTACTTTCTGTTGTATCGTCCCAAGAATGCTGGCTACGTGTTCTCACCGAATGGCTATTCTTAGCCTTCAAACGAGGAAACAACAAACTAGACAACTTCTTATTACCAGCAGCGATGATCATCAGTCGCAGATACAGTTTTGTAGGTACTGTGTACGTACCAATAATATCTACAGCAAATTGCACAAATATGTACTTATCTTCTAGATACTCTGGGTTATTTACTTGGTTTAGTTGCCTCTAATGCCACCCCTGCATTAGACGAGGTACCCCTGAAATGGGATGCTATCAAAGTGATCGCAAGTTGTATCCCTCACTAAAACTTTATCTCTCTCTCTCTCTCTCTCTCTCTCTCTCTCTCTCTCTCTCTCTCCCTCTCTCTCAAGCAACCAAACCCATACCGTCGGGTCTCCTGGTATCGTCTCTAAATATTCTACAAAGATCTTAAACCGAGGAAACATTTATAAAGATACGAGCTGCACTATGGACTTCCTGAGCCCGATATGTGAATGGAGCCAGGGAAAAACAAGCACTCCAATCATCAAGTGGTGCAGCCTCACCAAAGTCACGAAAGATAGTCAAGTGGTGCATCGCAAATCGCTATACCAACACACAACGTGGCTCGACATCATCAGGCGATCTTTCGACACTTGGCTATGGCCCTTGAGTTTGGTGGAAAATGAGGAAAGAAGAAATAAAAAAAAAACATTCGAAATAATAATCTAATACTTACTGGTACTGGTACTACCAGGAAATATTGTCGGTATACTGCACTTTTTCAAAGTGGTAAAGTTCTCATGTCTAATAAAACAGTCGTCTGTAAAATGTTTGTAATAAATATGATCACTTTGTTTCGGACGCCAATTCACAATATTTATGCTTTTAAGCCATAATTTTAGTCTAGGTTCAGTTGAAAACCTGTGAATTAATAAACATTTGATAATCATCTCTTGTTGGCGACTTTTTTTGTTAACATATATGGGTAGGAAAGAACATCGATAAGTATTATAGACAAGGAACTCGACAACCCTATTGAATTTTATTGTCTATCAAAACTCAGTAATATACAGCCAAACATTTCGGTATATATGTTAAGATTAGTAACAAATTTTTAAGTACTTATATTATCAAATAGTTTTAATTTGTTTAATAATTGCTGCAAATTCACTTACTTGTGAAATGTTATACCACTTCCCTTTTGGTAATGAGTTTTACAGATTACGCACACTCTCATTGTTAATAAAAATAATTCTTATTATGTAACTAATATTATACACAATCAATCAACAAAATACTTTCATTTTTAGTTTAAAAGTTCAAAATACAGTCTTATGAAATAAGACAATATAAATAAGACAACAGACTTTGGCATATTATGTCAATTTTATTTTTCAAGACATCCTTTAGCGGCGCTTCAAATTGGCACAGTCATTTTGTATGGTATAGCCAGTCCAGTGTACTTGCATATATAGAGGTCAGTGGTAGGAAAGAACATCGATAAGTATTACAGACAAGGAACTCGACAACCCTATTGAATTTTTTTGTTTATCAAAACTCAGTAATATACAGCCAAAGATGTTGGTATATATGATATTAAGATTAGTAACAAATTTTTAAGTACTTGTATTATCAAATGGTTTTAATTTGTTTAATATTTGCTGCAAATTCACTTACTTATGAAATGTTATACCACTTTCCTTTTGGTAACGAGTTTTACAGATTACGCACACTCTCATTATTAATAAAAATATTCTTATTGTTTAACTAATATTATACACAGTCAAACAACATAAAATGCTTTCGTTTTTTAGTTTATAAGTTTAAAATACAGATTTATTAAATAAGACAATTTAAATATGACAACAGACTTTGGCATATTATGTCAATTTTATTTTTTAAGACATCCTTCCTTTTTTATGTTATAGCCAGTCCAGCGTACTTGTATATATAGAGGTCAGTGATTACTAAGACATAGTGAAATGCTAAGACATAGTGTCTATGACATAAATGAATTTTTTAACTGTGTTGCACTGACAACATTTTCCTCTTCGTTCCTATTACATGTACAAGTTAGTGTCCGTCTCAATTAAAATTTCAATTTCAATGTATAAACAGTTTTATTGCACCGCAACCAAGATATTAATGTCCTCAACACATAGTGTACAGAAGAATCAAAGCCACGACTTCAGAATGTGAAATAATTTTACTGTCATACTAGGGTAAGGCCGTTAAATTGGCCTCATGTAACATAAAAGTGTAAGTTACCGGGTAACTTAAAAGTAACATAAAATATTCTAAAGGCATATCTACAATAGGGAATCATCACAGAATTTAAAAAAATTTTTTTTCCGCCAGAAGTTTTATTTTTATCAGCTTTATTGTATCTGCAGTTAAAATATAAACATCTTATTTGAAAAAAAAATTACCTTTAGTCATATCTTTAATAATACTTAGACATAAAAATATTTGCTTCACAACAGAAAATATATCGTTAAAATAATGTACTACTTAATTTTTACGATTTTTTCCACGTGAAATTTATTAGGATTAGATTTCATTGGTTTAGAAATTTATTCGCGGAACTCTTATTATTTTTAGTTACTTCTTATAACATTACCAATCTGCCAGTGAAATTACCATTAAAATCGGTTCAGCTATTTTGGAGATACGACGAAACAAAAAGATAAACAATTTTTTTTCGGTTAAAAGTACCGTGTATACTTTCATATTATGCATTTAATAAAAAGATGCAACTTTGACATTACAAACAGATACTTCAATTTTATTTATATGTAACCTTGAAAGAGAACTTCCGGCTCTTATCATTTACTATAGGAAGCACAGCATCATTATGCTGCTATTCAACGCTGGTAAGATGTATGAAAGTTGATGTTGGCCTATAAATTTTTATATTTCTTAGTCCCCATATATCTTAACTAGCGAGCAGACTAAGACAAGGACGCGTATGCTGTAAAAATATTAGAGATCTTGTATGGTTACACCACACATTTTTATTTAGTAAACTTTGCAACCTACTTTAGTCGGGCGTCGCGTGTATTTAAATTTACCTATTTAATTGCAAGCTGACGATCGGCAGTACGCCAACAACCGTCCTTCTGAACACCATCTACTCAAGGAAAGATCTGCCACTCTAACTTTATAATTATTTTACTTATAATTAAACTTTTAACTTTGGTGATCTTTTCCTTTTGACGTGCTCATCAACAACTACAACTCTACTTCTTAAAAGTGTGTGGCCTTATAAACCATACAGATCTCACTAGTCCTCTCTCCTCTCCGGACCTCCGCTAGGAGTAGACGTATACAGAAACTTTATAACTCTTATTCAAAAATATTTATTCAAAATTAACTCAATTAAATATACACGAAATATTAGGAGTGCATAAGGACTAAGAAGCTTCAATGTTACCTACGCAGCGCCGAGTAAAATCTGGGGCCCTAGTACAACGCTAGCAAGGTACCGTGAGACCTTTTGTTTAATATAAACTTATCAGCGCTTGCGAGGTCTACACCATCTTGTCCTTGCAATAGTAGTCCCGCCCACTGACTTATCGACGCGCGCGCAGCTAAGAACATCTTTACCTGCGCTTGGCCATCCCCGGCCTACGTGGCCCCGCCTCATATAGTAGTAGCGTTCGATCTAAAGATCAGCGCACACACAAATGGAATCTAATTTATTGAATAAATCTCACTCCGAATCACACCTAGAGCTGTCAGGACATCATTTGGATAATAGCTTTATTGCACAGCGCTGCAAAAGAAAGTGCCCGGAGGACGATATTGAACCTGATAGGTTTGATGCGTTTAGAGAGGAAATGAGGGTCATGATAAATTTTATGTTTAAGGTGCAAGAACGTGAAATTAATAAAATTACCCCGGCGCTTTTAGAAATTAAGGACACGAATTCTAGCATAGAAAAAACAATATCGTTCTTAGCAACGCAAAATGAAGAACTCAAAAAAAAAACTGGAACATCTCGAAAGCCAAAACAAAAAAGATAAACAACAAATAGCTATTCTGGAACAAAAATTGGAGGATATGCAGCGCGAAGGCCGTAAGGCCAACTTTGAGATTAAGAACGTACCCAAAACAACGGAAGAAACCCGTGGAAACTTGATAGAAATGGTAATGACATTGTCAAAAACAGTCGGAAGCAAGCTTAATGAATCACATATCATGGACATCTTTCGAGTAAAAGGAAAAAAGGGAGCGAAGAGTGAGTCACCCAATCATAGTCGAGACCTCGTCCTCAATCGTGAAGACAGAACTCTTGGCTATGTGTAAGGCCTTCAACAGGAAAAATAAACAAAAGCTCTGTGCCAAACATCTTGGCTTTAAAAGGAATGAAGATACGCCTATTTTTGTGTCGGAGCAGCTAACCGCCAAAGGGGCTCGTCTGTACTTTTCAGCACGGGAACTCGCCAAAACAAATACCTTCAAGTATTGTTGGACTGCGTATGGCCGAGTGTACCTGCGAGAGCATGACACGTCCCCCGTTATAACGATTAAAAGTGAAGCCCAAATAAACAGCCTGATACAGAAAACATGACTATACGTTGAGCCTTATGCGGTAGGCATTAAACATTTCTCTTTGTTATTGAATACTCGTTACATTATATTATTTGTTTTAACTAATTTAATTTGCTATATATCAGGGCAATGCCCACTATGTAAAAGTATACACAACTACATAATACACAACATAAATACACACACAATGTACATACTTACAATATTTATGTATTATCCTAATTATAAGTAAATCAAAAGAAATCGTAATATTAATAAAATTAATTCAATTCCTTATAGTACGTAAAATCAGCTTTATATACGAACATAAAAATGGATAGTTCTCTCATTAATCTGAGAGTAATAGACAAAATCCAAGTTGCACAGTCAAAGTAGATAGAATCAATTCATAGCTTCTCGAAAATATTGCATTACGTAAAAAACACTGACTTCACTATAATTGCTCAAAACATCCGAAGTATATTTAAAAATTTTAACGACTTTTACATTTCCCTATCGAACTTTAATAGTTGACTTGTTGGTATTAACTGAGTGTAGACTTGACTGTAACGAAGCAATACCGCATTTAAACATTAATAAATAATTATACCTCTTTTTCGACTACAAATCATATTAATCAGTGTGATGGGGTAGTAGTTTATGCAAAAAACACACTTAAATGTAATATAAAAGAAATTAAATTAATACATGCGTCATGCTTGCAAGTTGTATTACTCAGTTATACAATTCTTTGCATTTTTCGATCGCCTTCTATTAGAAATGCTGAACTTTTTATAAACTCATTGTGCAGAATTTAGACACTATAAAAGGACATAAAAATGTTGTTATTACCGGTGATATTAATATAAATATTATCAATAAAACCATTGAACAATCACACGAACGTACAAATAGACTGGCATACCTCAATATGTTAGTAATGCATGGCATACTTCCAGAACCTGTATTGCCTACAAGGAAACACAACTGCTTGGACCATTTTATGCTGAAAACAGATATTAATATACACTTGGCCTCCATTATAGTCTTTGACACCACTATAACCGATCATCATATGATATTCCTAAAATTGACCAATAGCGATACACAAAATGGAAACCAAAATAAAGATAACTTTAAAAATAATAATAATAATAAATATAAGACAATTACAAATTATGAAAATGCACTCTTAAGCCTAAAGGAAAGTAATCTATCTAATTTAATAGTATATGAGAATCCCACAGAATTAACTAACACACTTATTAATAAATTGCAGCAATGTTTAATGGACAACACTTTTTCAAAATGCATTCCCTCCAAGGATCAATTAATTAAACCATGGATTACACCAGGTATTTTAAAGTGTATCCGAAATAGGAATGACATGCAACGAAAATTACGTGCTGATCCATATAATTATATCTTAAAAACAACTTACAAAATATAACGTAATTTTTGTAATCATATAATTAAAAAAATCTAAGATTCAATATGATAAAGAACTCTTGATTAAACATAGGAAAAACCCACGGACTTTATGGCCTACAATAAATAATATAACAAGCCGTAACAAAAGAAAAACAAATAGTCTGGAGTTGTTAGACATACACGCTTCCCCACAGTTGTCTGTTGATCATGTATGCGATTTCTTCGTTAATGTTGGCAAAACCTTAGCTGAGGATATTCTAACAAACACTGTACACAACAAGTTGGTGCTAGCAATGTTTGTTTTAACTCACCTGTAGCGTCTATGTTTTTTTATGAAACCGATCCTGAAGAGGTTCGCAAAATTTTGATGAGCCTGAAATCTGAGAGCGCCCCAGGCTGGGATAATGTATCTACTCAATTCTTAAAACAAGCGAACGATCAAGTAGTGCCCATAATTTCGCACCTTGCTAACCTCTGTTTTAAACATGGGATCTTCCCAGCGGGGCTCAAAAAAGGCAATAATATCGCCGGTGTATAAGAATGGTGACAGAGAAGATGTATCCAACTATAGGCCAATTTCAGTTTTAACCACCATTTCAAAAATTCTAGAGAAATTAATCAACAAGAGACTTATAAATTATTTAAATAAAACTGATTTTCTTTCAAAATCGCAATATGGCTTTCGGCAAAATCTTTCAACTGAAGATGCAGTCACAGCATTAACGACACATATCGTTAACAATATCGACAGGGGAAAGAAATTTATTGCAGTGTTTTTGGATTTAAAAAAGCATTTGATACTGTCTCTGTCCCCAATCTTATACAAAGGCTGGAGAGTATTGGCATAAGAGGAGTGGCACTTGAGCTATTATCAGACTACCTCAATGAGCGCAAACAATGCGTGAACATAGGCCAATACATTAGTAGCCAATGTGATGTGACGTATGGTGTCCCACAGCTAATTGTCTTTGGGCCGACTCTATTCTTGACTTACATCAATAGCCTCTGCAATATGGGTATTAACGCGGGACAAGTTTTTTCTTATGCAGACGACACTACCATTGTTTTCACTGGCAACACATCGGATTCGGTACGTCAGTCACAGAGGAGGGGCTAGTCAGGGTAGCTAACTGATTAAAATCCAACCTCTTAACATTAAATACGGGCAAAACAAACTACATAGCATTCACAAAATATAATTCAACGCAACCTGAACATAATTTCAAAATTCAAATTCATGAGTGTAACAACCTTCGAATAAATTGCTCTTGCAAAACCATTTCCAAAGTTAACAATACAAAGTATTTGGGAGTTGTAGTTGACCAGAGGCTATCCTGGCACACCCATATAGAACTAATAATGGGAAGAGTCAGAAAACTTATATGGGTTTTAAAAAGCTGATTACTGACAAGAAACTATTAAAACTAATTTATGTTTCATTGGCTCAGTCACTATTAACCTACTGTATCCCAGTCTGGGGTGGTGCTAGTAAGACGCAGTTTCTCGATTTAGAAAGAGCACAAAGAGCACTACTAAAGGTAATGAGCTTTAAACCCTATAGGTATCCTACTGAAAACCTATACAAAATAAGTGATGTTCTTACAGTTAGGCAATTGTATATATTAAATATAATTCTAAAATGTCACAAAACGCTTCCATATGATCCTTCCAAAATATCTAGAACACGAAAGCATAATGTAGCTCCCATTGTTACAGTCAAGTCAGGTTATGCTAGGAGGCAGTTTACGGTTCGATCTGCTTATTTATATAATAAAGTTAATAAAGTTTTAAACATTTACCAAATGACTAAATACAAGTGCAAAATGAGTTTTTTTTTATGGTTTCCGCCGGTGGGTACACCCCCACCAACAGGAGTATATTGGCAGTTTTCACAGTTTTGTACACTTTTTAAACATTTTTTTTATTACTTATTTCTATGACACATGGAGAAGGCTACGCGTTTCTGCTATTTGATACATATTGCGTATGCCTTCTCTTTATATTAATATAATTTGTTTAAGAGTTAAGAGAAGTGGTTGCTTAGTTACTAACTATTACTATTGCTATTTACAGATGCACAGTTCTTATTGAAGTTCTTAAGTCTTTTAAAAATGTTATTAACAAATTGAATGAAAGAGTCCAAAAGGGACTCCTTCTTCATTAATGCGGTTAAGTTAAATGGAGGAGTTCTTAAATTTTCACAAAGTGTGACATGATTTAATCGTTGCACTGAAAATGCTGGGCAATGCTCAGTGAGATGTTCCAGAGTTTGTGGGGTGACGTTATCACAAGGACAATAATTATTGTCAATTATTTTGCAGCGATAAAGATAAGCTTAAGCTAAGTGAAAACTATGGTTGGTGAGCACCTGGGTGAGGTAAAAACTGGGTTTGGTGATAGTGCGTAACTTCTCGATATCCTCCAGTGTTGGAAGCAGTCGTTTGGTATGTTGGCCCTGCTCTGCGCTATAATACCTAGCTTGCCAGGTCGCGCGATTTTGAGTTCTGATTGTGTGTTTGAGGTATGAAACGGGAAAGGCCAAGTAGTCAGGTTGTTTGCGCAACTTGGAGCCAGCATTCGCAGCCTTATCAGCTGCCTCATTGCCAGTTATGCCAGAATGACTCCTGACCTATCCCAATTCTATGATGCCTGTTTCTCGGTACTCGTGTATAGTTTTGTGTATTTGTGTAATGATGGGGTGTGTGTTGCTTCTGTTTTGTACAGCGTGTATAGATGAGAGTGAATCTGTATAGATGACTGTGTGTGTATATTTGTGTTCTTTGATCCACCTGCATGCCTGCAGAATGGCAAATAGCTCCGCTTGAAATACTGTACACGTGTTGTGCAATTTAAACTTCTTTATGTAAGCCACTTGATTAAGATTAGTAGGGAGATAGCCCACGAAAGGCGCTCCCACTGCACCATCTTCCTGCTTACTACCGTCAGTGAATATAAAATGTGTCGTCTGTTCGGATGCAGATCCCGTAGATGTGAAGTTTGTAAATATTTTAGGAATAAAGGAAATACGTTGGGCAGGATGCAGGAGTTCAGAGACGGGAGTTGGTTTTTCTAGAGGGATGTCGCTGGGGGTCAGAGGTACCCAGAAGCCGAGCTCTTTCCACAGCGCAAACTTCCCGCACTTTCAGGTCCAGAGGCATAAACTGGGCTAACGCCAGGGCCGCGGATGAAGATACCGTGCGGAATCCCCTAATAGCCTTAATGGCAAATCCGCGCTGCATGCTCCCGAGTGCCCTCCTGATGCACCTTTCCTGGGCAACGTGTCCCCAAATTCCAGCAGCGTAGGTGATAGTTGGCACGATCACTTGGTGGTAAATGGTACTGATGTTCTCAGGATGGGCTCCCCATGTGGGTCTCGAGTACATACAAAGTGTGTTGAAGATTCGCACGGCCTTGTTGATAACCTGTTTCACGTGTTTCCCAAAGTTTAGTTTTTCGTCTAAGATGACTCCCAACAGTTTAACCTCTGGCACAAAGGAAAGACGGTGTCCGTCCATGTTAATGCTGGCTACCTTAGCCTTGGGAGTGAAGGCAATGAGCTTAGTTTTAGTATGACCGAAGGTCAGCTTGACGCTCCTTCCCCACTCGACTATATGGTGGAGAGCTAAGTTGGCAGCACTCTCCAGCTCACCGACACTCGCGGCCGTGACAACCAGCAAGACATCATCCGCAAAAGCCTGTATGTGACAGCCCGCTGGAAGCCTCGCATCGAGCAGCTCGTCTAGTATGATATTCCAGAGAACAGGCCCACACGTGGAACCTTGTATGCAGCCCTTAGACATCGTCTTGGTGACTCGCCTCCCCGCATGGTCAAGGATGACCTTCCGATCGCGGACATAATCCTGGATAAGTCCAAAGATGTTATTAGGGCATTGAATATGCCGCAACCGGTGGAAGAGTGCAGGCCACCAAGCGTTGTCGAAGGCTGCTTTAATATCTAGAGATATCGCGATGCTGAGGTGTTTTTCTGATTTGGCTAATTTAATTATTTTAAGAGCTGTGTGAATGGCTTCGCACGTGTTTGTCTGTTCCCGGAAACCGAACTGAAATTTGTTTAGTCGATTGTTTCGCTGCGCGTGGTATACGACCCTTTTGATAAAAAGCTTTTCCAACAGTTTGCCAAATACAGGTAGAAGCCCTATTGGACGAAAGGACTCTAATGCGCTGTAGTCGGACTTGCCCGGTTTCGGGATAATTTTTACGTATGCTGTTTTCCACTGGTCAGGGAAGTGTTGGAGTGTAAGACAACGGTTCAGTATATCTGTCAGGAGTCTAGGGTAATCTGTTGCAAATTGCTGACATATGTCGGATCTGAAGTTATCAAGTCCGGGAGCCTTCTTGGGGCTCATTTATTTTAAGCACTCTAACACCTCCTCCTGGGTGAAGGGAGGATCATCGTGGGACTGAGGAAGGTCGGTCATTTCTGATCTGAGCTCGTGATGTCGTGTTAAGGTGTCTGGTGAGTCATCTGTGGGTAGAAGTGGTCAAGAAGTGCTTTGGCAGTCTCCTGGCTGTCTGTGGTGTAGGTGGAGCCCCTATTGAGAGTGACTGGTGGGCGCCTAGGGGTGGCATTTTTGAGAAGTCTGTTCGTGAGTGACCAGATATTTTCCTTAGTTTGCCATTCGCAAAACTCACGAAAATGCCTAGTCGACTCCTATACCCTGGCGCTTGGCAGCGTGGAGCTGATGGTGTAAATCCACCACCTCCCGCTTGAGGGTCTCCAACTCCTCCGTCCACCAAGGAGCCTTGGGCTTTGTTCCCCGGCTTTTAACATGCATGCTGGCTCGACATGCAGCGTGGATCACATTGATTAGTTCGTTGATGATATGTTCCAGATCATCAACGTTCAGGGTAGAAATGTCATGTTCGAGTATGTTTGTGAGTGTCATGTGTGTGTGCAGTTTGTCCTTAAAGATAGGCCAACAAGGTTTATTAGATTTGTACAGGAAAGTGGAGTTTTGATATGTGTGTGTGGTGTTAGATGTGTCAAAGTCGATGCAATAGTCTAATGCATTATGCTGGGAAATTGGTGAAATGTTCAAGTTGACACGCCACTCCAAGATGTTATCGATGATGGAGCCGGAAGCAAATGTGAGATCGATTATTGAAGAGCGATCTCGCCCGTGAGTGACCGTTTCAAACGTAGGGATGTTACCAACGTTGCATACATACATGCTGTGTATTATATCTATAACTTCGTTGCCCCTTGGGTTTGATTTTACGCTTCCCCAAATCGGATGCACCCTTGGACGCCCCCCACTATCTTATGAGAATCTCCTGTGTTTTTAAGAAAGACGTCAAGCTTATCGAGCGTATTTGATTCGTCAATATTGGGTTCCACATATATGGACGCAATATTAGTATTGCGATTACCAAACGTGATTTTTATTGCGCAGAAGTTGGATGTAGAGCATTGCGATAGTCCCAAGACCCGCATCCTGGTTTTGCCAGGATGCAGGCCTTAATCTTGTTGCCCGTGAAAAATTGATATGTGTCAATTCCAAATGTTGATTTTACCTGTTCTCCAGAACCAATATATGGCTCGGAGATGAGGGCGATGTCATAATCACCGGCCATAAAGGAGAGAAGAATCTCATGTTGTGCATTCTTACATCTATCGAGGTTGCACTGTAAAATTTTTAATTTATTATGTGTATCCATAGTCGACACGATTATTTATGTTCTCCCTCATGGCTCGCAAACGTGGGCAGGTGTTGGAGTTAGCCGTGTGTTTAGTGTCCAGTTTAGTGTTGAAACGCGTATTGTGTGTGTGGCAGTTTATGCATTTTGCGCTGTCGGTCTTATCTTTGTTAGGACAATTGCTCACATCATGCTCTGTGCTCGCACAATGTGAGCAGAAGCTTTGGTGCGCAGTGCACCTTAGTTTTGTATGGCCGTACTGCAGGCACCTGTGGCACTGGAGGAACGGCGAGAAACTAGCAACATGGACGCGCTGGTAATCAATGCTGATATGACCCATTGTTAACATTTTGCTGTATACCTTAGGATCAACTAGAAGAACCACGTTATACATTATTGTTCTTATTGTCCCGTTTAAATCTTAGTTTGAGGCCCTCACCATCATCACTGATAATTTCGTTAATTTCCTCATTTTGCTGTCTAATAATTTTTATAAGATCGTCTGCTGGAACATCCTTTGATATGCCTTTTAATATGACCATGGGTCTAAGCTTCCGTACGGGTTCAGCCTTAATTCCAGTTTTTCCCTCGAGCCTGGTCAGGGTGTCATTGCGTTGAGTCTCCGTGTCGAACTCGACACGCAGCTTGTTGTTGGACACAGGCTGAATACGAGCCGGTGCGTAATTGGCATTGCAGTAATTAATGTTTTTTTTTTAAATAATTCTACAGCCTCCTGGCGTGTCTTAACCTCGACGGTCGGGCTAACTATGATCGCCGGTTTAGTCGCTGGTGGGGAGCTACGGAGGGCGGTTGGCCCAGCAGGTGCAGGAGCCTCGTGAGTCGCTACTGCTGCTTGTGCGTAAGAGGGCTTGTTGGCTGAGACAAGTTTTTTAACACTGGCAATCTCCTCCCTCACACATGCGAGTATCTCATCCTTTAACTCGCTGTTTAATGTTGGTGTGCTAGAGGAGGCGACAGACTTGATGGAAAGGAGAGATCGTGTGGCAGTTCTAATTTCTTCAGCAGCCTGGCTAATGAGCCGCGTATTAGCAGCGGTCACCCTCTTCCCTTCGTTTACCGCGGTACTGATGCAGGAGGAAAGTTTGCTTATCACCATATAAAAACTGTCTATGTCTTTAACCTCCTCGGCCGAAGCTGGGAGGGGGAGGGGTTCGCCCTGTGACGGCGCCATTTTCACTCAACACACATAATACAATGTAAAAAGTTGGTAACACGAAAATAAATTATTTGAAAAAAAATTAAAATGTCTATTATTGATATATACTTTGGTTTAAAAAGTGCATTTTTAATGTACAGAGATAATATACACTCAAAAATTAAAGGAATAATAAGAATATAAATAATTTAAAAGAAATACAAGTTATGTAAAAGAAAAGTACTTGTTCAAAAAATATTTAAAATTTTGCACTGTTATTCTATAAGAGTTGATGCACTTGATAGTCACCAACAATAGGTTATCACTCATAATTTTATTGCAATAATTGCTTCAATTTACAGTACATACTTGGGAAAGAACTGCAAATAGGCTGGTAAAGTCCAAGATAATGATTTCCGGCTAAAACCGGATACGGTGTTTTGTAGCACAGGTCTCCCCCTTTGCAGCGGCGTCTTCACAATTTTCTGAAGACGCCTAGATCCGAAGATGGCCCACCACGTGATTTTAGTAAAAACAACCAAAACTTGGAGATGCGTACTCTAGAAATTCCAATATTTGGTGGGAAGTTGGAGGATACTGACGCACAAAACGACACCAAAAAAAAACGATGTGTACCAGCGAAAAATCGTGCGCCACACGCGATTTACCGTTTTTTAGGTTGTCATATAAGGAAAAATGGTTTTTCACCTGAAAAAGTTCGAAAAAATATCGTCCGGCTATTTTTAAAAACACCAAAAGATAGGTCTCGTTTAGATGCAACTTTTAAGACCAAAAACACTGTTATTCGATCACTTTTTCCCCACTTTCCCGAATTTTAAGTGCGGAGCGTCGCAGTTTCGTGGCGTTCCTCGTCGTTCCGGAGATGGTTTTTACAAAATGAGTTTGACAGCACTATTAAAAACTTGGAGTTATGATAAAACTGAGTCTTTTTACGGAACTCAAACTAAGACATTCTTGGATTATATTTTACACACAATAGAAGTTTGATTTAAAAATAATATTTTATTTAATAAAATAGGAATGATAAAACTCACCTAAACTTAATCCCTTGTGAAATGTTATATTTTTATTTTTATTTACTCTTAATCTGTGTTTTTAGAGCAACTTTAAAAATGTAAATTAAAAATATGTTTTAGACTAAGTATTGAAGTAAGTAGGTATCACATTAGTATTCGTTTATCAATGTTATGGAGAGGGGGGGATTTCTAACACAATTATTTATTTACTTAAAAGAAGTCCTCATTCCACAACACTGCTGTGTAAAAACTCTGATACTGAATAAATTATTTGATTTGATTTGATGATTTGATTAGTGTCGAGACAGCTAGATTAGTTTATTTTAGTTATTTCTATAGCATAATGTCACATAGGATTTAGCTATGAGGGAATGCGGCTGATTTAGAAATTTTTTTCGTTTTGCAGAAGAGGGCCATTAGAGCTATTTACAACCTAAAATCGAGTCTCTTAGAGAAAAATTTTAAAGAAATAAATATATTAACTTTGGCCTCTCACTATATTAAAGAAAAACTAATGTATGTTCACAAAAACTAAGGCAGTTTTAATTAAAAAAAGTCATAAAGCCTATGTAAACACTACAGCACCTAAGCAAACACAAACACAAGCTAGTGATACCAGTTTCTCGACACCAAAGAGTCGGTAATTTATTCTTGAGGCAATGTATACGCTCTTAAGTTTTAATATTTATATTAAAGTTTAAATATTTAATTAAATAACAACTGTATAAAAAGGGTTAGTATAATATAAATGAATACATGGTTGATGATAACCCCTGGTAATGAGACGGTCGCTTCCAAGTTGTTTCTAAAATAATTTTTGTAAATATTTTGTAACCATTCACATTTTAAAATTTATTTAAAAAAAATCCCGCTGGGTTTCTTGCTGGCTTTTCCCAGGACAAGAGGTTTTTTCCGAATCATTGGTAAAGTAAAAAATTACTTTGAATTGGAACATGCAACCTATATTGAATAAAAAAATTAACATATTCTATTCTATTCTTTATAGTAATTGTGTAGAGTTGCAATTTTTTACTCAAACGTGGCCCAACTGTGGTCCTACAAATAATCCTGCACCCTACGTAATGCGATATTTCAAACTGTTTGCATATGGTAACGTTGAAAAATGTTGCGTCTTGCCCTAACTTTAAAATCCGTAAAGTTTGCATTACTCAACGAAATGTTTCGAGCGAAAGCAAAATTCGTGTCAAATACTAAACACACTATTTGTTCCCCGCCACTTCTTCCGCGTGGATTAATTTATTATGATTCGATTTCATGGGCTTTAATGTCATGCTTTGGCGTTTCGTGCATTACGTTACACCAGTGTGTGATTGTGACGGGACATATTACGGTTAGTTACACTGTAATAGCTCTATACTGAATTGCAAAAATAAAATACAAAAGTGGTTCTTACAATCATTGCAGGGTTTATGTCGGCCCAATGATACGGCTATAGGGAATATTGAATCCGGAGATTCTATTCAAACAAAGAAAAGAAATTATTGCAGGGATTATGCCGGACCAAACCTGATTGCTACCAATTTGATGGGTCAATATAGAGCGAACCAGACGCAGTTTTTCAGGATATTCTAACGATGTTTTTCTGTCTACGAATAACCAAGATTATGATGAAGCGCGTGCGCGGACGCACGCATGTCATCATGGCTGTTTCGGCACCTGGGCCGTAGCACGTGCGGCGGCACCTCTGTGGCTAGCCAGAATTCTTGAAAACAACACGTGCACCGCACACCTGCGTATGACTAGCTACTTGGTTTTCTTGAATAAGAGAGACGGAGCGACTGCCGTTAAGGGAGACTTGACTCTGGCGAGACTTGGGGCACTTGTTATATTCTGCTGCTAAATCATCCTTGAATCATTGGATAATTAATTGACGGAAACGAATTAAATTATTATTCTCAACCACTAAATTAGTCTCAGTACAATTTATAGTAGATAAGCTATGATATGTGTATTTTATAGTTGTATAAAGTAATATGTTCTAAATAATTAACTCTATTTAAAAGAAATGTCCCGCTGGGTTCCTTGCCGGTTTTTCTCAGGACAAAGATTTCCTTCAAACCAGTGGTCGTAGTATTATATTGAATAAAAATGATTCTATGCTATTCTAAAAGCCTATTCTGTAATAACCCTACATTACATTATATTTATCTTCCTACATGAATGTAGGAATGTGTAACGTATACACTTGCGATAATAAACCGAAATCACATCCATTTTTTGCTCCATATCGGGACTTATAACACCATAATGCATAATCGGGCATATGGTCTTTTAAAAATATTTTTTAAATTTAGAAAACGAATGCGTCTCAACTTTTGACGATGTCAGTAAGAGTAATTAACATAAATCCGAAATATATCCTATAGTACAAAAGTAACATATGACCATTTTGTTACTGTTGTCCAGTCCACAGAGTACATTATATATATCTTGAAGTTTAGTCTAAAAGGTGTAACGATGTAAGGAGGAGAAACATTGCATAGGTTACGGTTTGAGGTGGTTTTGGATATGTAAAGTGGTGCGATAACTACGCACGCAAATTATTTAGTGGAAACTGTGAAATAAGTGTCTGCTCGGGCGCCTTGAAATACTACCTTCATTGACTGTCTATTAGCTCAAGCTGTCGTCAAAATCTCCCTTGACTCCTTACATTGCGACGCATCAACATAATGTGATGAAGTTTTTAAACAAATTATTATAAAGGATAATTTCATAACACTTGACACTAGCAAAAGTGCAACCAGTTCATTGTCAAAGAAAGAAAGAAAGACGTTAGAAGCAAAATGTTTGCATTCTTGGACAAATTATTAATGTAATTACTAAGTTATTACTGTAATAATATTAGTAAGCAAGTTTATATAATAACAGACCTACCAGTGATATAAAATATTTTTAACTGTGATTTTGTCGTAGTTCGCGCAATAATAACTTAGCAAGATGGATACTAAAATTTACGACTGTTACTGCGACGGCTGACCCTGTGGCTAATTCCATTGAGTTAATACAAAACTAGACTCGACGTAGCTTTGAAATTACTAAAAATTTTTACTAAAACATATATCTGTGTAACTTACACAAGTTGCGAAAACAATACCGTCGCTAAGATTAGATAAAGATAGTCACACAAACATGCAAAAGCGGGTTGGTGTGGCATGTTATGAAATTTTACCTAAATTACGTAATAAAAAGGATTTTTTAAGCAGCAGTTGTTTTTTTTAATATATATTTTCTTATCACATGCATAGATGTAAGCATAACTGGTGAAATAAAACGTATTTTTAAAAGTATTTTTATTGTACTAAATAATCAAACAATATAAAATAGGTAATAAAATATAATTAATATAAAGTTCATATTAAATCATAATTAATATAAAATGGGTAATAAAATATATTTAATAGATCATCCATGAATAAACAAATAAGAATAATTAATTATTTTGTATGAAAATTAAAACCTAGTTTTATTATAATGACCAAAATATTATAGTAAAATAATAATATAAACGACTGTTATCTTTCTATCTATATCTTAAATTTTTTGTAAAAAATGTGCAACGTCTATAACGATGCCATAACGTATATACAGATGGCGGTTACATTTATCTCTCCTCTCCGCTCCATAGATCACAATCAACGCTGGGCATAAACGACACTTCACGATGACAACAATGTGTCGTTGTTTTTTCTTTATTACTATATTAACCTTTTTTAATATTATAAATTGTACATATTATATGCATTAATAAAAATAAAAAAAACTTATTAAATCTTCTTTTGGAGACATCCACACTGTATTAGATGTATTAAATGTATATTTAAACGCATTAAAGACTAAGCAAAGCGCCTCAATTGAATACTAGATAAACACTATTCGCCTTCTTTTCCGATGTTGGTATGAGGACGGAGCAATGAAATCGTAAAATTCCTGCGCTCTATGAAATCTATACAAATAAATAAAATTGAAATTTCTTTTTTGCAATGTCAAAGTAACAGCTTTTTACCAAATGCATATGAAAGTATTTACGGTACTTTGACAAAAAGATAATTTTTAAAAATTTTGTCTATCTGCCTGCTTGTTCCAACCACAGAAATCATAATACTACTACTACTACTACTACTAATAACTAATACTACTACTACTAATAATAGACAAATTATTACTATTTCTGCAGTTCCGACTAATTTCTGAAATTGCTGGGCCGATTTTGACGGGACTTTCACTGCTAGATATCTGATATAGGGAGTAACTCAGGGTATTTTTATTTTAGAAAAAGGATTAGAGATCCGCGCAACAAAATTAAGACCCATGAAAGCCAATCGTAATAAATTACACAGGGGCAAAGTCGCGGGGAACAGCTAGTGTATCATAATTATTGTGAGTAATAAAGCCATAATATAGTCGTAAAAGGTTTACAACCCATAAACTGATCCCTGGATATTGATGGTAACAGCTGTGTTGATTGTTAGTAAGCTAACTTAGATAAAGATAGTAAAATCATAAAGTGGAACAAAATAATGCCTGAGACGATAACAGTTGTTTTACCTACGTGTAAATAAAATAACAGTGAGCAAAAATATTTAATAAATGAAATTTATTGGATTTTTTTCGAGCTTCCAATTTATTTTCAATTCACGGCGTTGCTGGTAGACTGAACTGAGTCTATAGATGCTTCTGTCTACTTTAGATGTTATTATAATTAATAATGACTATTTAAGTTTAAATAAATTGCAATTAAATATATTTAACGTTTTTTTTTAATTATTTAAGAGGGGGAAAATGAACATTCTCATTCTTCTTCATTACTACGTAATATTACGTCTTTAATCTATAGTGATTTCGTTCGCAATGTTAGCTGAACTCGACATCGATATACCTACTCGGTTTTGTTTAATAATTTATTTTTATAACTTCCTACGCCTAAAAATATTTTAAAAATAGGACTAGACTTATTATTATTCGAATGATCAAGTAAATTGTTTTCTAAATCAAGTAATGATGATTATTATATAACATTTTAAATATTCGTTTGACAAACTTTAAAAACTAACTATTAGGGGGATATCAATACTAAGTTTTCAATTCAAAAAAAAACTTAAAGGACTAGATATACGTGTCAATTAGTAGAATATAGCTATCTTATTTTATACATACATACATAAAAACTCACGCCTGTCACCCAGAGGGGTAGGCAGAGACTACAGACTTACATTTGGCACGATCCTGACACACCTCTCTCGCCTCCTCCACATCCATATACCTACGCATACATGCTCGTCGGTTAAGGGTACTCCTAACTTGGCACGTTTTCAGTAAATCGCTAATTTGGTCGATAAATTTTCGCCTAAGACGTCCCTTTCCGACTTTGCCATTCACTTCTGCAACATAAATTTTCTTTGTCACTCTTTCCTCATTCATTCTTTTCACACGACCAAACCACCGAAGCATTCCGAAGCATTCTTAATCCTGGTCACAACATCATCTATCTTATTTTGTACTATGTTAAACGTTGTATGTATAATAACATCAGCTTCAAGAATTTTGTTCCTATTTTAGGACTCTCTCTATGATAGTTATTACTCTAAGGTTCAGTCCACTCATACATAGATTATTCTACCTGTGCTCTAACTTTGTCAATGACATTAGTTTTGCTCGCTCTTCGTAATTAAATCGGTGTGTTTTGGTGATTTTCTGGACTATATAATGAATATTACGATTTGGCTATTTTAAAGGACTCTACGAGTAATTGCTTTATAAAAAAATTTACCTGACTGTGATTTTCGGATTTGTGTACCGCTCAAAGATAACTTGGCACTCATCAATGGACTTACACATATGCAATGGAAAGTGAATTTTATGTGAATTGCGGCTTTTTTCTGGTGGTTACGTGTTTTTGGAAGGTGGTACAAAAATTGCTAAATATTTTAGAATATTGTTTTTCAGTTCAGTTATGAAAACTATAATATTAGCAGTTTGATTAAAACCTCCAGAGCTGATACTTTTTTCAAACGTATCTATTATGCAGCTAGCCCGCAATAAAAATAAGATCATATAGGAATTTACAAATGTTAGACAGTACAACACATCATTTTCCGATGTTCTTGGTTCCAGGGCGAACAATGTATGTGCGGAGAGCAACGTCCTCTCAGGTCTCTTTAACATCATGTTACAAATTTAGCAAAAGCAGAATTTCGTATTTGTCTAGAGAAATGCGAAAAATATCTGTCACGTCGCTGTCTGCATAATATTAAAATGCATATTCTGACAAGTGAATTACTACCCCTAGCAGTTCTTCGGACATGACGTGATATAAACAGTTATATACGTGGCCGAAATACATTTTTTATAAAACGAGGGTGACAACCGAGCACAGAGTCAACCTATTGGTAAGTGGATAATGTAGCCTATAGACATCCACATTTTTCATCAACTACGACTTAAATTGCTGATGCGTTGCATGGCGACTCAGATTAAATGCCTCGTATCCAGTAAAAAGCGTCTCCGGTTCCTTACACTCACCATACGAAACACAGCAGCATTGAGCTGCTATTTTACGCTGGTATTCTGTGAGAGCGTGGTCCTTCCCCGGTCGAGCCGACCCATTCGTGCTACAACTATACTACTAATATAACTGCAGCGTGGCTCTACCGCTTTTTAAATTTATATTATTTAATTATTATTGCCTTCGAAAAATTATTAATATAATTACTATTTCATTACTGCAATAACGTAATCTTAGTGTCAAAACATGCTTTTTCTAATCATAATTTTTTTTAAATGTGCTTTTTGTCGTAGTTCGCTGTAGAGAGCGTGGTCCTTCTCCGGTGCAATCGTGCTCCAACCATAACGTTGCTACACCGTGGCTCTACCATGTTGATATTCTATATGCTCATCTTACACTCTACTTATGTACGTTTATTTGGCTATTTGCCTTAGATTTCTGTACAAGTCAAGTGTGCAAAGACATAGTGCCAGAATAAACGTAAATAAGGTTTTCCGCGTGACCGTGTCAAGTGTCACAATGTGATCTTATTTAAAGCGCCATTATTATATAAAAGTTCGTTAGAGTGCGTTTTTTCTTTTACACCGATAACATTTGATTTTTCTCTTTATTCTTCCATTCTCGCACGACTTGATTTTGACTTCCCTTAAAACTAATGGATTTTGCTTCTGTTAAGCATTTTCAGCTTATTAAGGATGTTAAAAACTAACCAGTTAAGATCCACGTAGTAAAATAAAATAATGTGTGTTATCTAGTTAAGTAAGAGCACCTGCCCCCCCCCACCCCCTCAATTAATTATTATCAACTATGATGGTCAGTTACTGCAGAGCCTTTTTCACCTGAGGATACCTCGTTTAGACGCGAAACCCGTGTCGTATTATTGACGGTGGTGTGTGGTGGTTTCCTACTGTAGTATTGCTGGGATTAGTGGTGACGGGGATAGTGCACATCAGTAATCATGATAAGATACATCGTAAAACGATGTATGATGATAAAACACGTATATTTTATACGCGTATATTCATGTATACCACGCTCACAAAGGAACGAATTCCATTGGTTTTGTTTGGAATAAAACTAGTTTTAAGGATTTTAGCAAGTTTAATTTTATTTTTTTAATTCCCAATATTTCGGTCACGTTACAGCATCCACGATCGCGAAGGTAGCGGCTGAGGTGTTTGACGTCCTGATGTCATAGTTAACAAAGGTATCTATCTACGATCTACGCAGCACTTTTGTTTTTCTTCGTCATCGGTTCTGTTGTTAATGCAATTTTTTATATTAACTATGCCAAAAGTGTCACGATTATAATCCCCGAGGAGTAGGCGAATGTAAAGAGTAGCCAGGTACACGTGGTTCACGTTTAGCCAAAGTAAATGGATTAAGATGTAAATTAATCGATAGGGGCCCATCGTTTGCATAATCACAAACACAGTATTTCATTTGTCGATGCAAACGTTTTTTTTTTTTTTGAGTAAGAGTAACACACGAACTCACGTTCCACCTGATGGTAAGTGGACGCTGTGGTCCATAGACATCTACATTTAACCTCGGTTGAGAATCAAAATACAAATGCGTTGTCACCCCTGAGAACTAGGATAGACACCTGGATTCTAGTAAAACGCGTCTGCGGTTCTCTACACTCACCATGGGAAACACAGCAGCATTAAGCTGCTATTTTACGCTGGTATTCTGTGAGAGCGTGGTCCTTCCCCGGTCGAGACGACCCATTTGTGCTATAACTATACTACTAATATAACTGCAGTGTACTCTACGACGTATAAAATCATGTTCTTAAGTTCTTTGTGCTCGAAGAATCGACAACCGATGGGGAAGAAAGGTTCTCGAGTGGCGGCCCCAGCAATGGACTTCTAAAGGGCTGTTATGATGTTCTTAAATATCTTCCTGATTATAACTTTATAATAATATGGCATATATCTATAAGTATATAGATCTAGCAAGAAGGTATTCTGTGAGGTAAGCTATAGATGAGGCCTAAGGTCAACAGTAAACTTGTGGTAGGTAGCAATGAATGAATTAATCGATGTGAACCCGGAGAAGAGCTCCGCCGTTCACTTCGATTATAAACGACGCCGTCTCAAAAACACTCCACCAATACGTATGCTAGGGACCCCTGTCCCCTGGCATACGTCCGCCAAATATTTAGGTGTCATTCTAGACACAGGGCTCACTTTCAAGCCCTACGTCAAAAGAGTAACCCGTCACGCACGGTTTTATCTGAGTAGGCTCAACAGTATGTTGGGCCGACACAGTAAAATGTCCCTTCGAAACAAGCGTACCCTTTACAAGGTCTGTATATGACCAGTCATGTCCTACGCGGGCCCCGTCTTTGCCCACGCAAACCCTAACATTTTAAATGAACTCCAAATAGTTCAGAACCTCTTCTGTCGTCAAGCTGCGAACGCACCGTGGTACGTCCGTAATGCCGACCTTCATCGGGACTTAGAGCTCCCAACAATTCAACATTTTTTTAAAAAACTCTCTGAGAACTTCTTCAAAGCCTCAGAGTCGCACCCAAACCATTTAATTCGTGAGGCAGCTTCTTATGCAGCCCCACCCCCCTCTCGCTATCGTGTCCACAGGCCGAGAAACTCTCTCTCTGACCCGCCTAATAAACTATCAAACGACCTGAACTGTCTCCTGGCGGCTCAGGCCAACTCTAATTAAATAAAATTATTGTAATAACTAACATTAATTTGCCTTCGTAGGCACTCCCTCAGCGGCACTTAGCCGCCTGCGCCCTCTTTTCCCAAAAGAGGGTCGCTCATGATAAGGCACAATAGAGCTTAATCAGCCGGTTGCCTGTCCCCAAAGGCGGTTTTTAGAGGGTATCACTTAGGGTCCCCGGTAGGACAGTGAGCCCCTCATAACCACGATAGACCGGCTATCGTGGTATGCGTAATGCATTTTCCGCCTCCCTACGTATAGGGTAGCCCTTTAATTGCTTCGGGCGCAAAAAAAAATTAATGAATTTTCTTTAAGCTTACTTCACTAAAGAACTGCTGAATATCACAATTAGATTGCCTTATTAGGGAGGTATTTGATATTGTTGCTCACACTTGGCAAGTGGGTTGAAAACCTCAGTTTTTTCCAATCGCCAATCGCCTGTTTTGTTTCCATCTGTTGCCTCTTACAAAATCCGTGGGATGGTGTTATGGACTAGTGGATTCTCTTATACCGCCACTACACGGTGTCCGTGCCCGCACGGTGTGCCCTTTTTACTGGAAACGAGGCATTCCATCTTAGTCCTCACGAGTAACAACGGATCTGCATTTTGATTTGTAATCGAGTATGTAAATGTCTATGGGCGGCAGCAACCACTTACCATCAGGTGGACTACACAGTCCACCTGATGATAGGCTCATTTGTCACCCCATCCTATAAAAAATTCAAATAAAAATCAAAATGAATTTAAACACAAAATAGTTTACCCTTCTTATTCCAACTAAATATTGGACCTCATTCTCATTAAAGTTAATAGAACCTATAATGTAATTTATCAAAACACTGAATTTATTGCATCCGTTTTTACTGAACGCTGTCAACACGTTCGCGGCTCCTACTGCCTCATCCTCCTGTAATTTATTAGGTGCCAAAGACATAATAAGGCGCGTGGTCAGCTGTCGCGGGAACGCTCGTAAATTTTAGTAAAAAAGATGCTGAATTATGTTGTGAAGCCCGCGAATTATTGCGCGAACTACGACAAAAAGCACATTTAAAAAAAATTATGATTAGAAAAAGCATGTTTTAACACTAAGATTACGTTATTGCAGGAATGAAATAGTAATTATATTAATAATTTTTCCAAGGCAATAATAATTAAATAATATAAATCTAAAAAGCGGTAGAGCCACGCTGCAGTTATATTAGCAGTATAGTTGTAGCATGAATGGGTCGGCTCGACCGGGGAAGCACCACGCTCTCACACAATACCAGCGTCAAATAGTAGCTTAATGCTACTGTGTTTCGTATGGTGAGTGTAGAGAACCGGAGACCTTTTTTTACTGGAAACGAGGCATTCCATCCTAGTCCTCACGGGTGACAACGCATCTGCATTTTGATTCGTAATCGAGGAAAGATGTAGATGTCTATGGGCCAAAGCAACCATTTACCATCAGGTGGACTGTGTACTCATTTGTCACCCTATCCTATTAAAAAAAAACGAATGGGTCGGCTCGACCGGGAAACGACCACACTCTCACAGAGTACCTGTGTAAAATTTATTTATTTATTATTATAAACAGTAACAGCACCATAATAGTACTAGACCAAGCCAATGCTGTACAAAAACAAACAAAAACTGATAATTACAACTAATGACAAAAAATATATACTATTATTAATTAATGAAAAATAATTATTGAAAATAAATCTCACAGACCCTGTGCGTCGCTTCTGTGATCTTTTCCAGGCTGCAGTTGTAAAAGTCTGTTTCTTCGGAAATAATATTCAATAATTTTAAAGCACGTGACAGAGGCGCAAACCTGAGCAGATTTGTTCTCGCATACGGCACCTTAAAGGTAGGATGTGGGTGACGCCTAGCCACCGCCTTATTAGGCATAGACAGCTGCAACGCCTCCAGTACCTCAGGATATGCAAATAGTACCTTTATGCTGCTGTGTTTCGTGTGATGATTCTAAAGAACTGGAGACCCTTTTTACTGAAAAAGAAGCATTCCATCTTATTCCTCAGGAGTGACATCGTATCTACGTTTTCATTCTTAATCGAGGATAAATATAGATGTCTATGGGCCACTTACCACTGGTCCATTTACCATCAGGTAGACTGTGTGCTCGTTTGCCACCTTTATACTATTTAAAAAAAACTGACCATCAAGTGAGCCGTACGTACGTTTGCCCCCTCTCCTACAAAAAAAATTGAGACAGAATTACCACGTAAAAAGAACTGTCTGAAAAGGGCCTCCGTCCTTCGTCATTTCCCATAGAGTAACAGCAGTATCATCCTGCTATTTCACGCTGTTATAATATAAGAAAGTTGATGTTGGCCAATAAATTCCTACGGAGACATTATGTAGAGTTAAAATATTACTCATACATGTCCCATATGTACGTAATCTTACACCCTAAGAAACACGATATTTCATACCGTTTGCATGTGGTAGCGATGAAAAATCTTGCTACTTCCCTAACTTTGAAATCCGTAAATATTTGCTTAACTTAAGCAAACCTTTCGAGAGAAAGCAAAATTCATGTCAAATACTAAAAAACCAGCTTTTTACTGCAAATTCGTCCGCGTGAAATTTATTACGATTTAATTTTTTTGCGGAATCCTAATTTAAAAAAATAAATAAAAGTAACCTTAGTTACTCTTTATGACATCAGCTATTTATCAATGAGTTTCCTGTCAGAATCCATGCAGCTATTTTGCAGATTAGCTTGAATAAACAGCAGACAGACAGAAATACAAAAAATATATATTTTTTTGTTATAAGTACCGTTTATGATTTCATTAGCATTAAGTAAAAAGCTGTTATTGGAAACCTCGAACGTGAAACGGAGAGGTTTGGCACACAGTCGAATTTTTTAAATCATTCGTTTCACTCACATTAAGTCGTTTTTATTATTTTACATCGCACTAATATGTTATGGACAACACATTATTAGAACGAGGAAACACTAATAATGAAGCCTGATTCTTTTTTTAATTCATCAACACGTACTATTATAAAAAAAATATTCGATAAAAAATTATATGGTGGATGTCCTTTAGTCTGCACTTCATTAATTATCTGTGTATATTAACCACCTAACAAAACGTAGAGCTGGTTTCTTACGATAATTACCTCTGTAATCCATTGCGTTCTTTTTTAGTTTCTTTTCTTTTTTTTTTTTCTTTCAGTTGCTACACCTACGCCAACATTTTCATTTAATATTTTTTTAAGAAGAACGAAATGGGTTACAGCGGTAATTAGCGCGAAAGCAACCAGCTCTACGTTTTGTTAAGTGGTCCTCTAGATATCTTGTACATAGACAATTAATGAACTGCAGGACACTAAAGAACATCTACAATATAATTTTTTAACTTATATTTTTTATAATAGTACGTGTTGATGAATTAAAAAAAACAATCAGGTTTGTTCAATAGTGTTTCCTCTTTTTAATCATTTGCTTTCCGTAACATATTAGTGCGATGTAAAATAATAAACACATAATAAATCATATACCATACATTTTAGTTTGGTACATATAACAAACAAACAAATGTTTTCATTTCTGTCTGTTTATTCAAGTTAATTTCGAAATGGTTGCACAGATTCTGACGGGATACTTACTGATAGATACCTAATTTTATAAGGAGTAACTTAGGCTACATTTATTTTATAAAAAAATTAGGATTCCGGAAAAAAATAAAAACCCTCATTGTTTCGTAATAAATTTCACGCGGACAAAGTCGCGAGGAAAAGCTGTATTATTAGTATTTGACCTGAATTTTGCTCTTACTCTAAGGATTTGCTTAATTATACAAATATTTACGAGTTTCAAAGTTAGAGCAAGCCGCAAGATTTTCCATCGTTAGCATAATATGCAAACAGTATAAAGTATTGCGTTTCTTAGGGTGCATGATTACGTACATTTGGGACATGTTTAAGTAATATTTTGACTCTACATAATGTCTTTGTAAGAATTTAAAGACCAACATCAAAATTTACTATATTATACCAGCGTGAAATAGCGCCATAATGCTGCTATTTCTGTATGGGAAATTAGGAGGGACGGAGGTTCTGTTTAGACAGTACTTTTTACGTCGTAATTTTTCCTCAATTTTTTTATTATTATAGTAGAGGTGGCAAACGAACATACGACTTACCTGATGGTCAGTTTTTTTTATAGTATAAGGGCGACAAGCGAGCACTCAGTCAACAATATGGTACGTGGATGCTGTAGCCCATAGACATCTAAATTTATCTGCGATTAAGAATCAAAACGCAGGTACGCTGTCACCCCTGAGGGCTAACATGGAATGCCTCGTTTCCAGTATAAAAGGGTCTCCGGATCTCTACACTCACCATATGAAACATAGCAGCATATAGCTGCTATTTTACGCTGGTATTGTAGAATAATCGCAGTAGAAATGCGGTTGTGAAGGAGTACGTTAGGGCGTTAGGGCTGAATCTGAATTACAGGATGTCAACCTGAGGTCAACCTGATAGTATGTGGAAGCTGTGGCCCATAGACATCTACATTTATCCTCAATTATGAATCAAAATCCAGATGCGTTATTACCAGTGAGGAATAAGATGGAATGCCTCGTTTCCAGTAAAAATGGTCTCTGGTCCTCTACACTCACCACACGAAATACAGCAGCGTTAAGCTACTATTTTGCACCGGTATTCTGTGAGAGTGTGGTCTTTCCCCGGTCGAGCCGACCCATTCATGCTACAACTATTATATAGCTGCAGCGTGGCTCTACCACATATAAAATTGATACAATATGAAAAAACGTGGTATATTAATAGCCCACATTATTCTCAAACCATGCGGGGACAATAGTACACAAAGATAGTGGTCAAAGACAAGCAAAATGTTTGTATTTCATAATTTCTTCTGAAAAACTTAAATGGTTAGAAAGACTATTAAATACGCCTCCTGTAGTAGCCTATGTTCCCTTATTTTTGCAATTTTTTTTTTATAGGATAGGGTGACTAACGAGCACACAGTCCACCTGATGGTAAGTGGTTGCTGTGGCCCATAGACATCTACATCTATCCTCGATTACGAATCAAAATGCAGATGCGTTGTCACCCGTGAGGACTGAGATGGAATGCCTCGTTTCCAGTAAAAAGGGTCTCCGGTTCTCTACACTCACCATACGAAATACAGCAGCATTAAGGTACTATTTCACGCTGGTATTCTGTGAGAGCGTGGTCCTTCCCCGGTCGAGCCGACCCATTCGTGCTACAACTATACTACTAATATAACTGCAGCATGGCTCTACCACGTAAATGACAGTGGATCAACAAAATGGTGCCATTAATTATAGTGACGTGGCGGTAACGAAAGGATTTTCATGTCGCGGCAGGGAACTAGTATTTGCGGACCGGCACACAATCTCTTCTTATATTAACAGCCATTTTTCAGAATTTCATTACATAAATGAACCATAATATTTAATGAATCACATATTATACGCCATATATTTGTTATGAAACTAAAGTGAAAAATGAACTTACGGTCCACCTGGCTGATCAGCGGCTACTGGAGTCCACGGGCACCATGAGTTGTCACTTCTGAGTACTTTAATGGATTGCCTCCCACCCTGTTATTATTATATTGTCTATCTATATCCTTTAGATTTTCCTCACATATTTTGTTTATAAATGATGGCAAACTTTAATGGCAAACAGCTTACAGTCCAGCTGATGGTAAATGGCTACTACAATCCATGAACACATGCAGTGATCTTCAAACAAAGAAGAGTACAGATGCGTTATCACCTCTGAAGTCTTAAATGGATTCCTCACAGCCCGATGTAATTATTATACTGGATTTCTTTCTTCAGGTTTTCCCCATAGACATTTTTTTTATAAAACTGAAGTAGCATACACAGTCCACCTGATGATAACTTCGTTAAATTCGAGTCAAAACAACGTCCACTACTATCTCGAGACGCCGAAGCCGGCCTTGCTCTTTGTAACCGAGACGTAGGCGTCCTCTCCGGCTGATTCTTCGTATCTCTCCTACACGGGGTACAAACTGGAACACTCCTTTGTGCCTTGGACTGAAGTTTGCGTATATGTCAGAGAGGACATGTATTCTCAACGCATCGACAGTCTTGAAGGTTCGGACCTGTCCATCTTTTGGCTACGCGTAAACAGCGACGACCACGGGTCTACGGGTGCCTCTATAGGTCCCATAGCGGTATTGTTGAAAGAGCAAATATCGTAATCCTCAATGATTTTAACGCGCACCACGCCGGATGGCTCGGTTTACGTTTAACCGATCATGCGAGGAGATCTGTTCAAGATTTTGCCATTGCATATGGTCAGACACAAGTGGTTACTTCACCTACGCTGATTTCAGATGTGGAGGATCATGCACCTTCTCTGTTGGAACTTCTGCTGACCTCTCATCCGAACAGATATCAGGTCTTCGTCGACGCTCTTCTTGGCTCCTCGGACTATTGTCGAGTCCGGAGTGCGATACCACTCAAGCTGAAATCGCGGTTGCATTCTGCATGCTGCCGCCTTGCTTTGTACAGGTCGGCCAAGTGGGGTGGGGTGCGGTCTCTCTTTACACGGCTGACTAAGGCTGACTGCACTGATGATATTCTGTTTTTACTTATATTGATGTAGACTGTACAACATTTTTAATTTTAACACAAGTTTTATTTATTATTGCCACTTACGACACCCCCGGATGTCATAGTGTAATGGATCCCTTTACGTTGAAACTGCACAGTGATGGACTCTACACAGTATAATTAAATATATAGCTAAAATACCCTGCCAAGATATTAAGATACAATAAGCTCATTTTACGCATATTAAACCAAAAATTAATAATAAATAAGCTGAATGGTTATCTACGATATCAGAACATCAAACTTCCCACAGAGCCTCATTCCTGTCATTTCTGAGAAGGTTTTAGAAAGAAAGAAATAACAAGCATTTATTCATTGCTACAATTACTTTTACAAAAAATAAGCAGAAGAAATTATCTGCTGCGCTCTGGATACACGTTTATGAAATAGTTGTGTTATGCTGTGCGGTTATGCTGTTATTATCATACATCACGTTCGGAAGATTTTTATACCTTTTGATGTAAGGCAATATAACAATCTTGTTTACACCAGATGTAAAATACTTCGAGTGGCGACAGTCAGCTGCGTTAATGGTGGAAAACGGCTGTATTTTATAAAGAAGGGGGCAAACGAGCATGCGGCTCACCTGATGGTAAGTGTCGACTGTCACCAGGGGAATTTCAAGTGCGTTAGCGGTCTTTTATAGAGGAGTTACCTGTCAAGCGTGGCGTTCAGGGCTAATTATACTATTTAGCTGAAATCTATGCCCATCAGTGGACTGTTGGAGAAGAAAAAATAGTGTTACAATATTTTTTATAGAATAAGAGTTTTAACTGATGGTAAGTGGATGATGTGGTCCATAGACATCTACATATATCCTCATTTAATCATATTCACATATGCGTTGTTAGCCCTGAAGACTGAGATGGAATGTCTTGTTTCTGGTAAAAAGGGTCTCCAGTTCTCTATACTGAGCATACAGAACAAGGCAGCATTAAGCTGCTTTTTTTACGCCGGTAATCCGTAAGAGAGTGGTCTTTCCCCGGTTGAGCCAACCCATTCGTGCTACACCCGTAATATATCTGCAGCGCTATCGCGCTGTACCCGAATGACCAAGCAACACGTACGAGAGAGAATTGCAGCTGGAACTGATTTGTTAATAAATATGATAAATTTACATATATTCTTTTTTGACATATACTACTGTTTCTACCTCATAATTGGTCAGAATATTCTTTAAGAATAACATTAGGGCTATGTCTCTATGCTTTTCTTTTATTTTCTATGACCGTAAAACTTGTCTGTTAGGTGACTAATGATGACAATATTACTGGGCAATTTTATTGAGTAGTTTGAGAAAATTCTTAGTTTTTAAAATTAATGACTAATGTAACAAAGAAAAACGCGGGTACATGACAGTGATAGATATGTTATGTAGATTGTATTGTTAATATTTGTTCTAGTGTCAAAATTTAGAAGGTTTTAATTTTAAATATGTTTGTATAGACTGAACGTTGCTCCATTCTTCTCTTTAAGCTAGTTATCAAAATAAAACTTTAGATCTAAACATTTAAATAGCAAATAATCAAAAATATCGTAATTTATAATATAGCCATATTTTAAACGAAATAATAGCATATTTCAATTAAGGTACACAAATTACATTGTTTTCCTGGCAATCTGGAACAATTTTCCACATTTCTCTATTACGCGTTAAGCGTCCAATTTTCATTTGATCCTCAATTTACACATAAATCGATTTCTTTAGGCATAATGCCCGTAATATGGCGATTCAATGTAACAATGTAATGACTGAATTATGTTTTGAATCAGCTACGAGATATGAAAGAACAGAATCAAGTACTTAATTGGGCTTAAAACTTTTAAGATATTTAATCAGAAGTTAAAGCTATTAGAAGACGTACCACAGTATTAGACGGTAGGACTCGCCTTCTGACCTAATTGGCCGTAGGATAGCTCGGTCGACCTACACTTTGCCTACCGGTGCAGGGCTGCCACTCGATATCTTTTATTTCTAAACAACAACGGACTCCATTGTTTTGGAGAACAAGGAGGTGATGGCGATAGGCGATGGTTCTACTGCTGATATCCTAATTTCTCAGTTTATTAAGCAGAGAAACCCCGAGCATAGCCATCTCCATAGCACGCTGAGTGACTTTGAGCGTCCTCATACGGCCAGCAGTGAAGGACCATACTACCCATACTCATACCTATCTGCAAATAGATTGAGTCAATGATTGGCCTTGACCTTGCGGACGTTTCCACAAGCCAGCGTTAACAACAGAATAAGTGAGGGAAAAGAATTTGAAGATCTCTTTTCTGGTAACGAGGCGCTCTATCTTAGTCTACATAGATGACAACATGACTAAATATATTTTTACTACAGTTTCATTAAATATACGTGGCAATGCCACAATGTAGATATGTTATACAGTTGTAGCACGAATGTTTCGGCTTGATGATTGGGGGTCATACGGGTTTGACACGCTCTCGTAGTATCAAGACATCTGCTATTTTACCAGCGTAAAATAGCAGATGTCTTTCGCATGGTAAATGTAGAGAACAAGAACTCTTTTTTACTGGAAACGAGGCATTGCATCTTAACCTTTGGGCGTAAAAATGCATCCTCATTTTGATTCTTAATCGAGGATAAAATCGAGATTTAAGTGTTTATAGGTCACTATTTCCACTTAATATCAAGCAAACTGACTATATGCATGGGGTGACAAAAGAAAGAACAAGTTCTCACAAAATATCAGCGTAAATTAGCGGCATGATTATAGTCAATACGGTTTTCGTCAGGGTCGATCAGCTGGTTATCTTCTGGTCTACCTGACTCATAAATGGGCGGAGGCAGTAGAGTCCAAGGGGGGAGGGGGGAGGGCGTTAACCGTTAGTTTGGACATTGTGAAGGTTTTCGATCGGTTTTGGCACAAATCGCAATCGTAAAACGTGATATAATACCTGACTACCGCTATATCAAGGACGTCCAGTCGATGCCTGGTAGTTAATGGGTAGTGGGTTGGAGTCTCAGGTGGGATAACATCGAAGTTTAATCACTCCGTGAGTTTTTACAATGCATTACCATTACCATTAAAATTGCTTGTAAGCGAGTTCCAGGAGGAATGCTTATTGTTGATGTCTCCAGTTATTATGATACCGAATGATGCACTTACAATTCTGCTTGCTGACAGAAACAGGTAGTTACCGCCCTCTTGTAACTATCCACATACACTATTAGTCAGAATTGGACGCTTAACGCGTAATAGAGAAATGCGGAAAATTGTTCCAGATTGCCAGGAAAAAAATGTAATTTGTGTACCTTAATTGAAATATGCTATTATTTCGTTTAAAATATGGTTATATTCCAAAATACGATATTTTTGATTATTTGCTATTTAAATGTTTAGATCTAAAGTTTTATTTTGATAACTAGCTTAAAGAGAAGAATGGAGCAACGTTCAGTCTATACAAACATATTTAAAATTAAAACCTTCTAAATTTTGACACTAGAACAAATATTAACAATACAATCTACATAACATATCTATCACTCTCATGTACCCGCGTTTTGCTTTGTTACATTAATCACTAATTTTAAAAACTAAGAATCTTCTCAAACAACTCAATAAAATTGCCCAGTAATATTGTCATCATTAGTCACCTAACAGACAAGTTTTACGATCATAGAAAATGAAAGTAAAGCATAGAGACATAGCCCTAATGTTGTTCTTAAAGAATATTCTGACCAATTATGAGGTAGAAACAGTAGTATAGGTATGTCAAAAAAGAATATATGTCAATTCATCATATTTATTAACAAATCACTTCCAGCTGCAATTGTCTCTCTCGTATATGTTGCTCGGTCATTCGGGTACAGCGCGATAGCAATTGATCTGTTGGAAGTCTATTCTTCTAATTTCTTGCTAGATATTCATCTATCACAGTTTAAATGTCAGTTTTTAATAGAATAATTTTGACAACCGAGCACACTATTTACCTGATGGTACGTGGATGTTGTGACACATACACATTTTTATCCTCCATAAAGAATCAAAACGCAAATGCGTTGTCACCCCTGAGGACTAAAATCGAATGCCTCGTTTCCAGTAAAAAGGAGTCCAAGGATCTCTACACTCATCATACGAAACACAGCAGCATTGGGCTGCTATTTTACGCTGGTATTCTGTGAGAGCGTGGTCCTTCCCCGTTCCAGCCGACCCATTCGTGCTACAGCCATAATATAGCTGCGGCGTGGCTCTACCACGTATAAAACTACTTGACCGAGGTAAGATATTATTATTATTTTTATAATCACAGATTTTCATAACAATATATTGTTTCGCTAAAAGTACGTAGGATTTATATATAAATATATTTATACATTTTGGATTTTATAGAGTGACCTGAAGTTACTGATGAAAAACTTTTTAAAAATGAAATAAAGTTGATGAAAAAAAATTTACGAGTCAGGTAAAAACGACTAGTTTTTACGATAATACTTGAGTACAACTACAAATTAAAGTTATATTAAAGTTATATTCTGATCGTATTGAGATAATTCTGTTAAAAGTTTTTTTTAATCTCAATAATAATAATATAGTAAAATTAAATAAAAAAATTCTAAGGTTGAATTTTTTTCTACATTTTTCACGAGAATATGAGCATTAAAAATCGTGCACTTTTGCCTTTTCAATTTTTTTAAATTGACGTTTTACATAAAATTATCAAAAAATTAGAAGTGGTAGTAAATTTGAAAAATTGACTTATAACGTGAGCGCTTGAGGGTCCATACCACCTCAGCTCAAATTCTAATTTCGCCCCCACTTCCTCGCGCGTCGTATGCTATGTACCGACATGTTTGTAATCATTAATACTGTAAGTAGATAGGTCGTTACAAACTTATTTCATTAGGTTTATCATATTTATGCCTGTTTCTTTAAGCCAACCCAATTCCTTCCTATTTTTATTATGGTTATTTTCCATTTTAATATTACGTCGTCCTGATGCGTAATGTATATTCTGATCGTAAGCGACACAGCTTTCCCGTTCGAAAGCCGAAGCGATACTAATCAGGCGGTAAGGATCAAGGTTCAGGACGCCGAGAGTTTAGGTAATTTCTTTTTACAGTGAAAATAATGGTTATTAAAAAAATAAAAACAAAAGCCCAGCTTTATAGTTAGTTCAGTTAGTATGCAAAGTTTCATGATCTTATTTAAATTATGTTATGAATACCAGCAGTTTATTATTCAGTTTGGAGGTAATTTTAATTTTTTTTCTATCGAGAATTTTTTCGATCGTGTTTTCGTCTAACATAGCACTTAACATTAATCCTCAACTTCACCATATATTTATTTCAAAATTAATGCTGCAATATTTTCGGCATAACGGAGGATCTTGCTTAGCCATTTAAGGTAGCAAAGGCCCTTAAGGTATGCACATTTATTTTGGACCTACCAAAAGTTTTTTTTTAATATTTTATTCCGAATATTTTATAATTCTAATATCCTTCGTCAGACTAATACCAAAAATGTTCAGATTAAGCTATTTAACACCTTATAAAAATCTTTTAAAGACGGCTCCATAGCTCAGTGGTTTAGTAATGAGTTGCAGCGCTAAGGGCCGCGACTTCAAATCCCGTACGGAACTAGAATTTGTATGGCCTTCAAGTAATTATTATAGGTCTGGTTTGTCCTTGTAAAACTTATGTATGTAAACTGTCCCCATGATACAGCTAAAAAGGATGATGTGATGTGCGCCTAGCACCTGAGTTATCACGGTTCATATTATGCGTATTTACAAAAAAAAAAGTTGTATTCTTTTCAACTTTTACAGAACCAACAAAGTGTTATCTATTTTAGTTTCCATAATAAAAGTAGTTTGATAGTATTCTTAACTAATAATGGAACTCCCAGATGTCAGTTTCAAAGTTGAAATTAGTTTTGTCGAAAAGCAACGTTTAATAATACTTTTCTATTTGCGTTTGATTAACTTATTTTTAACTTTTTTTCCAATTCCCGACGTTTTGGGTGCTTTACATCACCTACAGTTGTGAGGGGGGGACTGAGATGTATGATGCCCCAATGTCATAGTAAGTCAGTTTTCGAATATTAATTTTTGGTGAATTTAAATTAGAGAAATCATATTAGGAAATCCTTTATCTACTATTATGGTACGTTTAGACTACTACAGGAATTCCGACATATATGTTAATTTAATATAATAGCAAGTTAATTAATTTCTATACTGTTTACACATGTGTGGAAATTGTCTCCGAACTGTTTATATGCAAACTAGTAAGTGATGCTCGGTCAGCATAGATAAACGTCGTGCAGCCACTATTGCTACTACAGTGAAAAAAAAAGACGAAAACGCAGTACTTGGGTACACCACTGGACTCAAAAAAAAATGCAAGAATTAGGAGCTTACAACAAGCAACACAAAAAATTATCAAGGTTATGAACACTTTTACCGAATGAAATATGAAGATTTCGAATATTTATTAGAAAAAATTACAAAAAAAGATACGAGAATGAGATCGTTTATCGCTCCAGATGAACGATAGTAATAATGTACTCGTAATGCGTTTACAGTTCATGATCAATTTTCATTATGATTACGATAGATGATTTATTTTGTTACATATTTTCAGGAGACAGTTAAATAATATAAAAATATCAGCATTATTTTCTGATTTATTTATAATTTTTAATACCTGCTGGTTGTGCCAAAACGCATATACGTCTAGACTATGTTAGCTGGTATCCTTTCCCTATCACTCCATTTCGTTCCGGCACGGGCACGCCTCCAATAAGAGGCCAGATAAGTGGCCTTATTTGGGCGATCAATAGGACGCGCTTGGCCGAAGTGAAAGGTCGAAACACGCCACTGGCCGGCTTGTTGCTGTCGACGTGCCGCCGCCGCGCCATATAGTCGAGGACCGTCGCTGGTTGCGTTTGCAACTTTGTCGCCGTCGCGCCACAGAAGAACCGCTAACCGCTTCGCATAGTGGAAGTTTATCGTCGCGCACCACCCCAGCTACAACGTAGCATCATCAACCTCAAGCCTGAGTAAAAGGCCGCCAGAAGACCAACGCCCACGTAAGTGCCCCGTCCTTTCCTCCCAGCGTGAACTGTTCTCATTCGTTGCCACTCCTTCCTTACACAGTTTTTTTTTTTGCGCCCGAAGCAAATATGGGCAACCCTCCGGAAAGCGGGGGAGGGAGGCGGTGAATGCTCATAGCATACCACGCAGCCGGCTGCGTGGTTATGTGGAGACTTTTACCCACTAAACACCGCCTTTTTAGGAAATGGCTTAACGATCTGACTAGAGATCTCTAAGCCGTATACGAACGCGACCCTCCTTGGCAGAAAGGAGGGCGCAC
Source organism: Parnassius apollo (assembly GCA_907164705.1). NCBI lineage: Eukaryota > Metazoa > Arthropoda > Insecta > Lepidoptera > Papilionidae > Parnassius > Parnassius apollo. The sequence continues at coordinate 316,907 of CAJQZP010000869.1, read as the reverse complement.
CCTTACACAGCTCTGTGTCCTTACACAGCTCACGCTCAAACTAATATAGTAGATTAGATCCTATCGAGTGCATTGCCAAACCCGGCCACGTGCCACTTCCGCCATCTTTCATTGGCTATAGAGAACCACGCATACAGTCCACACATAGTAAAATCTCGCATAATAAATATTGGCCGACTTGAGAATCGAACCCGGGACCCTACCACTAAAACAATTTTTCTGGTTCTTACGAGAAGGTTAGAATCGGGCAATAGGCCCCACCATTTGCTCAAAAATTTCATCTTATTCCTTTTTCCTTCTCTTCTTCCGTGGTTGCAGTTTTCCAGAATCCGCATTTATTTCAACCTCTTCTGAATTAGAACTTGATGTAAAATCCTAAAACTAAAATAAAAATATAAATTTTTTACAGACGCCTAGCACACTGGATGAATGGAAAAGTATTTCCCAAGAATTTGTAGATCAATGAAATTTTCCAAGGTAAAGTCTCATATGGCGGAGTATACGGGAAATGTTCGTTATCTAAAGCACTAGCAGAAAACACCCGAATATTCTCCAGAAGATCCACTATCTGGTAGAAACAAACCTACGCCATATGTTGCTATCGCAGATGATTAGTTCGCTATTTGATGAAGCCGTACCCTTTTCGAAATCAACCGGGACCGAATCGTGTTTACTACTACAGATTATCTAGAGCAAGACGAGTTGTTGAAAATGCCTTTGGTGTACTCGCAAACCGCTTCATACTTTTAGTTACCGTGCTTTTAGGGAGAGCATTAAATAAAATAAATCCCTAATAAAGTGGAAAGAGTAATAAGTGCTATATGTGAATTGCATAATTTTTTGATGACATGAAATTCAGGGTATAAATATGCACTTGGTGGTACATTAATTTGATTGTAAATCCAGGTAGTTGGTGTCGAAACTCAATATCCGATAGTGTTTTAATTCTAATAGAAAGATCCCAATCAAATTATGTGACCACAGACAGCAGTGCCGGTCGTAAAGACTAAGGAATATATTGTAACGCCACAAGGTGAAGTAAAATAGTATTATTAAGTATAATTTGTTATTTATTATTTTATACAATCAATGAAGAAATGTACTACTTACTTTTGACAACAATAAATATATATATATGATGATAACATAAATTTTAAGGCCTCAAAATATTCCCAAGTACTAGTATAATTTTCATCACTTCCTTGTCCACACTTTTTTTCTTATTTCATAATTGAGTTGTGTCCCTAAGTTATAAATTTTTATGCTCATTTCTACCGAGGTAGTTTTAAACTGTTCTGCTGAACTTTCCAGCGCCGCCTGCTTTTTACTTTATTTTCGAAGTAAGAAACTACGATACGAAAACTTTATTTTTGAAGTAAGAAATTAAAATGTCGTTTATAAAACCTCAACGTGTTTAAATCTGCTTACATTTAAAAATAAGGTTCGGTAAGCGAAAGGAAACTTTATAGGTAATACATATTACATATATTATTTAAGAAGGATCCCTTGCCCGGGTAAAAAATGGCTAAAAGATCTCCGCAGGTATATTCTTATTTGTAATTATAAAAGGCCAATGATACAACGTTATCAATAAAAATAGAAGGAAAGACCAATAGATATTCAAAACATTTCTTCAATAAAACTACGCAGAAAAAGCACGTGAAACACAATCAAACCCAAAAAGAGTATTCCTCATAAGCAGCACCTGTCCACAAGTATGACGTATGTAGCAGCCTCCGTCCTCCTCCAGTCCACATCTATCCTCTATTACCACGATTTCTAATAGAGGTTCCCATGAGATCTAAGAGAATACCTCGTTTCCGGTAAAAAGGGTATCCGGCTCTCTACACTCACCATACGAAAGACAGCAGCATTGTGCTATTATTTTACGCAGTTATTCTGTGAGAGCGTGATCCTACCTAGTCGACCGGCCCATTCGTGCTGCTACCACTATATAGCTGCCCTGCCACGTATAGCCTCTTCATGATAACAACTCAAAATAATAAAAGACTACGGTTGCCAAACCGCATGCCAAGTAAATATCTCCCTAAGAGATAATCAAGACAAGGTGACGTAAGAGGTGACAGAGGAAAACATTCCAAAAGGTGGGTAGCAGCATATTTTTTATAAGAGCTAATACTAAGTGAAAAAGTCTGCGATCACTATCCCGCCTGACAAGCGAGTCAACTATAACAAATATCCCCTCTATTCGTATAATACAACCCATCGGGATCATATGTTCTGCAGTGGACATTGATATGTTGCCGTGTTTCGTATGGTGAGTGTAGAGAACCGAAGATCTTTTTACTGGAAACGAGGCATTCCATCTTAGTCCTCAGTCGACCAAAAATATCCTTGACTGTGCCCGGTCCATCAGCACAATATCAGGCTTAATCCCAAGAATAGTCCTGTCTGTGATGATGGCCCGGTCCCAGTAGAGCCCGGCGCGGTCATTTTCGAGCACGGCTTCCGACAGGTACTTGTAAGACGGCAATTTCCGGTCCACGAGACCGTATTTCAGAGCAAGCTCCTGGCGTAAAATTCTGGCTACTAGGTTGTGCCTGTACCACAACAAACAACTCAGAGTAAGAAAGCGCCGAACAACCGGAGATGACATGCCTAAGTGACCCCCCGGGATGGCGACAAGCTCGACAGACGCCGACGGTGCCGTCCTTTAGGATATATCTCCGATAGTTGTTGGTTTTAATAACCTGATCCTGTATTGCACCGACAAAGCCCTCGGTTTCCCCGAAAAGGTCATCGAAACGTAGCCAGTTTAGGGAGGCGACTGTATCTACGAAGGGCTCATGTAGAGACCTGTAATTTCTCCCGTGGAGCTCCTTCTCCTTCCATACGGTTTCCCGGTCGGAAATGCTATGTACTGCTGGGTCCTGCCATTGCTCGTTGGCTAAAGATGGAGGGGTAAGCCCTTTATCACTAGAAATGACGTCATTATAGAATGGATCATCCGATCTCGCCAAGAAGTGATGACGGAGGCTGCACATTTCGCGATTATGCTTTCGTGGCAAGTACATCCTCATACCTACGATCTCGGATAATGCATCTTATGAGACGTCATGGTAGTGCGAACTTTTCTATCCAGGGCGTTAAGTTCAGTCTGAGTCCGCCTGAGTATGCCAAAGGTATACATGAGGACAGGCATGACCAAGCCGTTATATGCGTGTGTCTTATTCACACCGGACAAAAGGCTGTTAAGCACTTTGGTCAAGCGTGCATAAAACACCTCATCGATACCGATATTCTGTGATAAACCCAGATATCGGTATGTTTTAGCCTCGGAAAGGGTCCTTAAGTTGACGGGCATAGATAAGTATATGCCCTCAGAGTTGACAACCCTTCCCCTTTCAACATGGAGGACCGTACACTTATCCGTCCCCAGCTCCATTCCAATAGAATTGCAAAATTCACAAGTGATATTTAGCAATTCCATATGATGGAAGCGACTGGAGGCGAATAACTTGAGGTCATCCATATAGAAAAGTGAGTCACTTTTGTACTGAAGCAGTAATCCCATATTCCATACTTACTTCACCTATAATTTCCAAGGGGAATGAACTATATATTAAATTGATTTTGCATTTTTTTACATATTTAAGTTAATTTGAAAAGAGACATCCTCAGGTGAAGTAAACTCTGCGGCATGGTCATCTCATTGTTTATGACAGCCTATTAAATGTCTAAACAATTTTGTGATCGACACCCACGGGGTGATATGGGTTCTCTTATGCTGTTCCTACAGGACTTATTTTAGTATCGATATATATATATATATATATATATATATATATATATATATATATATATATATATATATATATATATATAAGACTACATTTATATATATATATATAAAAAAATGTTATGCTCATTTTTTTAGACACTTTGTAGCTTTTTAAAATAGAAAGTAATATATTGTTAACTACTAGTCCTACTACTACTAGACATATTTTTTCCTTATATATTAACGCTGCACGTCCGAATGAACACAATAGAGACGCTATTCTAATCGTTATAAATCAAAATAATTGCGTGACAGAATATATTTAAAAATCATTTTTCATTGATCCCGGTTTAAGCTTGACATTTACGGATTTCATCATGGAGAGAAAACCCGGCTACGATTATGTTCTGCGAACCAAAGCTTTACGGTGCTCAAATGAAGAGCTTCTATTTCAAAAACATTTTGGAGACGAGCAGGTCGCACAATATCTCCGGTTCTCTACACTCACCCTACGAAACACAGCAGCATTAAGCTGATATTTTACGCTGGACAGAAGTCAGAGCGTGGTCCTTCCCCAGTCGAGCCGACCCAGTTGTGTTACAACCATAATATAGCATGGCTCTTGCACCAGACCGCAAGATCTTGCGAAGGGAGTGAACTTTTAAAATCATAAAATTCAAGCATCCACATTTGAAGTACAAAATTTAAACACTAACAAATAAACGGCTCCAGTCGGTGAAATGTGGAAGGTAGCGGAATAATACGGTATAAAGTTCGCTGAGAGCCTTTCACAACATTTTGATTCAAGTCGACTTGGCTCCGAGCCCAGCTCTCAGGACCGTTTCATAAATATCGATGCATTTATTTGTTTCTGTGCTTTTCGGATGCCGCGTAATGCGTCGTAATACGAGTAACCATTATAATATAGTTCTGTTTGTCTGTACTGATATGAAATAGTATCATAACTCCAGTATTTAACCGTTTATACGTGGTAGAGCCATGGTACAGCAATATTGTGGTTGTAGCACGAATGGATCGGCTCGAGCCCAGTCGAGGACCTCGCTCTTACAGAATACCAACGTGTTTCTTATGGTCAGTGTAGATAACCGAAGACGCTTTTTACGGTCAGTGACGCATTCCGTCTTAGTACTCAGGGGTAACCACATATCTGCATTTTGATTATTAATCGAGAATAGATGTAACGCCTGTGCTCCATAATATTCTCATACCATCAGGTGGACCGTGCACTTGTTTGTCACCCATATTTTATAAAAAACAAGTGATAAAATTAAAAAAAATGTACCACCGATTTCAATATAAATAAATTAGGAAAATTAAATCCGCATTATTAAAAATAACTCTAAAAATACTTGTCAAATCTCGATCAAGTATATATGGAACCAGATGAGAAGTCCCAGATTTCAAATAAAAAAAAAGAATCATCAAAATCGGTTCACCTAGAAAAAGTCCTGAGATAACACAGATAAAAAATTACGGTCGAATTGAGTACCCCTCCTTTTTTGAAGTCGGTTAAAACACCAATGGTTGATGGATTCTCTTAACAAATAGCGCCCTCAGTCAAAAATATCTGAAAGAAATGCGTCGAATAATATTTGTGTGCGTGCGTTACGACTTACGTTATGCTTGTATTACAAAACATTGTGTTCGTATGAAGCTCCCGCACTCACGTTCACTTTGTTGATATTATGCTCATGTTTGCTGCCCGCGCCTCGTCAAATATTTAATAAATTAGACATACAATATGAGAAAAGACAACACAGAACAAACTTCCACCTTTCAGCTTTGTTTACGCCTGGAGCGAAATGTTATTGATTTACGAAAATGTGTTAAGAATTTCACTTTATAACTAAGTCACATCAGTAGACGCCGTTTGAGAATCCACCTACAGACGAGGTGGAATTTCACTTTGCTTCTACCACGTATTATACCATTATATGTCGTATTAATATTACGCTGTATGGTAAGTCGTGTGTGTTCTATGTAACAATTCTAGCACTAAACTTACATTTAAAACTAAACAAAACTAAACTTTTGAACATTTAAATATATTACAAAGGAGTATTGTATAATTAGTAGTATTAGAAGTGTAGGTTTCTCTATAAGATATTTTTAAGCTATTGCATAGCTTCTATCGCGGGCCTTGAGCGCGGGGACCGCCATTGTTAGTTCGGTCGGTAATCCCGAAATTCCGTAACGAAAAAAACCTCACGCTCCCCACTCCGACGGGCACGGAGGTGTGGCGTTGAAAGCCGTGCATCGTCTAACGTCGTTTCAGTTCGGCAGACTTCGGCACTCGGCAAACTTCGGCACGGTGTTTGTGTGCGTGCGACTTGACGTATGCGTGTAACACTAGCTGCTAACTCAATGAGAAATGATGAGAAATTCCTGAATAACCTACATGTATAGTAAGATATTAAAAATATTTTAAACAATATTAACTTCTCATTTATTCAATAAGAGAAAAAAAAAGTTTTCTTATCGGTCACCACGCTCAAAAAGTGTAACTTGATTTAATATCAAAGACTTAACTGCATAAATAAAATAAATAAATAATTATAATTGCATAAGTTGATAAAAAATGCTATGCAATAGCTTTACCGCGGCAGTCACCGAGTGCCACACGTATTTTTTATACTATAATGATGAAAAACGGGCACACAGGCCACCATATCTATCCCGGTTCTACACTCACCATACGAAACACAGCAGTATTAAGCTGCTATTTTACGCTGGTATTCTGTGAGAGCATTGTGCTACCCCGGTCGACCCAACCGATTCTTGCTACAACGACAATACAGCTGCAGTGTAGTTCTACCACGTATATGGTATTTTTTAACAAAAAAATATTGAATTGAAGAAAGTAATGTATGAGCATTATTATGAGGTGTGGCATATTAATCCATACGAAGGAAAGTTACTTAATCATCTAGATAACTTTATGAACATTAAATTTGCTCTTTATAGGATGTTATTTGTACTCATAGTTTAAGTGATAATAAAACAATAAAAATAATTCAACACACGGCTCGACGTGCGTACGACGCACAACCTTAGCCGCCTGATAAAAACCGAGGAAATCGAGCAGCATATAAGCGAGGTGTCATGTCTTGCAGCTCAGGTTCATGATATATGCGGTGAAACTGCGGAGCACAACTAGTAGGTGAATAAAGGTATGAAAGAAACAACAGTGATTTCTTGTAGTAACAATTATCTTATTTAAACGGTCGACACGGCCGCAAATAAACTTAGCGCACTGCTGTTGCATAGCAATATAACACTGCAACCACGCGACGGAAAATTCGTTTAGATATTTTGGTTGAAATGAAATTCTTTTTTCTTCCGTAATGAGAACATTACGGTCGTAGCTTGTAATTAAGGTGATTATAATGCCCGAATTTGTTCAACTGATGGAGGTACTTAGCAGGCAATATTCTTCCGCGCTTACCTATCTGTAAAATATTATGAATTGCTCGAATCTACAGATTACCTTACGGCGTAAAATTGCGTAGTGATGTAAGCGGGGACCGTTCGGTTGATAGCGATGACGAGTATTAAATTATAAAGTGAACAGGACTGTGTTGTAGCAAACACTGAACTCATTTGGGTTGAGCGCTGGTTTAATACAGGCATTAAGGTCTCTTTATAGGTACTCTAATGCTTCTGTCAAGTTCAACGGTGTCTACTCTGACTGGTATGACATCCAAAAAGATGTCAGACAGGGCTGTATAGCTTCCCCATGGCTGTTCAACCTATTTATGGCCAGTTGTTTGCAAATTTTGAAAGATGAAGAATGTGGGTTAAGAATGGGCGAGTTAACCGTCAAATGCCTTTTGTACGTCGATGATCAAGTCATATTTGCGTCGTTGGCGGCTGAGTTGCAAATTTATATAACAGTATGAATGGCAGAGTCGGGAAGGGACACCCTAGATGAAAGTTTATCGACAAAATTGGCGATATTTTAAAAATGGGCCACATTACAAGTACTCTTAACCGAGGAGCGTGTATGCGTAGATATATGGATGTAAAGGAGGCGAGATCGTGCCAAATGGAAGTCCGAAGTCTCTGTCTAGCCCTCTGGGTGACAGGCATGAGTGTTTATGTTTATCTTAAGTTATAAGATATTATCCTTTATAATATTTTTGTGCCATAACATCCCCACAATATGTTAATGCATCGACACTTTAAGCTAGCAGATGGTCGATGACATGATGACGACAATATTTCAAGTTATTAAGACTCCTAGGTTCACTAAATAACTTAAGGTTTATATGACACACTTTTGTCGTCATTTTTGCAGCAATTTAAATGCATGTAAACTGCGCCCCCGATAAATGAGAAAATCTTAGTGTGAAGTAAACGTATTCTTTAAAAAAAAATACATGCGTAGGCACTTAATGCACAAAATCGCATTACTTTTACGTATCAAAGTCCTCTTCAAATTATTAAATGTTTTAACAGAAGCAATACTATACCGGGGGTTCAGTTTCTATCTCATATGTTACATATTAAAATATTTTATATGTAATAGGCCTGAACTTTTTTCAATACCTAATAAAAGCAGCTAGATATTTTTAGCCAATATTTCTACTTTAAATATTGCAGCAAATTAAAAAGAAAAGTTTTTAACAATTTCATATTTACATTAATATGCTTTGAGTATTCAAACTCAAAGTCAATATGCCTACGAAAACGTATACGCTTAAGTCTACCTTAAGGCTTATAGTAGTTTCTTCGTAATAGCTTCCAAAGTCGGGCTTGAATTCTTCTAGGGTTTTTAGTAAAAAAAAAACTTTTTACATAATTAAATGTATTATTTTCTATTGCATTAAATTAAACATTGTGCTTAAAACATTATAGAATAGTTTAAGAAACCAAAAGTAGATTACAAGAATACATTACGCGGGATATTTTTCGTAATTTATTTACAAGAGTAATTCACTGATTCCGCTTAAGTTATGGCGGTCTAGTGATCGGCGGATTTTGATCGTAGTAAATAATTTATTTACATTGCTTACGTTCAGTGGAGCGTTTTTAAAATGGACTGAGGGTTTTAAAGTATATTGAAACTTTTAAGAATTTTGATGTGCCTTCCGGAATCTGTTAACCTGTAGAAATATTTTTTTTTACTTATTATAAGTCAGTGCTTGAAACTTGAACACAGTCCCACCTGCTGTAAGTGGTGATGAAACTCTAGATGGTACGAGTATATCGTACCAGTATAAGTGTAACAAATGCCTATTCACTCGGAAAGACAGACGCTGTCAAAATTATTCCATTTCATTGCTATACGCATTAAAAATAAAGTTTTCTTAAAATTTTTGGAAGAAAATTTCTAAAAATCTATACATATAAGTAAAATGGAAGTTGTCGTCTGTAATATTGAATTAACTGCCTTCTATTGAACTCAGGCGGTTAATGCGTCATTTTAAGACAAGCCACCATTATTAAAAATGTGTCTTTAAAAAATTCAACAGTGGAATTTAAATAGTCTGTACTGGTGACGTTTGTGGTGTTATGATGTTGTCAAGGTGGCGTGAGAGAATTTCCCACCCCGTGAGTGAAGAGGTAACTATAGAATAACCCAAAAACTCTTATAGTTTTCGATTTTTCCGTCCGGGCCGCTTAAGAATTGTCGACTCGATTGTGGTGAAAGCTTACGAACAGATAGGTCGAATACCAGAAGAGTTCTAAGCTATATTTTATTTGAAAAACTAAAACCTTTTTTCTTGGAAAATATGAAAAATTTATTAAATAAAAGGTTTCTGATTACAAAGGAAATTATCGGCCTAATTCCGACAGAACCGACTTCTGAATCAAACTAATTTTATTTAATCTCAAGGTAATTTCGTACTCACAAAATCGTATCTAGGACAGAACCGAATGGTGGTTTAAATTGGTATTATCAGAATGGTAGTCACCATCACCATGTAATGTTTTTCTTGATAATTGTAAGCTGTTATTATATTTTTTTCAAAAGTACCGCCGGGTTTCTCACTGGTTCTTCCTAAGACAGGTTTTTTCCGAACCAGTTATAAAGTAAATAAAAGATTAACTTTCAATGAGTAATATTTATAATCTATATGGAATAAAAATCTTTCTGTTTCTGTTTCGTGATAATTTTGACCCATTTATGTTTTAGAAATATTTAAGAAGTTAATCCATAATTCATAATTATTTATTTGCATAATTATCACATTAAAATATTATATACATTAAAATCATCTTCGGAAAAAATAGCCAGTAGTGCCTTATGGAGTTGATTACGCTTGATCGTTACTCGATCGTGTTTCTCGATTCGATTAGTTTCGATAGTAAGCTTTACATCACAATGGGAAAAACATCTGTTTGAGTCAAAACCGAATAGAATTCTTAAACAATATTCGTATTAAGCCAACGGGTTCCTTGGAAAGTTTAATAGGTATACGTAGTTTGCCACTGTAGTTTAAATAAGGTGTTAAATACCCAATCCGATAACGTGGAGCAACATCTGTTGAGATAGAAGTGTGAGCAATAATATGTATTTGTACGTGTGACGTAAATATCTAGCTCGGTAAATACATAACTTAAGAAATAATTACATAATAATCGAAAATTAAAATGTGATCTCTATGCATTCTAACACTACCTAATATAAGTAGTAACTACTGTCATTCCTTCTGAAATTTCATGTTTATTAAATATTAGAAAGTCTATCATTAAAAAAACCTCTGGTTTAATTTCCTTCATCAATAATAATAAATCTAATCATGTCTTAAAATATAATCGTTATAATAATATTATTATGCAACTTAATAAAAGAATATCTAGGTTATGTAAACATGTATTTTTTAATAATAGAAATCATCATAGAAAATCAATATCTCAGGCGTACCTCGTTTATAGCCATGGCGGTATTAGAGGTGGCTCAACTCAGTAATTGGCGCAAGTACGGATCTCTAAGATATGTCTAGTAGTCATATCTCAAATTACCCAAGCGTGTAGTCATTGACTACACACTTGGGTCATTTGCTGTAGAAACATTCGGTCCTAAAGTTTCTAAAGGGACACTATCCATGACATGTCGTCACTGCTGGTAATAAGACGGTTCGTCTTTTCCCTTTCAAATTGAGAGAATGTCTGTCGTTAAGGAATAGGAATTTTTCTTTTTGATAAAGAGGTGAGGAAAAATCATTAAAAACTGAAAGTGGACATGATTCGGAAACTTCTACGCTGGCTTTTACTCAACCACTTGAAAGTCAAAGATGAATCGTATACGGTTGTTAAGTAACCTGTCCAACCTGTTTAGCAGCTCATGAGAAATATTAGTGAGTATACACAAATTTTATCAAGGTGGCACTAAAGTATTATGACCCTATTAGAAATGACTCACCCCCGACCCCTGAAGAAGGTTGTAAACCGATTATAGTCAAATATTCAAAATTTTGTGTATTGGACATAGGAGTACTGGGCATGTATCATCTGAAATATTGACGCATTCAGAAGCGTTTAATTGCCTACAAATAATTTTAATATTTTAAGTTTTTTGAATTCATTTTTTACTTTTTTTAAATTTTAATTATTTGGACTCTTTCAAGATGCCTAAGTCACAGACTCAAAGTAACGACTAGACTTTCGTCTAAATAGTAAAAGCATTTTATTGCATCTAATATAATTATTTCCTCCTTTATTTTCCCACCATTAGGAAAACATAGTATTTTCAAATGTAATTGGTTCTTAAAGTTACATTTAAAAGGTGGAAAAACAACACATTTAAGTCATAGAACATCTCTCACCTGGGAATATAGCTCTATATGCCGCGGCTAGTCTTAAAGCTAAAGAAAAAGGTTACACATATGTTCGAGTTCGAAATGGTAGTATATTGATACGCAAGGATGATACTTCTGATTATAATGTAGTAAAAATATAGACTTTCTTAGTAACTTAAGTTAGAGTGTAAAGTTGAGGTCACGCAATGGTGTCATTGTCATAATGCTTAAAAGGCGTGTCGATTAATATGTTTTATTATGCGACAAGATCGAACTCTCAAAGAAACTAAAACAAAATCGGTCTTTACAACAGTTTTGTCCGCAGTCTTTAGTTAGAGTCTTCACTTAGAGTACTGTAGCGTTGTTTGGCATCCACATTATTCTACACGCTACCTAAAACTAGAGCGTGTACAGAAAAGGTTAATGTGGCATCTATCATACTCAGCAAAGAATTGCAAAACGGCGGTGTCCTATAAAAAAAGGCTAAAATACTTTAACCTCATGACTCTCGACCAAAAAAAAAGACTTGTAAGATGTAATACTTTTATATAAATTACTAAGACACAAGTTAGGATACCCCAGTTTACTAAGTAAAATGAATTTTCGATTACCACGCAGATATTCGCGTACAGCTTTTACTCTGGTTGTACCTTCACGCACCACAACAGTCTATGGTACCATTTGCGCGATCCCTCGTTTGTGTAAAATGTATAATAAATTCATTCAGTTAATTGACATCAACATTCGCCTTACACTTTTCGTAAGTTAATTAGTTAGTTAAAGATAATCAGAAACCTTGTCAGCCATTCACCCTGAGCCTGATCTACATTTTAATTTTTTTTTTATAGAAGCGGGGGCAAACGAGCATGTGGCTCCCCTGATGTTAAGTGACTACCGCCACCCATGATCAACCGCAACACCAGGGGAATTGCAGGTGCGTTGCCGGCCCTTTAGAAAGGAGTATAAGCTCTTTTCTTGAAGGTTCCCAGGTCGTATCGGTCCGGAAAAATCGCCGGTGGTAAATTATTCCACAGAGAGGTTGTACGCGGAAGAAAACTCCTTTTGAAACGTACAGTGGTGGACCGCCAAGCATCCAGATGGTATGGATGGTATCGGGACGTTTGCCGTGTAGTGCGTTCACGAAATTTGGCGGCTGGGATTAATCCGAACAATTCCTCAGAGCACTTCCCGTGATAGATGCGATAAAATACGCAAAGAGATGCAACATCTCTTCGCAGCGCCAGTGAATCGAGCCGATCGGAAAGCACTCGGTCGTCGACGATTCGAGCCGCTCTGCGCTGGATGCGGTCAAGTGGAAGGAGCTGGTACTGGGGAGCCCCAGCCCAGAGATGGGAACAGTATTCCATGAGCGGCCGAACCTGCGCCTTGTAAAGTTGCAGGCGGTGTGCCGGCATGAAATACTGTCCCGCTCTGCTGAGCACGCCAAGCTTTTTAGAGGCCAATTTGGCCTTCCCTTCCAAGTGACCACGAAACTGCACGTCACTCGATATGTCGACGCCGAGGATTCCGATACTGGCTGAGGCAACAAGGGGAGTGCCTTGAAACTGAGGGGATACGACAAAGGGGTTCTTTTTAGCGGTTAACGCGCAAACTTGTGTCTTCTGGGGGTTAAACTGGACTAGATTTAGTCGCCCCCAATCCGAGACTCTGTCCAGCAGAGACTCGACTTCAGACACAAGTTTGTCCCGGCACTCAGAGACGTTTTCCCGAGAAATATTGGCTCGGCCGGTGTAAAGAGCATCACCAGTGCTGTCATCTGCATAGCAATGAATGCTACGGGTTTGCAATATATCATTGATATTGTGACGGCCCAATATTATTATTAATAATTAAATTCAATATAAAGGGGCGTCAAAAATATTCTTATAAGATATATATTAAGCAATTAAGTTAAATTAATAAACATAAAGTTAATATATTTCAGACATTATCCCAATAACATAGTAAATTAAAGGCAAAATTATTGTTTTTCGTAATAAATAAATTTATTTAAAAACTTGAAAAAAATATTTAAAATAAGATAAATAATAGAAATACAAGTCAAAAAATATTATAAAATTAAGTTAAATAACGTTTATAAGATAATTAGAAAATTTGTTAAAATTTGTTTAAGTCATGGGAGGTGTTCGTGTATAAAAGAAATTTTTTCTAAGTTGTGGAAGGAGTTCACGTATAGATGAAATTTCCTAAGTTGTTGAAGGAGTTCATGTATTAAAGAAAATTTTCCTAAGTTATGGAAGGTGTTCACGTATAGATGTCTTGTATGGAGGAAGCTGTCGGAGGTACATACCTGCAATTGTACATATATATGGGGTGGTCGGGAGCCCGACTGCCTGAAGTACTGTAGCACAATGACTAGTCCTATATTAGGGACTTATGATATTAAACTCAATGATACAAAAGCAATACTAAGGAAGGTCTCCATGATGAATTTGCATTACAATAGTAGGGTCGTGGGTTCGAATCCTATATATTAATGACTTATGAAAGTAAGGTCTATGATGATTCAAAAGCAATACTATAGAAGGTCTCTATGATTAATATGCATTACAATAGTAGAGTCGTGGGTTCGAATCCTATATATACATGACTTATGAAAGTAAGGTCTATGATACAAAAGCAATATTATAGGAGGTCTCCTTGATGCATAAGCATTGTATGGGGTGGTCGGGTGACTGACTGCTCCTAGTACTGTAGCAAAATGACTAGTCCTTATTAGGGACTTGAAAAGGAATATTATGGTGGCGTGTGTGCTGCTTCACGAGCAATTGGTCCGAGGTAAACTTGGACTCGCTAACCGATGTGTCCTAGACATATCATCTTAGTGCCGATGGTAAGCGGGTTTGTTGTAGCAATACGGCTTTCCCGTGGACATCGCACACCCATACCGTTTGTGGGCGACGTCGTTGCGCATAGCGATGTGTCATCTATCTTTCGGAATGGGATGATGAGTGTGTTTGGTAGCACTTTTAAGTGTAACAGGCATACTCAACTTCATGTCTTAGTGCATTAGCGCTATGATACGTGGAGTTTTGTTCATTGGCGTCTTAGTAGCGTGCTACTATGATACGTTGGTGATATTTTTTATATAACAACAATACCAACTTTGTTGCCAAAGTCGATAGGAGTCATGTGGGTGTGTTGTGAGGGGGCGCCACCCGTATGATAGTTGCATTGATGCTTACTGCTACTTGCGGTATTGCGTCTTGTGATGGATCTGCGGGTGTGCTGCGCCTGATTCGACGCATTCCTGTGGTTCTGGTCGATGGAGGTATACAATTAACATCTAAGTGCCGATGGTAAGCGGGTTTGTTGTAGCAATACGGCTCTCCCGTGGACATCGCACACCCATACCGTTTGTGGGCGACGTCGTAGCGCATAGCGATGCGTCGTCTGTCTTTCGGATTGGGATGATGAGTGTGTTTGGTAGCACTTTTAAGTGTAACAGGCATACTCAACTTCATGTCTTAGTGCATTAGTGCTATGATACGTGGAGTTTTGTTCATTGGCGTCTTAGTAGCGTGCTACTATGATACTGTTACGCGCTCCAGTCAACGATACACTAGCGCCATCTAGTGTCAGGAACGAGAGCGAGGGGAGCATTGAGAAAATGACATCACAAATCGCTCAACTGACAGCGCCTAGTCGAAACTCGAACGCTCGGTACCTTCCGCGTGTTTACTTGAACATTCTGGATATTTCTTTGCTAATTTAAATATATAGGCGCTGCAAGATGCGATCGAGGCAGTGTTGATTTGGGCGGAACAAGCGAAGCTTCGGAGTGGAATTAAGTGAATTAGTGTGTTTAAATTATTAGTGTTTTAACTTTAATTGTGTAAAGTAAATTAAAGTGTTAATTTAGGTAATTTTATCGGCAATTTTTATTGTCACGAACCTCAAGCTCGTAACAATTGGTGTCAGAAGTGGGATAAAATCATGCCGATTTTACCTAAGGAGGAAACGGAGGGTGTCCGTACCCGAAGTCAACGCCAGCAGGAGACGGACCAACGAAGATTTGGTGGTGCAACGCCGCAGACGTCGGAGGACCAGCCACCGGCTGCAGGCCCGTCGGTAGCTCCTACATCTGCAGCACCTGACTTAGGTGCTCTGATGGTGATGCTGCAGGAACAGGCTCGCCAGCAGGCGGAACAGGCACGCCGATTGGAAGAGCAGCTGCGGGGCGGACAGGATGAACAGGCCCGCCGACAAGAGGAACAGGCCCGTCGGTTGGAAGAGCAGATGCTTCTCATGAAGGACCTTCACGCTACCTTCGGGAAAGAGATAAGGGAGGTGAAGGATAGGGTTGCTCAGCATGACAACCGCCTGTCGGAAGCAGAAACCCAAATCGCGAAAGCTGAAACCCGAATCGACCAAGTGAACAATCGGGTTGACAACGTAATGGCTGACATGAAGAAATCACTGGACGAACTCAAACTTGGAGATGGAGCTACAGCTCCCGTAGTAGCTACAACACCTTCGCTACGTGGCTTCAAGGTGCCACCGTTCGACGGTACCTCTTCCTGGTCGGCCTACAAAATCCAGTTCGAGGCCGTCATGGAGGCGAACGGCTGGAATAAAAGCCAAGCCATGACTGCACTCACCCTAGGCCTGCGCGACCAAGCCTTAACTGTGTTGGAAGCTCTCGGTAAGAAAGTGACCTATGAGCAGCTTCTTGAGGCCTTGGAAGCGAGATATGGCGACGCTCATCTGGAACATGTCTTTCGCGCGCAGCTTAAAGATCGCGTGCAGCGCAGCAACGAAAACCTGCAGCAGTGGGCCCTTGAGGTGGAGAAGATGGTTCGAAAAGCATACCAGTCTGTACCTGCGCTCATTGAAGGGAACCTGGTTCAGACATTCATCGACGGCATCCGCGACCTTGAAGTCAGAGCTGCTGTGAGACTCGGACACCACGACACGCTTAAGAACGCCTTGGCCCATGCACTGGAGGTGGAAGCCGTGCGGCAGGATCATCGTTCCCATCGCGTCAGGGAGGTTGCAGCAGTTACAGTTCGCGATCGCAACAGAGGATACAGCCCTAGGTGCTATGGCTGTGGGGAAAAGGGCCATCTTCGATCCAGCTGCCCTAAACGAACCGTGGAAAGGAGAGTTGATCGATCTCGAGAGCGTAGTGCAGCTAACGCCACTGCCTGGCGGCGACAGGATCATCGTTCACCTCACGCTAGGGAGGTTACAGCAGTTACGGTTCGCGACCACAATAAAAGATACAGCCCTAGGTGCTATGGCTGTGGGGAAAGGGGCCATCTTCGTTCCAGCTGCCCTAAGCACACCCTAGGAAGGGAAGGTGAACGGTCTCAGAAAGGAAGTGCGGCTAACAGCACCGCCCAGCAGCAGCAGGAATACGACTTCACTATCAGACACTGCAGCGGGAAATCTCACGGCAACGCAGATGCATTGACAAGAAGACCTTGTCCTGAAGATTGTAACCATTGTAGTAGGCAAGAGAGTAAGGAAGTGGTATCCGTGAGGATGTTCAGGACAGACCACCTCAGCAACGGGTGGAAGGACAGCCTACGACATGCACAGCAGGAAGATCCGGACATCAAGCCGATTCTGGGATGGATGAAGGCCCGTGCTACCAAGCCTAAGTGGAGGGACGTCTCAGCGATGAGTTCAACCACGAAAAGCTATTGGGCCCAATGGGACAGCTTGCTGATTCAGGATGGAGTCCTGTGCCGTAAATGGGACAATGGTCGAAGGGACAGCTGTCGTTTGCAAATGGTTGTCCCTAAAGCTGAAGTGCCGAATGTTCTACAGTTGTGCCATAATGATCGTTCAAGAGTCCATCTGGGAGTTAAACGAACTCTACTGAAGGTCCGAGAACAGTTTTACTGGGTCCATTATCGTGACGATGTTGAGGATTGGTGTCGTACATGTACAAGTTGTGCGGCCGAGCGGGGACCTCGGACACGTAGTAGAGGAGCACCGAAATTGTACAATGTTGGTGCACCAAGGGATAGGACAGCCCTTGACATTGCGGAGCCGTTACAGAAAGGCGCAAGAGGGACTCCTAAGATCGTCCATGTGAATCGCTTGGCGCGTTATTATGGGGCCGATAATGCTCGGGACGAGCATGTCTTAGGAGGGGGCAGTGTTACGCGCTCCAGTCAACGATACACTAGCGCCATCTAGTGTCAGGAACAAGAGCGAGGGGAGCATTGAGAAAATGACATCACAAATCGCTCAACTGACAGCGCCTAGTCGAAACTCGGACGCTCGGTACCTTCCGCGTGTTTACTTGAACATTCTGGATATTTCTTTGCTAATTTAAATATATAGGCGCTGCAAGATGCGATCGAGGCAGTGTTGATTTGGGCGGAACAAGCGAAGCTTCGGAGTGGAATTAAGTGAATTAGTGTGTTTAAATTATTAGTGTTTTAACTTTAATTGTGTAAAGTAAATTAAAGTGTTAATTTAGGTAATTTTATCGGCAATTTTTATTGTCACGAACCTCAAGCTCGTAACAATACGTTGGTGATATTTTTTATATAACAACAATACAAACTTTGTTACCAAAGTCGATAGGGTTCATGTGGGTTCATGATTGTGAGGGTGCGCCACCCGTATGATAGTTGCATTGATGCTTACTGCTACTTGCGGTATTGCGTCTTGTGATGGATCTGCGGGTGTGCTACGCCTGATTCGATGCATTCCTGTGGTTTTGGTCGATGGAGGTATACAATTAACATCTTAGTGCCGGTGGTAAGCAGGTTTGTTGTAGCAATACGGCTTTCCTGTGGAAATCGCACACCCATACCGTTTGTGGGCGATGTCGTTGCGCATAGCGATGTGTCATCTATCTTTCGGATTGGGATGATGAGTGTGTTTGGTAGCACTTTTAAGTGTAACAGGCATACTCAACTTCATGTCTTAGTGCATTAGCGCTATGATACGTGGAGTTTTGTTCATTGGCGTTTTAGTAGCGTGCTACTATGATACGTTGGTGATATTTTTTATATAACAACAATAAAAACTTTGTTACCAAAGTCGATAGGGATCATGTTGGGTGTGTTGTGAGGGGGCGCCATCCGTATGATAGTTGCATTGATGCTTACTGCTACTTGCGGTATTGCGTCTTGTGATGGATCTGCGGGTGTTCTGCGCCTGATTCGACGCTCTCTTGTGGTTCTGGTCTATGGAGGTATACGGGAGGTGATGTCTGCTGGGATGTATGGGGGACCTTGGAATGGTGTAAGCCCGACGATAGTCGTATTGATGCTTGTTGCGTTCTGCAGCATTGCGTCTCTGCGATGGTTGTTTGGTGGGACGCTATTCTCAATGGCGCTCTCTGCGTCTTGGTTTGACTGACACCTAAGTAGCTTTGCCCAAGTCGGGTCCCTTCATTGCGGGGCTGCAGACTGTCTACCCTCCACGATGTTTTATATAACAACATAATATTATATCTCTGTAACTTTCCCACCTTTGAATGATTGAAGGCAACTTGTTGGTGGGTGAGACAAACATGATCGAAAATGCATTTACTCAACGTCAGTGACACAAACCCTTTCTGATGGCGAATTATTACTCTTATCTTATAACTGCCTTTTGGCTTTATCTGCCGTTGTATTGGTTGGTGGAGCATATGTGTCGACCTCATGCGGGTGGTAGCTGGCGGGAGGATCTGAGGAGACTCTCAAGGCTGCGGCCGAAAGCCACACAACGTGGGACCCCATTCCCTTGAGGTGAACGGTAGACTCATGACACGCTCTGCGGCTAGTAGCCGTGCTGATCATGCAATTGTTGGTGATGCCATACACTTACATCACGTCTGCAGGAGCGGCGGTCTGGCAGGTGGTGGCGCTCACGGAGGGTTTACGGCCAGTGTGCCTATTTGCCTATACCGTGTGACGTACATTCACTGTGGCTGGATTCGTTCGTATTCTGTTTGGCGTTTACACGCATTGACATGCGCGACTTCGGTCGATGTTTGTGCTTACGCACTAACAAGGGGCCAAGCCTCTTTTACTGGTTCGCCAGTTATTTTGCTGTGGACTACGGTCCAGTTCCCGAATTAGCTTTCCCTTCGGGGGGGAGTGCATCAAAATGGTTGGCACTCATCGTGCACGGCGTGTATGGGGCCGTGTACCTCCCCCTACATTTTTTTAAATAAATGTAGGAGAGCGAAGCCCTTGTATCGGGTATTTTGTATAAATATATTTTGAGCCTTTTCCGAGCGGGAAGGGATAATTAATAATGTAAACCTGATGCAAGTGGAATAGGGACGTTTTATAATCTTTACCTTTTTCGAGCCCTGACTTCGTGAACGGGGTCCACTTAGTTTATAAGGCACTACCAACAGCTTTCAATTGCTCTAGTGAATATTCATTCTTCCAAAAGACACCTAAAAGAACTAAGTTACTAAACAAACACAGCGTAAATAAGGGTCCTAACTAAGAAGATCACGCCAAAAATATTGCAAACGGCCTATTATTAAACCTTTAGAAAGATCATTTAGAAAGACCAAAACATATTTTATTAATCTTGGTCACAATATATATAATTATTATGTAAAGGGGAATATAATACATTTAGTATTTTATATATTTATTATTATGAGAGGGGGGAAGCGTTACAACATGCAGAACAAACAGCGTTGGCGATAGCACGCAGCCCTGTGGAACACCAGCATTAATAAGCTTGCAATCGGAGCTTGCACCGTCTACAACGACCTTGATGCTCCGATCTGCAAGAAAACTGGTGATCCAATCGCACAATTTCTCGGGAAGCCCATAGGAAGGGAGCTTCGAAAGAAGCGCTTTGTGCCAAACCCGATCGAAGGCCTTCGCAATGTCCAAACTAACGGCCAATGCCTCCCCTTGGACTCTCCTGCCTCCGCCCATCTGTGAGTTAGGTAAACCAGAAGATCACCAGCTGACCTACCACGGCAAAAGCCGTATTGGCGGTCACTAATCAGCTGGTGATCCTCAAGGTACCTCATGAGCTGGCAGTTTACAATGGACTCCATTGTTTTGGAGAACAAGGAGGTGATGGCGATAGGACGGTAGGTGGACGGGTCTAAGCGGTCGCCTTTTTTTAGGGATCGGGTGGACGAAAGCCGTCTTCCATGATTTTGGGACTACGCCTAGGGAGTAGGAGTACCGGAAAAGACGCGTTAAAACCGGTGCCAACTCTGGAGCACACGTCCTCAGCACAATTGGGGGGGATTCCATCAGGCCCACTCGACTTATGGATGTCCAGGGAGAGGAGTGCTTTGCGAACCGAGCGCTGAGTGAACTGCACTTCCGGCATGGAGCACTCACACCGCGGGATGTTCGGCGGCGTACTCCCCCCGTCATCGAGAGTCGAGTTAGACGCAAAGAAAGAGCCTAGAAGATCGGCTTTCTCCTTTGCGGTGTGGGCCAGTGAGTCGTCCTCCCTGTGCAGAGTTGGAAGAGATGGCTGACAGAAATTCCTCTGGACAGCCTTGGCGAGAGACCAGAATGTACGGGTTCCAGAAGGAAGACGAACTAGTTTCTTGCCAATTCTGCCTATGTGCTCTGACTTTGCCTTGGCAATGACTCTTTTGAAGGACCTAGAGGCGGAATTATACTTCTTTTTAGAGCGCTGGTGTTTACATCCCTGGACGCTGATGCGTCAGCCCAGGCTCGGTAGCACTCCTGCTTATAGCATGATGCTATTTTACAGGAGCGACCAAACCATGGCTGAGATTTGCCTCCAATGGGCACCACAGAGGAAGGAATAAAAACTTCCATACCCTGAAGTACCACATCAGCGACAGAATCCGCAACAACGTTGGGATCGTCCGGCGAGAAGCAAACCCGCCCCCAAGGGTAGGATGCAAAGAAAGACCGCATCCCATCCCAATCGGCTGACCTATAGTGCCAAACACGGCGGCAGCCTACAGAATGCAACCGCGATTTCAGCGTGAGTGGCACCACACTCCGGACAAGACAATGGTCCGAGGAGCCTAAAGGGGCGTCGACGGAAATCTGATATCCGTCCGGGTGAGAGGTCAGCAGAAGGTCCAACAGGGAAGGTGCATGATCCTCCACATCTGGAATCCGCGTAGGCGAAGTAACCAGTTGTGTCAGACCATATGCCAAGGCAAAATCATGAACAGATCTCCCCGCATGATCGGTTAAACGTGAACCAAGCCATTCGGCGTGATGGGCGTTAAAGTCGCCGAGGATCACGATCTCTGCGGAGGGGATCTGCTGTAGCAACGAATCTGCAGCCATTTGGACGTGGTCGAAGAGTCGGTCTGTTTCGGCATTACCGCTATGGGACCTATAGAGGCACCCGTAGACGCGCGGATGGTCGTCGCTGTCTACGCGTAGCCAAAGGATGGACAGGTCCGAACCTTCAAATCTGCCGAGGCGTCGAGAACAGATGTCCTCTCTGACGTAAACGCAAACTCCAGCCCGAGGCACAAAGGAGTGTTCCAGTTTGTACCCCGGGCAGGAGAGATACGAGACATCAGTCGGAGAGGACACCTGCGTCTCGGTCAGAAAGAGCAGAGCCGGCCTCGCCGTCTCGAGATGGTAGTGGACGGCGTTTAGGTTAGAGTGAAGTCCCCTGATATTGCAGAAATTCACGGAGAGCGTGGCAGGGGTCGCCTTGGTCTTGTTGCTCCGTTTGCCCCGAGCAGTTTTAGTCTTGAGCGGAATATTGCCCCCCCCCCCCCCCCAGAATACGCGGGGCAGCCTGAGCACCCACGATCAGAAGTGGATAAACATGGTCGTGGATGCTCAGCGAGGGTAGTCTATCATTTAATTCCGCTACCATGTTGATGGGGGGGGGGATTTGGGCCTCCGGCCACCTGCACTCACCAGACGAAACGCGGAAGCAGAGCTTCCACTTCACGCCGGTATTCTGTGAGGTCGTGGTACCACCCCGGTTTGAGCCGGCCCATACGTGCGACAGCAAAGCTGCCGCGTGGCTCTACCACTGTTAAAATTTAGTTTATTTTATTATATTATATTAAGTAAATTTTAATTTAAACACTATTAGTCTAATTAAATTAAATTCTTTTTCAAACTGTTTAATTCACAAAGTTTTGCAGGCGTAAATATTTTAACAGGTTTAACACACTAAGCGGTACACACACATGTATTTATAATAGAATTTGCTCACAAAGCATTATTTGTTTTCCCATACAATATAAAAGCCTATAAAAAGTAAATTCATGCCTTTGTTTCCCTCTTTTCTTATAATAAAAATACGCGGCCGACAATAAGAAGCTACGATGAGATAAGTTCTCGTTAATGTGTCGACATTGTTGAAAACGAATTACAACGGTGTGAAAAGATACCATTCCACAATTGACGAATGGTACTTAATTTCTTTTTATATTTTTTAATAATAAATTAAAAGCAGCAATGCTATGTAAATTTCTAATATTCTTTTAACCATAATGATTTCTTATATTTACGCGAACACTACACATTGAAATAATACTAGTTTTTACGGAATTTATCGCGTATATTTAATTTTTTAAATACTCGACGTTTCGAGAGCTTTACAGCACCCATGATCCTTCCCGTGACCATGGGTGCTGTAAAGCTCTCGAAACGTAGGGTATTTAAAAAGTTAAATATACGCGATAAATTCCGTAAAAACTAGTGTTATTTCTTTTAACCACTCTTGGTAGGCTTAAAATGTTTGTGTTAAGAGTTTTATCGACAGTAGAATGAATGGCGAATTCGAACCCACGTCCTTATGAGCTCACGGTCACCTGACAGTTACGTCTGGTTCACTTACAGTTCTGGCTACTTACAGTTCACCTGATGACAGTGGTTGCTGCAGGCCATGGATACCTGCAGTCAACTTCAAGTAAAGAAGAACTACAGATGCGTTCTCACAGACTCATAGAAGAGTCTCTGTAAGACATTTTTTGGGAGAGGCTCTATGAAGTGAAATCTAAGCTGTGTGTACTTTACGTACATGTGTACACACGTACACAGAGTATACACGTGCACAGAGTTCTTCATAGACCACACAATATCGGCTGCGCAGTTGATAACTTCCACAGTTTTCTGTCTTTATTACCACTAATCCCAACATATTTTCTATTACATGTAATTATAACTTTTCCAGGTTGGAAGATACACCCGATCATATCAAACAAATAAATTTTTTAATAAGTCTTAAGACTTATTAAAAAATTTATTTTGTTTAATACACTTTTTTGATAAATCTACATGCATTTAAAAAAATGAATAGGCTCTTAAAATTTCACGTCACTATTATGTTTCTACATAGCTCGTGACGTTCCAGGCGTTTCTTTGTTCTCTCCTCACCGCATTTATTGAGAGGAGTTTTTTTAAGAGCTGACGATTATTGAAACTTTCGTCAAGAATATAATTTATGAAGCGAAAATTTTAGGAAATTATAATGTCCACTTCTATTAAGACTTGTGATTGCCTATAAATATAATAAAAATTCTGTGTTGTTGGAAGGTTCAAAGAATCACACCCTATTTCGTCATTTAGATGTTGTAAGAGATGACTATAAGAAATGCAAGAAAAAATCATAATCTTTGGCGGCGACTTTACAAGGTGCAAGTTCGGCCTCACGTGAAATAATGTTCTGATCTCTCAGCTGGGGCATTGCTAGTTCTTTCTACTTGACCACATCCATGGAAGAGCAGCCGGGATCGTTGACGACCGAGTTCTTTCTGATCGATTCACTAGCTCAGCATTGAGTTGCGGCGCTAAGGGCCGCGGGTTCGAATCTCGCGTCGTACAGGTATTTGAATGGGTTTACTTATTGTACTGTAAACCGCCTTAGTGTGGGAGTCACGATTTTAAAAAAGAATGAAATAATATGGTGTTGAATCCCTTTGCATTTACTAGATACTTATCGCATTTACCACGGGGAGCGCGCAAAGGAATTGCTCGGATTAATTCCAGGCGCCAAATTTCACCTTCGAATATCACGACAAAACTCACGATGCCATCCACACCATATAAATATTTGGTGGTCAGCCATTGTGCGATTTCCCTGGTCGAGACCTGCAATTCTTCTAGTGTCACAGTACTTTCAACTTAAAAACCAACAAAAAAACTAAAAAGAATAAAAAAGTTTTCAAGAATAACTTCTGAAGTTGAGGTTTTAATTCTTCGTTACACTGTCTTAGCAAAATTCTGTTTTTACTTTATATGAAAAGTTTATTCTCATATCATAATGCCCTACACGCCGAATTTCGGGCATGGCGGTCAGTCTCAACGGAGACTAGCCATCTGCACTTGACAGGATTATAGTGCCCAAGTGTATGCAAAAGCACAAGTGCACTCCGTATACCCACACTTTCCAACTCCGATGGGACGATTATTGGATAAGATAGATCAGGCGCAAGACCACTATTATTTTAGGCTTTATGGGCTTTCCGAGGCACGGGAGTAAAACACCGCCCACTCGAGGCTACTGAGAAATTTTTATAGTAAAACCTAATAACTAATTTATGCTCGGCTCAGTATTTGAAGCCGGGATCTCATCACCATCAACCGCGTTTACGACATCTAAACCAACGAGGCAGTCAAATTTCATATCACAAAGGATTTACATTGCGTCGCCTCAGTGCTTGTTTGGCCAACAGACCAATTTGGACGAAAATGACCTTTGAATGTAGTATGCTTAAGAATCAAATTCTACACAATCTAAATCAAGAATGACTCGTGTAACTATACCAATAAACAAGTAAAATACTATATCAAAAAACCAACATCCACAGTTACAATTTTAATTTTCGTGCATGTATGGATTACCACCACAAATGAACCAGCATTTCAATAGCGAAATTCCTAGTGCGTGCATGTTTGCCGTATATCCTCAAATTAACCAATCACAGGCCCGCTCGCTCATGAGGTCACACCTGACTGTTCCGCCATATTGTTTATTTACAATCTATCGCGACACGAAACGGTGTTATAACTGCAAAATTTTTTAAGTTTTTCAGTTAATTTACAAGTGAAACGAGATGGAAAGTGTCTCTACAATTTTCAAAATTATGTACTGGACCAGTTGTGATAAACGGTATAACCGCAGTACTGCATACTACGAAATGTAAGTTCATTTTAGTCATTGTGGTATTATTTTAGGTCACGTTGTCTGTAATACAAGGTGGTTCAGAATCATACTTTTGTCATACTCATAACGCTGAAGAATTTGTTTGTTTTTTTCAAACGGACGAATCCCTGAGTTGACTATACCGATTTAGACGGGATTTTCACTTAAAGATAGTTAATTTGATACTAAATAATTTGGGATATCCTTTCTCAGTGGGAACTTCTACTTTTCTTATGGGAACAGGAACTACGGGTTTGTTTGTTTGTTATGTTCGTTTGTTTAGTTTATTTATTTGGTATGTATGCGTTTGAAGGCGTTATTAAGTGATTCAAGGTTGGAAGGGGTTTCAGGGATTTTAGGGGCTTTTAATATTGTTACGAGCTTGAGGTTCCTGGCAATAAAACTTGCCGATAAAATTACCTAAATTAATACTTTAATTTTCTTTACACATATTAAAACTTAAGACACTAATAATTAAGCACACTGATTCACTTTATTCCGCTCCGAAGCTTCGCTTGTCTCGCCGAATTCAGTACTTCCCCGATCGCGTATTGAGCGCCTTTATATAGGGCTCTTCCACGAAAACATCCAGAATATTCCGATATTCGAGTAAATACGCGCGCCAACCGACCAAGCGCAGAAAGTTCGAGTTTGGGGCTTCCAGAAAGCTTAGTTCTTCAATTCGATACTAGATGGCGCTGTCGGTTGAAAGATTAGTGATGTCATTTTCTGGAAAGCTCTCTCTTCGCTCTGTTACCCGACACTAGATGGCGCTATTGCCAGATGTCAACTTAGCCGCGCAACAATATTTTGAACTGAGCGTATAAATGTCATCATCATCATTACAGCCCTTCACAAGTCCACTGCTGAACATAGGCCTCCCCCAAGTAATGCCACAAACCACGGTCCTGAGCCACCTGCATCCATCGACTTCCTGCATGTCTTACCAGGTCGTCACTCCATCTAGTGGGGGGTCGCCCTACACTACGCCTACCGGTACGAGGCTGCCACTCGAGAACCTTTCTTCCCCATCGGTTATCGGTTCTTCGAGCTATATGGCCGGCCCATTGCCACTTCAGCTTACTAATCCGTTGGGCTATGTCGGTCACTCTGGTTTTACTGCGGATATCCTCATTTCTGAGTCTATCACGCAGTGAAACTCCGAGCATAGCCCTCTCCATAGCTCGCTGAGCGACCTTGAGCGTCCTCATACGGCCAGCGGTGAAGGACCACGTCTCCGATCCGTAAGTCATCACTGGTAACACGCACTGGTTATACAATTTAGTTTTCAGAGATTGAGGTATACCTGACGTGAAGATGTGTCGTAATTTCCCGAACGCTGCCCAGCCGAGTTGAATCCGTCGATTGACCTCTCGGTCGAAGTTGGACTTACCTAGTCGGACTATTTGTCCCAGGTAAACGTACTCGTCAACAACTTCGGGCATAGTGCTCCCAACAACTACCGGCATAAGTGTGACATGGACATTAAACATGATCTTTGTTTTGTCCATGTTCATCTTAAGACCTATCCGTTGGGAGACACCATTGAGGTCATTGAGCATAGTGCTAAGGTCCTCCAGCGATTCTGCCATAAGGACTATATCGTCGGCAAATCGAAGGTGAGTGATGTACTCGCCATTGATGTTAATACCGTATCCTTTCCAGTCCAGTAGCTTGAAAACGTCTTCCAATGCAGCGGTGAAGAGTTTCGGGGATATAACATCACCCTGTCTTACACCTCTCTGCAGTTGGATAGGTTTCGTACTCTGGTTCTGTACTCGGATAGCCATCGTAGCCATACTGTACAAACACTTCAGCACTTCAATATACCGACAGTCAACTAGGCACCGCTGAAGAGACTGTAGCACCGCCCAAATTTCGACGGAATCAAAGGCTTTCTCATAGTCCACATACGTCAGGCAAAGTGGCAGATTGTACTCTTCGGACTTCTGTACAATTTGCCGAAGGGTATGTATGTGGTCTATGGTACTGAAGCCTTTTCGGAAACCGGCTTGTTCGGGAGGCTGGAAGTCGTCGAGTCTGCGTGCGAGACGATTCGTAATGACTCTCGAAAACAGCACGTAGACGCGGCTCAGAAGGGAAATAGGTCTGTAGTTCTTCAAGAGAGCGTTGTCGCCTTTCTTAAAGAACAAGACCACCGCGCTTCTGCTCCACGCCTCCGGAGTAGTGCCACCATGAAGGACGGAATTGTTGTACGGTGTTCCACCCGCTTTCAGAAGCTCCGCTGTAATTCCATCCTCGCCCGGGGCCTTGCCGTTTTTAAGGTGGTCGAGAGCCATTCTAATCTCGCTCAGACTGACGTCCGGGATATCATCGGAATAGTGTCGGATAAGACTTGCTCTTGGATCGTTACTCACACTTGCGTGTGGCTCCAACGATGACGTGTACAGCTGCCCATAGAACCTCTCAATCTCACTCAGAATCTCAGGTGTCCCGGAAACGATGTTACCACACTCAGTCTTCTGCCTTGACAGTTGGCTCTTTCTGGCAGACAGATCTCTGGCAAAGACTTTGGAACCCTGTTTCCGCTCGATTGCTTCTTTAATACGAGCAGTATTAAAGTTGCGTAAGTCTCGCCGCATGCATTTGGTGATCTGTCTGTTCAGTTGCCTGTATGCTGTCAAATCTGTTGACGATTGCAGCCTCATCTTCCGTCTAACAGCCATAAGATTAAGAGTGTGATCGGAGAGTTTTTGTGTTCTTCTGCGGCGGGTCTTGCAGAACTTAGCTCCGACCGCATGGACAGTTTCCACGAGCTTGTCATTCATATCGTCCACTGCATTGCAATCCTCTAGGCACTGAAAGCGGTTTTGTAACTCGAGCTGAAAGGTTTCGGGATTCATGATTAGAGCACGAGGGGGGACGGAGCGTTGATTTCATTAGACGAGCCCTCTCCAACTTAACATTTAGGTTCAGTGTGCCTCTAACCATTCGGTGATCGCTGCCAGTTTTCATCCTTGCGATCACTGAGACATCACTGAACAGTTGGCGTCTGGTCGTCATAATGAAGTCAATCTCATTTTTCGTCGAACCGTCGGGGCTCGACCAGGTCCACTTCCTGTGAGGCCGCTTCTGGAAGAAAGAGTTCATCATAAAGAGTCCTTCTTTCTCCATAAAGTCGGCCAGCTGCTGGCCCCTTCGGTTCCGTAGCTCTACTCCAAATTTCCCCACCTTCAGCTCACCGCTTTCTGTTGTGCCTAGTTTTTCGTTGAAGTCTCCCATCAACACCGTGTAGTGGGTTTTGGAGGAATGCAGGGCTCTGGAAATATCCTCAGACATTTTCTCCACCTCCTCATCGGGATGTACCGAGGTTGGTGTGTAAACCTGTATGACCTTCAGCGAATACCGTTTGGTGATTCTGAGTATCAGGTACGCGACCCTCGTCGACACACTCCCAATCTTTACAACGTTGTTGACGAGAGACTTGTGGACGATAAATCCGACACCTCCTTGGGACAGATGGTCGCCCTCCCGGTGGTAGATCAAGTTGCCGGACTCGAGGATTGCCGTATCCTCCCCCTCTCTTCGGACCTCGGATAATCCAATAATATGCCAGCGCAACTTGTCTACCTCTTCTTCCAGCTCCAGTATCTTCTCGTCAGTCCTCAGAGTGCGTGCGTTATATGTTGCCAGGTCAAGTCGTCGTAGGTGGCAAACGAACCTCCACCGGGGATTCTTAGTACCCCCTGCCCCGCCGTTACCATGGTCGCCACCGTAGCCAGGAATAGCGGGGCCGCCGGGGACTGGGGGCCGTTTTTTTGCGTCGTTATTCATGGGGGGATATTTGCCATAGTTGCCACGCTTGGCGAGCGGGTTGGCAACCGCAGTTTTTTATTATAACACAGTTGTTATCAGGAAGATGCTGCTGCCCATCTCCTGCCTGTCTCCCTCTGTCGCCTCTTACGACACCCACGGGAAGATATGGGGTAGTGGATATTCTCAACTGCCACTACACGGCATAAGCGTATAAATGTACTTACTAATATTATAAACGAAAGTGAGTTTGTTCGAATGTTTGCTAAGCTTTCACGCCTAAGTCGCTGAACAAATTTTGGTGAAATTTGGTACAGATAGACGAAACTCTAAAGAAGAACATAAGCTACTTTTTGTTCCAGTAATCCGAGAACGGGACTTACGCGGGTTAAACCATGGGACACAACTGGTAACACAAAAAAATACAAACATAAAATAACTTATTTAACAAAGAAATCACAATAACAAGATAGAATTACTTATGGCCCTCACACTAGGAAACCAAAATACCTGAGGATCACTTGTAAACGAAAAATACGCATCGAATACATAGGTTCCTCCATTTTGGAAGTCGGTTAAAAATAAAAAGAATCGTAGGTTGATAATCGATAAAGTATATGTAGATAAAATATAAAGTACTAGTTTCACTGCGGTTTCACGAGGAAAAAGTAGCCTGTGTTATCCAGGATATAAGGCATCCGGGTGCAGTTACATCCAAATCCGTTCAGCAGTTTTTGCGTGAAAAAGTAACAAACATCTATCCCCACAAACTTTCACATTTATAATATTATAGTAGAGTAAAAATAACTATTTGAAGAAGCTTAACATGTTACCTAAACTATAATACAAATTTTAAATAATAAAAACTAAAAATTTATTTTTTAGGGTTGATAGAGTGAAAAAAAGTTATTCATGGCCTGTAAAGAGACCGAAACGTTGAAGAAGTTAACGAAATTCTTACCGCGAACTGCGCAAAAAATATCATTGCTTGCAGCAATGGCAGCGGACACGCTTTAAATTATGAAGAAGAATGCGAACAAAAATTTACCGAAAAACGCGCTATAACGCCAGTAAAAAATTACATTGTTAACCCTGGTAGTTCAGAACTAAAACTAGAAATATCTATCATATTGATTGATAGTAATGCTAATGACGCTGCGAATGTTGTAGAACAAAAGTCCTCAAGATAGAGAAAAAGGTGCCCTGAAAATTGGCAGAGAATTACAAGGAAAAAAAAGAGAAGCTGCTGAAGAATATGTAAATATCAAAGGGAAAAAATGTCCAGCAAAACAGGTTCACACTGGATGTGACGAAAAGTTGAAAATTCATTAAACCATGCCCGGAATAACAAATATTACAACGAATTAACATGTAGGATACGTTCACAAAGGAAAAGAACAGAAGCAGAAGAAAGTTCTTATTTCAGTACTTCTTTTTGAAAAATTAGCAAAAAGCGAAGTTGTGTCAGAAGTTTTTTTATGGTACTTTGTATATATTGCCTTAAAGAATTTATTATTTCTACAAAAAACTTTACAACAACAAATTGAAATTGATTCCCACACCTTCTAAAGGAAAACACAAAAAAACAGACCGTCGAAAGCAAAATAGAAGAAGCAATGATTTCTTATATTTACGCGAACACTACATATTGAAATAATACTAGTTTTTACGGAATTTATCGCGTATATTTTAACTTTTTAAATACCCGACGTTTCGAACGCTTTACAGCACTCATGGTCACGGGCAGGACTGAGATGTTCAACGTCCATATGTCATAGTTAACCGCGGTTACCATAGATTAAAAGGAGGGAGAGGAGGAGAGAGGAGAGACCACATTCACAGGTCTCTCCTACATAGGACAAACTAAAAGATCAATAAAAACCCGCGTTAAAGAACATATAGCTGATGTGAAGAATCGACGCTCCGGGAAGTCTGCAGTCTGTGAACACGTACAGGATCGCCCCCGTCACTACATCAGATTTAATAGACCGCAGATCCTCGCTAAAGAACACCGATTCCTTCCAAGGATGATTCGCGAGCCTATTGAAATCAAAAAACATCCTAATTTCAATAGAGAAGATGGCTGGGTGCTACCATCTGCTTGGGATCCTATAATAAATAAAATTAAATCCCAACCCAAGCATACAACTGCAAGACTTCAAGATACCATAAGTTCATACTGCATAGATCGGAACAAAATTTAAATTTTAATCTATGGTAACCGCGGTTAACTATGACATATGGACGTTGAACATCTCAGTCCTGCCCGTGACCATGAGTGCTGTAAAGCGTTCGAAACGTCGGGTATTTAAAGAGTTAAAATATACGCGATAAATTCCGTAAAAACTAGTATTATTTCAATGTAGAAGAAGTAATTCAGCACATAAATTCCTTATCCACACAAAAATCACATTTTTGTCAAACTATCACAAAACGGCAGTACCTTTAGTTAAAATTATACGCGAGTGAAACCGCAGGGCACCGGTAGTATATATCTATAAATTCAACATTTAATTTTAATTCAGGCCTGTTAGATAAGATCCTAGTCAAGAGATTTAAAAACAATTTATAATTCATTTATTAATTTCATTATAACATACAATAATGATGCGCAGTGGATTGGTTTAATTTCACAGCCTGTATTGTGAAATAAGGCTATAGGGCAAACAAGCACAGAATACTTTTGGTTGCTATTTGGCTAACATCCCAAGGAATGTAGTGGATATCCATTAACGTAATTATAGTTTCGGCTTTTTGTCCGATATCCATTTTTAAACCGGTTTTACTCAATGTTAAAGTCAAAAGTTTTTATTTTTTACAGATTATTAGAAGTCCAGATGTGCCATAGTTTTGGAAACTACTGAACATTACGGATTTATTTGAGTCATAGCATAGAAAAACAAAAAAACATTGCTCCTGTAAAATTACTCAAATGGTCTATTGGCTTAACAAGCACTGAGGCGACGATTAGGTAACTTCAATCTTTTTTGACGAAGGTATTGTTTGATTGACACTTAATAAGCAAGCGATCCGAATAAAATTACAAAATACAGTAGACAGCCGTCAGTCAGAAGCACATCGATCCACCATTTATTATAAGAACTGAGTTATTGATCTGTGTTGAAAAACTTGTTAATAGCTTTTTAAATGGGCTGAGCGGAGTACCAACATAAACTACAGAAACATATAACATAAAGCACATAAACTCAATTTTAGTTAAATAGAATGGAATATATAGAAAATAATGGAATAAATTTGCATTCAATACAGATAAAAAATAATTCTTATTGAAAGTAATATTTTTACTTCTATCGCCACAAAAACCACAGTTTTAGGAGGAACCAGTAAGAAACCAGCAGGCTTCTTTAACTTTCTCCTAAGAAAATTAAAAAAAAATTAAAAATAGGGAAGTTATTGGTTTCACCCCGATTGTCTAAAATCGAGTTTGCATCAGATCTCGACGTTTTGAGATCTCAGGAAGCTATTCTGACTAATTTCACGTGTGACGTCCGTACGGATGTGTGTGTGTGTGTGTGTTTGTGTGTGTGTGTGTGTGTGTGTGTGTCTGTGTGTGTGTGTGTGTGTGTGTGTGTGTGTGAGAGAGAGAGAGAGAGAGAGATATCGAAGGAGAAAGAAGTTGAAAAAAACGTTTTTTTTAACGTAACTTCGAGATTTCGCAACATAATTTGTTGAAATTTGGAGCGCTTTACATTTGAAACTAGCGGGAAGTTCCAGAGATGGCCTGCAGGGTCAAACAATTTTTGAAAGTAAATTATACAATAAGAACACAGGTTTTAGTTGAAACTACTTACAAATGTTATTTAAAAATTGCTCGAAAACGACCACCTTATTCAGAGTGGTTATTAACGACCATTTTATTCGTTTTTTATTTCATACATGTACCCATTTTTAAATAAATTATTTAAATTTGATAATAGAGGGGGTTTGTTGAAATAGCGTATAATATAATATTGCCCCATGGATGAATAACTAACTTTGTGGAGTCGAGGAATTGAAAACTATATATAGCTATATATAGCTACATATAATTAATCATACAACCAGATTATTGTGTAACAAATATTTTTTGTTGAAGTGATATTATTCATCATCATCGTCATCATCAGTCCATAGATTGTCCTCTTCTAGGAATGATATCTAGGATCTAGGAATGATTTGTATTAATCGCCAACCTTGGACACTTTTTACAGATGTATGGATTGTCAATCTCAATACTACACGTCTCACACCCTTTGCTCCCTGTCGCTGTTCTGGGTATTTGGGTATTATTTGTTTGGAGAGGAGAGGCTGTTATAAATTAGTATGACATACAATTTATTATGGTATAATAGCCTCTATATATATAGGTATTTCGACTATTCCCGTAGTCGCTTCTTACGACACCCTCCAAAGGTGCCTTAAAAGCATTTCATTACATTCATTGAGCTCATCAAAAGTAAACTGCTGAACACAGGCTACTCCCTAGATTGTCTCATGGTTGGCGGGAAGATGCTGCTACTAATCTCTAGTTCTATTACCTCCTGTCGCTTCTTACGACTCGCTAAAATTTTACAGAATTCAGTTCAGACTTCTAACAAATTTTAGCTTGAAGTGTTTCGTTTAAGTACAACTCATACTTATAGAAAAATATACCGCTCTATTAAAATAATATGGGTACGCACGCACGTCACTATTAAATCAGGAATACAACAGAACTCCGTATTGTTCATGGAAAATGAAAACGTACTTCGAAATGCAGGTCTGTTTTTATTTTAAAAGAAAAATAAAACTGCACTTTGAATAAAATAATTTATTAACAGGATGAGCATCACTTTAATATTTCATGCGACCAAACACATCTGCGCTAATACACATAATACTTCATAACTTAAACTTAGGAACTATGAACGTAGAATTTTTTGTATCTTTTCCGTGTAACTGTTAACTTCATAAATACGATGTCGGTTTGTTGTTAACATTATTTTATAAAATTGAAGTGGCAAATGAACTTACATTTTAACGGATAGTTAATAGTTACTATAGCCTATAGACATCTTTTTTTATAGAATAAGTGTAACGAACGAGAATACAGTCCATCCGATGGTATGTAGATACTGTGGCCCATAGACATTTCCATCTATCCTCGATTAAAAATCAAAAAGCAAATGCAATGTTACCCCTTAGGAATAAGATAGAATGTCTCGTTTCCAGTAAAAAGGGTCTCCAGTTCTCTACACTCACCATACGAAACACAGCGGTATTAAGCTACTATTTTACGCTGGTATTCTGTGAGAGCGTGGTCTTCTCCAGTCAAGCCGACCCGTTCACCGTAAAATAGTAGCTTAAAACAGTGTGTAATTATTTTGGCTCTCTGTACCATTCACTCCGGAACACAAACACAGTGTAAGCGCTGCTATTAGGCAGCAGGTGTAGGTAAGTGGATTTAACCAGCCCAGATGGACTCCTAGGTAGAAAATAAGTCCTCACATGTACATAGTACCATGGTTTATTTATATTCACGCGAATATTGTAAATACCATTAAAAACATAACCTGTAAAAAAACCAAGTCTCGCAACTCAGTTCTTCTACCGTAAAAAGTTGTGAGATCCATGTAATACCAAGTCGGTTAATTTATTCAGTTCCTACTTAAGGGTCCTTCTGTTTTAGGTTATTACGTAATTAGCTAACCCAACAACATTTTATAGTGACCATATCAATGTTAAAAGTCTTTTATGTTTTAAATATATAGATTGACTTGGCCTTCGCATGAAACCTCAATGTATCTCACAAGTAATACGTATTATATTGTTACGCGCTCCAGTCAACGATACACTAGCGCCATCTAGTGTCAGGAACGAGAGCGAGGGGAGCATTGAGAAAATGACATCACAAATTACTCAACCGACAGCGCCTAGTCGAAACTCGAACGCTCGGTACCTTGCCCGTGTTTACTTGAACATTCTGGATATTTCTTTGCTAATTTAAATATATAGGCGCTGCAAGATGCGATCGAGTTAGTGTTGATTTGGGCGAAACAAGCGAAGCTTCGGAGTGGAATTAAGTGAATTAGTGTGTTTAAATTATTAGTGTTTTAACTTTAATTGTGTAAAGTAAATTAAAGTGTTAATTTAGGTAATTTTATCGGCAATTTTTATTGTCACGAACCCCAAGCTCGTAACAATTGGTGTCAGAAGTTGGATAAAATCATAAAGATAAAAACCTCGCCATAAGTGCAACGCCGCAGACGTCGGAGGACCAGCCACCGGCTGCAGGCCCGTCGGTAGCTCCTACATCTGCAGCACCTGACTTAGGTGCTCTGATGGTGATGCTGCAGGAACAGGCTCGCCAGCAGGCGGAACAGGCACGCCGATTGGAAGAGCAGCTGCGGGGCGGACAGGATGAACAGGCCCGCCGACAAGAGGAACAGGCCCGTCGGTTGGAAGAGCAGATGCTTCTCATGAAGGACCTTCACGCTACCTTCGGGAAAGAGATAAGGGAGGTGAAGGATAGGGTTGCTCAGCATGACAACCGCCTGTCGGAAGCTGAAACCCAAATCGCGAAAGCTGAAACTCGAATCGAACAAGTGAACAATCGGGTTGACAACGTAATGGCTGACATGAAGAAATCACTGGACGAACTCAAACTTGGAGATGGAGCTACAGCTCCCGTAGTAGCTACAACACCTTCGCTACGTGGGTTCAAGGTGCCACCGTTCGACGGTACCTCTTCCTGGTCGGCCTACAAAATCCAGTTCGAGGCCGTCATGGAGGCGAACGGCTGGAATAAAAGCCAAGCCATGACTGCACTCACCCTAGGCCTGCGCGACCAGGCCTTAACTGTGTTGGAAGCTCTCGGTAAGAAAGTGACCTATGAGCAGCTTCTTGAGGCCTTGGAAGCGAGATATGGCGACGCTCATCTGGAACATGTCTTTCGCGCGCAGCTTAAAGATCGCGTGCAGCGCAGCAACGAAAACCTGCAGCAGTGGGCCCTTGAGGTGGAGAAGATGGTTCGAAAAGCATACCGGTCTGTACCTGCGCTCATTAAAGGGAACCTGGTGCAGACATTTATCGACGGCATCCGTGACCTGGAAGTCAGAGCTGCTGTGAGGCTCGGGCACCACGAGACGCTTAAGGACGCCTTGGCCCATGCACTGGAGGTAGAAGCCGTGCGGCAGGATCATCGTTCCCATCGCGTCAGGGAGGTTGCAGCCGCTACAGTTCGCGACCGCAACAAAGGATACAGCCCAAGGTGCTATGGCTGTGGGGAAAAGGGCCATCTTCGAATCAGCTGCCCTAAGCGAACCGTTGAAAGGAGAGTTGATCGATCTCGAGAGGGTAGTGCAGCTAACGACACTGCCTGGCGGCGACAGGATCATCGTTCACCTCACGCTAGGGAGGTTACAGCAGTTACGGTTCGCGACCACAATAAAAGATACAGCCCTAGGTGCTATGGCTGTGGGGAAAGGGGCCATCTTCGGTCCAGCTACCCTGAGCACACCCTACGAAGGGAAGGTGAACGGTCTCAGAAAGGAAGTGCGGCTAACAGCACCGCCCAGCAGCAGCAGGAATACGACTTTACTATCAGACACTGCAGCGGGAAATCTCACGGCAACGCAGATGCATTGTCAAGAAGACCTTGTCCTGAAGATTGCAACCATTGTAGTAGGCAAGAGAGTAAGGAGGTGGTATCCGTGAGGATGCTCAGGACAGACCACCTCAGCAACGGGTGGAAGGACAACCTACGACATGCACAGCAGGAAGATCCGGACATCAAGCCGATTCTGGGATGGATGAAGGCCCGTGCTACCAAGCCTAAGTGGAGGGACGTCTCAGCGATGAGTTCAACCACGAAAAGCTATTGGGCCCAATGGGACAGCTTGCTGATTCAGGATGGAGTCCTGTGCCGTAAATGGGACAATGGTCGAAGAGACAGCTGTCGTTTGCAAATGGTTGTCCCTAAAGCTAAAGTGCCGAATGTTCTACAGTTGTGCC
This sequence comes from Parnassius apollo, assembly GCA_907164705.1. NCBI lineage: Eukaryota > Metazoa > Arthropoda > Insecta > Lepidoptera > Papilionidae > Parnassius > Parnassius apollo. The sequence continues at coordinate 279,566 of CAJQZP010000869.1, read as the reverse complement.
ATAATGGTCGTTCAATAGTCCATCTGGGAGTTAAACGAACTCTACTGAAGGTCCGAGAACAGTTTTACTGGGTCCATTATCGTGACGATGTCGAGGATTGGTGTCGTACATGTACAAGTTGTGCGGCCGAGCGGGGACCTCGGACACGTAGTAGAGGAGCACCGAAATTGTACAATGTTGGTGCACCACGGGATAGGACAGCCCTTGACATTGCGGAGCCGTTACAGAAAGGCGCAAGAGGGACTCCTAAGATCGTCCATGTGAATCGCTTGGCGCGTTATTATGGGGCCGATAATGCTCGGGACGAGCATGTCTTAGGAGGGGGCAGTGTTACGCGCTCCAGTCAACGATACACTAGCGCCATCTAGTGTCAGGAACGAGAGCGAGGGGAGCATTGAGAAAATGACATCACAAATTACTCAACCGACAGCGCCTAGTCGAAACTCGAACGCTCGGTACCTTGCCCGTGTTTACTTGAACATTCTGGATATTTCTTTGCTAATTTAAATATATAGGCGCTGCAAGATGCGATCGAGTTAGTGTTGATTTGGGCGAAACAAGCGAAGCTTCGGAGTGGAATTAAGTGAATTAGTGTGTTTAAATTATTAGTGTTTTAACTTTAATTGTGTAAAGTAAATTAAAGTGTTAATTTAGGTAATTTTATCGGCAATTTTTATTGTCACGAACCCCAAGCTCGTAACAATATTAAATTAGATTGCTTAATGCGATTGCCAAGTCAATCTACATATTTAAAACATGAAAGAATTTTAAAATTGATACGGTCACTATAAAATGTTGTTAGGTTAGCTAATTACGTAATAACCTAAAACAGAAGGACCCTTAAGTAGGAACTGAATAAATTAACCGACTTGGTATTACATGGATCTCACAACTTTTTACGGTAGAAGAACTGAGTTGCGAGACTTGGTTTTTTACAGGTTATGTTTTTAATGGTATCTCATTTCTTTTTGTATGTAAGATAGTACTAATTTTTTACCTTTCCGGTACCTTTTACTTCTTGAGTAACAACAACGTACCTATGTACACCTGTAGTACATATACAAGTACACTGATTCATTCACTGCAAATGTAACTTTGTAATTCTATATATTTATATGGGATTACAAAGTTATTTATGCAGTTAGTGTATTTATTTATTTATTTATTTATTTTATTCTTTATTGCATCCTTAACAAAATAATACAAAGGGTGGACTTAATGCCTTGAGGCATTCTCTACCAGTCAACCCATGGAGTGGTGAGAGTTTGACGTAGGTGTGGCAATATAGAATAAGAATGTATCTAAAAAACTGGACAGAAATTAACAAATGTTTTAGTTTTTCATTTATTTATACACTAAACACTAATTGTATTCTAAATTTGAAGCTTCTACGTTTGCTAAAAGTGCCTTAGAGTTTTGATGATCGGTCAGTCAGTGAGTGACAAAATTAAGAAACTTTGACTGGTTACAATTCTTAAGCTCCTGGTTCAAATTGAATGAAATTTGAAATATACCATGTCTATACTATGCTTACTCGGTTGCTGAAAATTCAGGCTTCTAGTTTTATTGACCACGAAGTTATAAGGGGTCGAAAATGGCCTGAATTGCTTCGAGAAAAGATGGTACGGCCGTGCCGCTTTTTTTGCTCGACTTGGCGGGGGCACACTGCCGTGCCCCCAGATATACCTATTTTATAGCGTAAATTTTTAGGTTATGTCGAAACAATTTTCGCATTGTAGCGGAAGTAAAACACCTGCGCTTTAGAAAGTATTTAATTTTGGTCCATAATATTCATAACAAAATTTCTAATATTCATAGATTCATCATATCCGTGTAAAGAATGCCGATTTCTACTTGAAACGGCTTCTGATTATTAAAGTCTATACCCTCATAACTCAAAAACTATCAGAACTACACACAACTTACAGTTTTCATTATATCTAATATATAGACATTTATATTGGTTTGTTCGTACTTTATACGGTGCCATACCGTTCATCAAACTTTGTCAACATAATATTTCTTGCACTTTCGCAAAAGTTAGGCACAGTTGCACCCAGTAAGCGGCGCTAACTTTGCATATCCTATAAGAACCCAGTAAATACTTAGAACCTCAAGTTTTTCGGAAAAGTGCCATTTTTATGACCTCTGACCCACTGCTCAAACGTCTAGCCAACTTCTAGTTTACAGAGAAATTAAGAATTTAGCATCAAAGTAGATCATTAAGCGTATACAAAAACAAAATACTGAAAACTAGAAATTATCACTATGCTGTGCAGTTCACAGAACGTGGCATATTCCTGTACATCCGAAGCCTTGTTGCTTTGTTCTGCGTGTAGTTTTTAATATTTAACATTGCTAGTAACAATCGTTAATTTTATTATAGAAAACATTAGAGAAACAAGAATAATAATAAATAATAACTAGTTGCTGTTACGTTGAACTAAAACTTACTCTTGAAGTTGGCCCCACAGCCAAACATTACATTTCTAAAAGTATATAAATCAATAACGATATCTTAAATTGAATTTTATCACACAAGCCTTAGAGTACATCCAAAGAGATTCAAATATATATATATATATATATATATATATATATATATATATATATATATATATATATATATATATATATATATATACATAATACATACATAAACACTCACGCCTGTCACCCAGAGGGATAGGCAGAGACTACGGACTTCCATTTGGCACGATCCTGACATACCTCTTTCGCCTCCTTTACATCCATATATCTACGCATACATCCTCGTCGGTTAAGGGTACTTCTAACGTAGCCCCTTTTCAAAATATCGCCAATTTGGTCGATAAACTTTTTTCTAGGGCGTCCCTTCCCCGACTCGGCCATTCATATCTGCCATATAAATTTGCTTTGTCACTCTTTCCTCATTCATTATTTCTACATGACCAAACCACCGAAGCATTCCTTTCTTAATCCTGGTCACAACATCATCTTGCATACCACATTTATCTCTTATCACGCAATTTCTCACCCTGTCATTCAGATTCAACCCTAGCATACTCCTTAAAGACCGCATTTCTACAGCATTTATTCTACTTTCGTGCTTCTTCTGCCACACCCAGCTTTCACTACCATACATTAAAGTAGGGACTAACACAGCATTATGAATTACAATACATGCCTTTTTGGACACATTCTGGTTCTTCATAATAGAGTGTAGTGCCCCATTCACTCTATTCCCTGCATTTACTCGTCGTTCTATATCCCTATCATATCTACCATCCCTGCTAAATACACATCCCAAATACACAAACTCATCCACTTGCTCAATTAACTCTCCTTCTATTCTTATTTCACATACCGTTTTGCTTTCTTCTCTTGCAAAAACCATCACTTTCGTCTTACTTGCGTTCACTTTCATTCGCCTCTCTTTTTCCCAGTTCCTTAATTCCCAGTTCATTAATGTAACCATCATTTGCAACTCAGACGCCGATGACGCAAATATGACTTGATCATCGGCATACAAAAGGCATTTGACGGTTAACTCGCCCATTCTTAACCCACATTCTTCATCTTTCAAAGTTTGCAAACACCTGTCCATAAATAGGTTGAACAGCCAAGGGGAAGCTACACAGCCCTGTCTGACACCTTTTTGGATGCCAAACCAGTCCGAGTAGACCCCATTGATCCTGACACAAGCACTAGAGTCCCTATAAAGAGACCTTAATGCCTGTGTCAAACCAGCGCTCAACCCATATGAGTTCAGTGTTTGCCATAACACATTCCTGTCCACTCTGTCATAATCTTTTCCAAGTCCATGAACGCACAAAAGACTTTTTTTTAGTTTAGTTTTCGGCCAAAAACTTCTCAGCAATCATGCGCATGGAAAAGACTTGATCTGTACACCCCATTCCCTTTCAAAAACCCGCTTGCACATCCCAAATTTTTCCATCAGTTTCTTTCATAACTCTTTCAATTAAAACTTTAGCATACAGTTTACCCACAATAATAAGCAAGCTGATTCCACGGTAGTTTTTGCAGTCCTGCTGTGACCATTTTCCTTTATATATTGATACTATAACTGCTTTACACCAGTCATCCGGTACCCGTTTTAATTCCCAACATAAATTAAACAAGGTGTACAGCAGGCCTGCCACCACTCCCTCTCCAGCCCTTAGCATCTCGAGTGATACTCTATCATATCCAGCTGCCTTACCTGCTTTCATTATTTCATCTACACTTATCTCCATACCCCTTTCCACTTCTTTCGGAATTTCTAGTTCATTTAATTCAGACGACTCTTCACTCATAAACACGCTTTCAAAGTATTCCTTCCATCTGTTTAAATTCGAAGCTTCATCATTCAGAATACATCCATTCTCGTCTCTTATAGCATTCATTAGAGGCTGTTTTGTATTTCCCCTGGCAGTTCCTACGAGTTTCCAGAACATTTTTATGTTAGCCTGGAAATTATCAGATATCCTTCTATCATTCTTATCCGTTCTTTCTTTCTTTTTCCTTTCAACAACTTCTTTTACTCTCTTATTTAGACGTCTAAATTCTGCTTTTTTCTTTCAATCTCATCATTCATACCAGAAGAATTACCAGCTTTGGTTGCTAGTAAATCTAACCATGCTTTCTTCTGTGATTCAACTTCCACCCGTACCTCATCATCCCACCACAACGAATTACTTTCCCTTTTATTTGTTCTCTTATTTACACCACATACTTCGGTAGCGGCATCCACCAAACCTTTCTTAATATTATCCCACACAGTATTCAAGTCTAAATCATTCATACACAACTCATTCAAACATCTAATATTTCCTCTCAGTCTACATTTATACTTCTCTTTCACATCTTCATCTTGTAACTTCTCTATTCTTATACGCTGTAACGCAGTGGTAGACACAGATGTCCGATGCCGCCAACGCTTGAAAAGACCATTAATTCGACATAAGACCAAGTAATGATCCGTCCCTACGTTGGACCCCCGGTAAACCCTTGTATCTACGACTGCGCTCCTCATTCTTTCATCCACAATTACGAAATCTATCATGCTTCTATCATCACCTCTTTCCCATGTATACTATGTGAATCTTCTTATGACGAAAAAAAGTATTCGTCACAAAAAGATTCTTTTCCACACATACGGTGAGGAGGTCTTCACCATTCTCTTTTATACTTTCATCACCAAACGTTCCCAATATCCTTTCATAACCAGACCTCTTCACCCCAACCCTTCCATTAAAGTCTCCTAACATAATAATATTTTCATTTTCCTTACATTTTGTCAACACCATCATTACCATGTCCCAAAACTGCTCTCGGATGTAAGTGGGCTTAGACATGTCTGGGGCGTACACTCCCAGCAGGAACAGCTTCTTTAAGCCCACTTTCATTCTTATCCATAGCAGCCTCGGGCTTACACATTCATACTCTTTCACACACACACATATATATATATAGCGGACATTAGGAACGTTTGCATACAAAAACTGTGAGCTCGTGCGTGTGTCCCCTCTATCGAAATATAGCGACACTACGCTGATTATTTATATGGAAAACATTTCAGCTATTCCCTATTAGATGACGCTAATAAATATAAGGTAAATATATAATATAGATTATAAATAATCGGTTTTAGTATCGGTTTTTTTTTAAAGTTTAATGTTCCCGTTTCGACATCAAAGTATCGATAACGTTGTTGAAGGTTACTTAGTTTGAAATGCATTACGATATAATAGTAGCGAATATGCATGATTGTTTTATTGTATAAATCTAATTATTATGGCTTCTATCACACATAAAAATCATATTAACTTTTTACGCCACTTTAGTGTCATGAAATAAAATACTTAATTTCCAATTGTATGCTTAGGTTGGGATTTAATTTTATTTATTATAGGATCCCAAGCAGATGGTAGCACCCAGCCATCTTCTCTATTGAAATTAGGATGTTTTTTGATTTCAATAGCCTCGCGAATCATCCTTGGAAGGAATCGGTGTTCTTTAGCGAGGATTTGCGGTCTATCAAATCTGATGTAGTGACGGGGACGATCCTGTACGTGTTCACAGACTGCAGACTTCCCGGAGCGTCGATTCTTCACATCAGCTATATGTTCTTTAACGCGGGTTTTTATTGATATTTTAGTTTGTCCTATGTAGGAAGTAGGTTTTTCTATACACAGTATGGCTCAAGGTATTATCATAACACCTTGAGCCATACTGTGTATAGAAAAAAGACCCATACAGATAGATATTTAAACGGTGATTCTCACCACCATCCTTCACAGTTAGCTACCGAGGGTAAATCTTTGTTTCAGAGAGCACGAGGGATCTGTGACAGACAGACAGACCCACATCAATAAAAAAACCGTTTCATTAGGTTTTTACCTTATTTTCTAACTCACGCTTAACCTACAACTTCTTGCATCTTATATCTTTAACAGTGTACATTGTTATTAATGTAACAAAGCTATAGCCCTCCCCTATCAGTTTTAGCCAAGATCTATAAGGCTTCGTCTTTGAAAACCACTAGACAATGAAGTCCGGTGTGTAAAAGCACAGCAAGCAACACCGAAAACCTCATCAGCATGCGTACATTTTCCCACCCGTTCTTCACATAAAGTAAGCTACTTAGCATAGTTGGTATATTCTACTCATCTTTGTTAGTATGGGTACAGTATCGTTGACGTTTTACCTCCTTAAATATTGTAGATGATTAAATCGGTATTCTGTATTTTTTATCGATAACGCCAATCGTCAACCACTAACACATTTGTAAATAAATAGTGACACTACTGGATAACAGAGGGCGCTTATGACAAAATAATAAATGTTCTAGAAAAATCAACTAGATATATTAAAATTAAAAGATTATTTTGTAAGCATACATTATAATTACGATAATAAACCGAAATCACGTTCATTTTTTTGCTCCATATCGTGACTTACAATATCTTAATGCACAACAGGGCATACTTTCTTTAAAAATAATTTTTAAATTTACGAAACGATTGCGTCTTGACCTTTTGACGATGTCACTAAGACTAAATGACGAGGATTGCCGTTCTACAAATTTTAAAGTCCCTAGACTAACAGAAAAAAATTCCGCCAGAAACAGGATTTTTCTTTTTCTTAAAATCCACTAGATGTCCCTAGGTACATTTTCGTGCTACCATTGGGCTAACTGAAAAAATCTTGCCAAATGGTGCACAATGAATACCGAAAATCTAAATCTATAAATTTAGAAAAATCTTAAAAGGAGCGGACTCTATTTCATATAAATCAGTTACTTATAGTGTATGTTAATGATATTACAACCAAAACAAAAAATATTCATGTACATAATAATAAAATATTGTAAAAAATAAATATTTAATCGTAACCACGTTTAAATATTAGTCACTTTATAATGATTTCTTATATTTACGCGAACACTACACATTGATTAAACTACTTTTACGGATTTTATCGCGTTTATTTTACTATTATTTTTAATTCCCGACGGTTCCGGCGCTTTCCAGCACCCATGGTCACGGGGGACTGAGATGACTGACGTCCCGATATCATTGTTAAACCCGGAGTACCTTCAGCTTTTTTAATTATTGTTTATGGTCCGATCTATGCAAAATGAACTGACTATGTCCTGAGGTCTTGCAGTGGTATGCTTGGGTTTAGTTTTAATTTTATTGATTATAGGATCCCAAGCAGGTGGTAGTACCCAGCCTCCTTCTCTATTGAAATTAGGATGTTTTTAATTTCAATAGCCTCACGTATCATCCTTGGTAGGAATCGGTGTTCTTTCGCGAGGATTTGTGATCTATCAAATCTGATGTAATGGTTGGGGCCGTCTAGGATATGATCGCAAACTGCAGACTTCCCGGAACGTTGATGCTTCACATCAGCTATGAACGACATTGAATTGTTAGTTTATGTTCGGGAATTCTCGTGAAATTATATTATATATACAATGTTACCAATGGTAGATTCCAAAATTGGGCATAAGATTAAGACTTAGGTATTTGAAATGAATTACTATATAAAAAAAATCGCCATCTCAAAAGTCCAAATGTCGCTAGAAATCGCTAAATAATTATTTCTCGCTAAAACGATTTTTTATTCGCTAAACAATGTTAAAATCCGCTAGATCTAGCGAAAAAGTCGCTAAAACGGCAACACTGTAAATGTCAAAAATCGGAGATATATCCTATAGGACAAAAGTTACAGATGAAAATTTTGTTGCTGATGTCCGGTCTATTACTATTACTACTAAAATGTCTTTGAGTACATCCAAAATTTAATGCACGACGTATACTTAGAGGATATCTTAAATTGAATTTTATCGCACAAGCCTTCGAGTACATCCAAAACTTAATGCACGACGTATACTTAGCGGCAAATGGCTCATTGCTTATTTGCCATTGAGTTTACATGATGAATAAAGTATTACAATCTGCTTACTGACAGACCATGATGGATTGAGTCTGCCGTCACACGCAGTGCACACACTTGAAATACATATATATTTTTCTTTCGCATCTTATTTTCGTTTATCATGAACACATTGTAAAATAATATTCAAAACGTATAAATAGATATGTTATTTGCAAGAAAATGATCGGTTTTCCAGCTTCTTATACCAGTATTTAGACACATTTTCGAACTTAAACAATAGTATGGCTTAGATTCAAATTTTGACATTGTGGAATTTTAGCTTAATCTCTCGATTGTCTCTAAATACCTGCTTTATAGTAGTGCATAGACTTGATCTCCTAGCTAGAGGCACCAAGAAAGCTAATTTGATACACCTTGCTGCATAAATATTTGTTAGAATGACTAATAAGCTAACAGTTAACCTGTTGGTTAGTCTGGTAGTCTACTGAAGCCCAAGGAATAATCAACTTCAAACAAGGTAAAGTTAAATTTTTTGGATTTTTTCTGAGAGAGTAAATACTTTCTCAGAAAAAATCCTAAAAATAAGAGCAATTTCTCCCTCAGACAAAAAGCCTAAACCATTAAAAATACAAGTAAAAAAATACGTCCATCATTCTGCCGCAGTGTGTTGGTGGACTTCTTATTTAATGTAATTTTTGACATGCTGGTTCCCTCACGATGTTATCCTTCACCGCCGGGCAAGTAGTAAATCAGCACTTAAAATTGCAATTAATTATTTAATTAAATGTTGGCTAGGATCGAAGCCAAGTTGCTCGCGTACTGTGAAATTTACAAAGAGCAATTAGCCTTTGAGTTATCATGGCATACTTCGAATTAATTGATTTGGACCTTCGCGGTGTGACGTAGTCGACGGTAATTAGTTGTGAAAGCGTCAACGAGGTCACTTATAACTCTGCACAGATTATACAATCAGCTGCAGGTAAGCAAACTTGTAAAGTTAAATTGAGTCTCACTAAATACAACATCAACTCGTGGATTATTCCAGGGCTGATGAAATGATATTTGATAACATTTTTTGACAGCTGCCATATTTATGTGAGATTCGAACATTGGGTGGATGTATAGGCTATGACTTTTTACTTTTTTTATAGAAGGAGAATAAAATAAACAAGAAATGTTTCCTATTCACATATCATCGCCTTATAGCAGATGTAAAATAAACAGACCTGTGCTAGGCAGTGTCAGAAATGCGAGAGAGACATCTGGTAACACGATCGCTAATTCGCTTGCCAAGAGTGGGGATTTCTGCAAATCTTTTCAAGTGTTTATAATGGTCATATTATGTTTGTAGCACGAGTGTGTCGGCTCGATGAGGAAAGGACCACACTCTCACAGATTACCAGTGTGAAATAGCAACTTAATGCTGCTGTATAGGGTATGGCGAATGTAAAGAATCGGTGACACTTTTTACTGGAAACGTGGATCCTTATATAATTTATTAAATAATCGAGGATAGAACAGATGTAGACGTCTATAGGCCACTACATTTACTCACAATCGGATGAATTGTGACCACATTTATCACCCTCATAACATAAAAAAAACGAGTAGGTACATCTTTATTTATATAATCATGCCTGTATCTGTTACTAATCGTTGCAACGACAAGCCACGCAGAAATGTCTGTTTTCTATAAAACACTGGTCTTTTATTACTTAGTTTCGAAATATAATTATTTATCAATGTTCCAATCTTCAATGCCCTCGACAGTTTTAACGAGCCCAATTGAATATTTTCATTGAAAATAGATCTGTATCATGAATTTTTTTGCGCAATGATTTGTTACGATTTGATGACTCAACTAAAACCGGATGAATTGTTTGTTAGACTTTTAATGGAATATATGTATAAAGGTCCTAAGGCAATAATGTACCGCTGGTATAAGAAATTTAAGAACAACTTACTCAAGTAGCGATTTGAGTGATGATAAAAGAAGTGGTTGCCTTTTGATGGTTTTTAAGGCATGCAATTTATTAGCATTAAAAAGTTTAATAGAAGAGAATTAACAAATTAAGTATGAAGAGATTTAGCACATATTGTAGATTGCATCGGAAAGCGTTCACGAGTATTTCATATAAACAACTTTGCCTGAGAAAGATAGTTTTGTATTGGCTGCCGTACAACCAACATGGTGTCATGACTCATTGACTAACTAAATTTGAAACAGACTCGTATCGGTGTATTTACGACATTATTACAGTTGACGAATTTTGATTTATCAATACGATTCTTATACGAAGCGCTTGGCCACGGTAATTTTATCTATACAGTATTCCAACTCCATACAAACGGACGAAGCGAGAGCTATACGAGCGAGCCCATTGATTTATATATTACACTAGATCAGTAATAACCGCGCCAAAGCGTTGCCACTGCACATATGGCCACAGCCATATGCCTAGCTAACGTCAGTTCAGTATTCAGTGTGACGCCGACAGCGTTAAACCGCGACAAAAAATGAGCAAATGCATAGTGAAAGAATGCTATTCAAGGTCACAAAACGTAATAAATTAAGCGGAATCACTTTCAACACATAATTTTTAGTTCTTGTTTTCATATAAACGTAAAAACCTCAAATAATTAAATAAAATTATTGAATATTGCCATTTAGGTTCAATGTTGCCACTTTCCGCATTTGTGATTATCCTACATTAATGGGAGACTAGATAATTAATGGAGTAAGTTAATTTGTTACATCTGATTTTAAATATTTTGGAAATTATAATAAAAACTACGTTTTAACTTTCATACAAAATCTTTAATTATTCTTATTTTAGTTTATTCATGAATTATCTATTAAATATATTTTATTACCTATTTTATATTAATAATTTTATATTAATTATAATTTCATATAAATTTTATATTAATTATATTTTATTACCTATCTTATATTGTTTGATTTATTAGTACAATAAAATACTTTTAAAAATATGTTTTATTTCATCATTATGTTACATATATAACACATACTTCCATTCATCTGATAAGCTTTGTATCATTTTTTTCTAAAGGGACGCAATAAAGATTTTAAAATAATATATACTTTTTAACATAAAAACAATTAACTGCAGTTTAAAAAACTGATTTTTATATTTTTTTTTTTTATTGCGTATTTTAAGTAAAATTTCACATAGTAAGCCACACCAACCCGCCATTGCATGTTTGTGTGTCTATCTATATCTAATCTTAGCGACAATATTGTTTTCGCAACTTGTGTAAGTGAGATAGATATATGTTCATTTAAAATTGTTATTAGTTTCAAAGCTACGTCGTCGCGTTTGGATAGTGGTTACACTTTTTTCGACGCGCGGCAATGTGGTTTGCTCCTCTAGTGGTGTATAACTCAATGTACGAGCCTCGATCTCGGCATGCGCTCGGCATGCAGACAGTCGTGACTGTGCCACGGTGATGATTTTGTAGAATATATAAAAAAATGGAGGAAATAAATAATAGAATAGAAATAAAGAAATAATAAATCCGAACTTCATTTAAAACAAAACATATAAATTTTAAAATAGCTGCAGGTATCTATAACCAAGTAAAAGATATTCCTTTTCTCCACCTTGTCCATGTTTCTCAAAACGATTTTTAATTAAGCGTTATATTAGAATGCGGATTTTTTATACAAATTTATAAGACCGATTTGTTATTCAAACATAAACATGATTTTTTAATTAAATCTACCAATCAAAAAACGACACGCACTTTTATAGAACACTTCCTTAAATTCACAAAGTACCTATTATATTTGTTTATATAAAAAAAGTATATTTATGATCATAAAACTAAATGGAAACACAAAGTAGGCAAATGTAATGCTGGAGGCAGGCAGCCCTATCGCATGTTTACGTACCGCGCGGCTGTAGGCATTTATTTCAAAGATACGGCCGAGTTACAATACTGTATAGATAATATTACCGTGGCTTGGCTGTTTAAATGAAAGAAAAATTGTAAAAATGGTTTTTTATAATATTAAGGATTAAATGAATGGAAATAACCTTGGGAATTATGTGTTAGATATTAGTCCTATTAAATTTATATATAAAAATGGTAAGTACAAAATTATTGTAATTTTTATATTTCTAAAAAGTATAATTCCTCCGGGTTTTTTCTGCTTCTTCCCAAGACAGAGGTATTTGCCGAACCAGTGGTAAATAAAAAAAATATTTCGATAAGATTTATGTAATAACTAATTATCTTCTTCTACATTGAATAAAACATATTGTATGTTATTTTATTCTAAACCAACGCCTGTGACCATGAAAGGAAAAGGGGAGATCTCCCGTTCACCAAGGTGTTCCCCGCCCGGCGAGCGACCGACTCTCCAAGTGTATGGAGGTCGATAGTGCAGTCCAGTTGCCGGTACGTCCTTAATGGGGAATGTATACTGTGTGCGTAAGGGCAAGTGATGCCAGTGCGAACGATTTATGCTGTTGTGTAATGCATACCGTACTACGCACTTGCAAGTGTTCCGGAGTAAATCAGAAGTCTGCTTTATAAATCTGCGGTGAGTCGATATGAAGACAAGCTTGGTGTGGCTTGCAGGAGTTGAAGACTACAGAAAACAATTATCGTGAGCTAATGGTGCATAATGACCAAGGTTTTGAGTTATAATATCCGAAGGTTGTTGTTGTTCACAGGCTGTGAAAGGGAAAGGGGAGATCTCCCGGCGGGCAAGGTGTTCTGCCCGGGGAGCGGCCAACTTTCCGAGTGGTAGTTTGGGGCTATTCTATACTTATATACTGTTTTATTTCAGAACTTTGATAGCGCGATTTAAGCTTCGATATGTTTCACTTGTGGCACGACGACAGCGCCACCACACACCTACCAAAGAAAAGCAATCGAGAAACTTAGAAAGAATTTGATTGCCAACTTTTTTATTTTCATTTTGACAGTGGATCTGGTGTTAATCATTTTACGAAATTGAAGTAACATCCATGCCTAATGGTAAACTGTTCACTGCTTAGAGCAGCAAACGAAGTACTCACTTGTCTAACATGTTTAATTTAGTTTTCACATAATAAGATCGTAAGATGGTATAAATGTACTATGAATTGCGCTTACCTGTGCAAATATTCATAACAGATACAAAAATAATAACATATATTTTATGTACATACGCAAAAGTTCGAACACAGTACTCTTAGTTTGCTGATATCTAAGTAATCGACCTCACAAATTATTCCTGGTAGGCAAAAGCTACTGAGCTGTTTAATTAGAAACAAAAATCACCGTTAAAGCTGGTCCTTGCAATATTCATAAAGTGATTGTAAAGCTTACCACCGAATATTAAAGGAGATAAAAGACTTGTGAAAATATTAGATGAAAATATTAGATGAAAATATTGTTAACAAAGTTCAGACTGAATATTACGTTTATGACTCAGGTTTTAATAAAAATAAACATAATTTAAAATACCATAAAGCAAAGTAAAATATCCGGCAGTGAATCGGCTCAGCCATTTGTCTAATAGTCAAAACCGCAATAGCTGATTATGAGGTCCAGCGTTTGAACCCCGGTTCAGGCCAAAATCATATATTGGGTTTCTTTTTCAAGAATTTCTCAGTAGCAGCCCGGAGTCAAGAAGTTGGCGGTGGTTAACCCCGTCCTTCGAAAAGCACGTGATCTCTCTCCAGTATTGTAGGATTACCGTCCTTGGGAATTCGGTAATCGCTACCATAATGGTTCTACTAAAATTCATATAAAAATTGTACAAAATTATTGTAAAATTTTATACTTGTAAATAAAAAAGTACTACTTTTTTTGTAGTACTATTTGTAGTAGTAACTTGTAGTGAAAAAAATTATCCTATACTATTTTATTGAAATAATACTAGTTTTTACGGAATTTATCGCTAAAAACTAGTATTATTTTTTTTTCTATTTTATTTTAAATGAATGCTTGTGGCCGTGAAACAAAAGCGGAGAACTTTCGCCGTGTAAAGAGTTTTGCCCGGCGAGCGGCTGACTCTCCAAATCTTAGTATGGAGCTATTTTATATATTATACTGTTTTACTTGGGATCTTTGATAGCGCGATTTAGGCTTCGATGTGTTTCGCTTGTGGCGCGATGAAAGCGCTACCACACGCCTACCAAAGTAAAACGATCGATAAGCTTAGGAAGATTTTAATCACCAATTTTTTATTTTATCTGGTTAGGAGTAACATCTATGCAGTGGCGTAGCTACCTTGGGGCTAGGCGGGGCAGTGCCCCGGGGCCCCCAAGCTCAAGAGGCCTCTCAGTTTGAAAAAATTGTGCATATAATATTGTAATTGAATTTAAAAAGAATCGATTTTTTTACTTTTTGGCCCCTGAGAAACAAACCACAAAAATTTCTTCCACCTCCAGAATATTAAACATCATTGTTAAAATAAAAGCGTCTGCTTAATTTTACTGTACTGTACAGTACTAACTAAGTAACTGTACTCTACTTCGTTATTGTTTATTTTACTAGCCTCCGCCCGCGACTTCATTTACCTGGTATGGACCAACAATCAAAATTCCTTCCTTTATTAAAATGACCATTTTCTCGGGATGAAACGGTGATGACGAGATGAAACGGTGTGCTGAATTTCATCCAAATCCTTAAAGTAGTTTTTACGTAAAACCGTAACATACAAGCAAACTTTCACGTTTATAAAATTACAAGTAACCCGCCCGGCTTCAAACGGGTTCATTTTGCATGTAGTGTCATTTATATTTAAAAAATCACTGTTCATAATAATTCAAAGGTAAATATTATGTTTACGGTGAGTCAAATTTAGGAGATAAATATATTATTATGCTAGCGCGGACTTTTGGTCTAGACTTTTTAAAGAACAAGATTCCTTAGTACATAATTTTAATGTATCTCTTCAAAGTTTAGCGATTTTTTGACGACTTATAAATACCAAATATTGAACACTTTTATTATTCAAAGTTAATTAGAATGTATTGTACATACTAAACTTCCGTGAAAAAATCTCTAAGTGATAGTGAAAAACTTTTTTAAAATCCGTTGCGTGGTGAGTGCGAGTTTAAAAGAACGTAGAAGTAGGTAAAGGGTTGTTTTAATAAATCGAAAACTACCCATTCATTTATTTTATCAACAGAGTAGAGTACTCAACAGTCAATCACCCCGTAAAATAAAATGTATCGTACAAACTGTAACACCTTATTTCATACACTGAGGATTTGAATTTTTCTAAATCCTATCGTAGTTAGGGCTACCAGATCCGAAAATGAGTTTTCCTGGCAAAATCCCTAATTTTTCAATTTTCTTACACATTGACGAGGAGCCAGCAAAAATATAAAGAAGTAAAAAATAAAATTCCAGACATATCAGGAAAATTCCTGTCATCTGGTAACCCTAATCGTAGTTAATGCCTACGTCGTTATTAGGAAGATGCTGCTTCTCATCTCCTGTTTTGTTTCGACGACAACGACTTACGACACCCGCGGGATGATATGAAGTAGTGAATATGCTTGCACCGCCACTACACGGTAACGCCTCTCTTTCTAAGGGTTGAATTTTCCGGAATTCTTTCTTAGTGGGTGCTTACGTCATAAAAGGCAGCTACTGTCAGATTTTTACGTCTAGTTTTTTGGGATGTGCGTCATGATATAACATTTTTTCCTTTCTGTTTTTGTTGTATCCGTATCAATTTATTTCCTTTTGTTGAAAAAGGGTGACAAACAAGCACATAGTTCACTTGATGATAAGTGGATGCTGTGGTCCATAGACATATGTATTTATCCTCAATTAAGAATCAAAATACAGATGCGTTGTCACCCCTGAGGACTAAGATGTAATGCCTCGTTTATAGTAAATAATGTCTCCGGTTCTCTACACTCATCGTACAAAACACAGCAACATCACGCTAGTATTCTGTGAAAGCGTGGTCCTTCCCCGGTCGAGCCAACCCATTCATGCTACAATCATAATATAGCTGCAGCGTGACTTTGACACGTAATATACAGAGTACCTATAGTAAGTTTCAAGTCAATCGCCCCGTAGAATAATAAGTTTCATACAAACTGTATTACTTACCCTATTTCATTCCCTTAGAGGTTGAATTTTCCTTGACTCTTTCTTAGTGGATGTCTATGTTATAAAAGACAGTTACTGTCCCATTTTCAGATTTCTACATATAGCAGTTTGGGCTTAGAATGGGTGAGTTAACCGTCAAATGCCTTTTTTACGCCGATGATCAAGTCATACTTGCGTCGTCGGCGGCCGAGTTGCATATGATGGTTACGTTAATGAACAGGTCATTAAAAGAAAGGGGAATGAAAGTTAAAGCAAGTAAGACGAAAGTTATGGTTTTTGAAAGAGAAGAAAGTAAAACGATATGTGAAATAAGAATAGAAGGGGAGATGGTCAAGCAAGTATATTAATTTGTATATTTGGGATGTGTATTCAGCAGGGATGGGAGATATGATAAGGATATAGAACGACGAGTGAATGCAGTAAATAAAGTAAATGGGGCTCTACACTCTATTGTGAAATGTCAGTATGTGCCAAAAATTAACGTATGGCTATTCACAGCGCTGCTACTTTAACGTATGGTAGTGAAAGTTGGGTGTGGCAGAAGAAGCACGAGAGTAGAATAAATAATATGCGGAGTAAATATAATGCGGTCGCTAAGGAGTATCTTAGGGCTGAATCTGAGTGACAGGGTGAGAAACTACGTGATAAAAGAAGAGTATGGTTTGCAAGATGATGCGGTGACCAGGATTAAGAAAGAAATGCTTCGGTGGTTTGGTCATGTAGAAAGAATAAACAAGAAAAGACTGACAAAGCAATTATATGTTGCAGAAGTGAATGGAAGAGTCGAAAAGGGACGTCCTAGGCGAAAATTTATCGACCAAATTGGTGATATATTAAAAATGGGTCAAATTAAGAGTATCCTTAACCGACGACATGTATGCTCGTCGGTTCGTCGTTCGTTCGTCGTATATATATATATATATATATATATATATATATATATATATATATATATATATATATAGCTACGATAGGAGCTACAATTAAATAGTATCTGCTGCGTTACACATACTACATTGTAGTTTGCATATTTAAATAATTTGGTTTAGTTAAAATAGGGCCCAAATTTCATTTTTGGCCCGGGACGCTTGGCTGCATAGCTACGCCACTGCACCTATGCCTAATGGTAGACTACCAAATGCATGCCAGAAGTGTCCACTGCTTTAAGCAGCGAACGGAGCGCTTACTTGTCTAACATGTTTAATTCAGCTTTCACATAATAAGATCGTAAGTTGGTTTGAATGTACTATAAATTCCGCTTATGTATGCGAATATACAAAAATAATAACTAACATATTTTATATCCATACGCAAAAGTTCAAATCCTGTACTCTTAGTTTGCTGATATCTAAGTTAGCAAAGTTACAAAATCTATTCAGAACCAACTATACTAACCTCAACAAAATATTCGTGCTAGGTAAATGCTACTGAACTGTTTATTTAGAAACAAAAATTCACCATTAGAGCTGGTTTGTGCATACCACCGATTATAATTAAAGGAGATAAAAGACTTGTGAAAACATTAGATGAAAATATTGTATGTATTCAAACAAAGTTTAGACTGAATATTACGT
Source organism: Parnassius apollo (assembly GCA_907164705.1). NCBI lineage: Eukaryota > Metazoa > Arthropoda > Insecta > Lepidoptera > Papilionidae > Parnassius > Parnassius apollo. The sequence goes on along the minus strand of CAJQZP010000869.1, from coordinate 261,516 downwards.
TTCTGACTCAGGTTTTAATAAAATTAAACATGATTCTTTTTCGTTTTTTTTAAATATTTCTTCCACACTAGGATTTTCTCCTGAATCGTGGAGACATTCTTCAAAAATAAATTGGACAAGGACAAACATCTAGACCAGGAACAATTACTTGTAGGCCATACAAATAATTGATCCGTACGGGATTCGAACCCGCAGCCCCCAGCGCTGCCACTCATTGCTCATAACTAAGCTAAGAGCCGACAATTAAATTACAATAAAGCAAAGTTCAATATTCGGCAGTGAATCGGCTCAGCCGTTTGTCTAGTTTTCGAAACCGTAATTGCTGACTGATTATGAGGTCCAGCGTTCGAACCCCGGTTTAGGCCAAAATCAGATATTGGGTTTCTTTTTCAAGAATTTCTCAGTAGCAGCCCGGAGTCAAGAAGTTGGCGGTCGTTAACCCCGTCCTTCGAAAAGCACGTGATCTCTCTCCAGTATTGATTTCTTAAATTTAGGGGAACACTACACATTGAATAAAGCTGAATTTACGGATTTTATCGCGTTTATTTAACTACTTTTACTTATTTTTAATTCCCAACGTTTCGGGTGCTTTACAGCAACCATGGTCACGGGGGGGACTGAGATGTTTGACGTCCCAATGTCATAGTAAGTCCGGCTACCTTCAGTTTTTGAATATTAATTTTTGGTCCGATTTACGCAAAACGAGCTTATAGTATCATGAAGTCTTGCAGTGGTATGCTTAGGTTTGGGTTTAATTTTGTTAATTATAGGATCCCAAGCAGGTGGCAGCACCCATCCATCTTCTCTATTGAAATTTGGATGTTTTTTAATTTCAATAGCCTCGCGTATCATCCTTGGTAGTTTAACACCCGAAACGTCGGGAATTAAAAATAAGTAAAAGTAGTTAAATAAACGCGATAAAATCCGTAAATTTAGTTTTATTCAATCTCTCCAGTGTTGTCGGATTACCGTTCCATTGGACTCTGCGAGTGATAGAGAGCGCACCTGTGCTTGCGCACACACTTGGGCACTATGATCCTGTCCTGCGCCGATGGCTAGCCTAGCCTCCCTTAAGGCTGACCGCCGTGACTGATATTTCGTCGGGAGGACATGATTATTAAAAAATAAATGGTAGTGACATGTTTCTAAGGCAATTCTCTTGGAATTAACATTCATTTAATTATTTTTTATAGTATTACCGTTTAAGATTGTAAAATGACAACTTGGTTGCCACGCTCGCTAAGATAAGTCGCGTTTATGTCATCATCATCATCATCATTACAGTCCCTCACAAGTCCACTGCTAAAAATAGGCCACAAAACACGGTCCGGAGCCACCTGCATCCGTAGACTTCCTGCATGTCTTACCAGGTCATAACTCCATCAAGTGGGTGGCCGTCCCACACTTCGCCTACCGGCACGAGGCTACCACTCAAGAACCTTTCTTCACTATCGGTTCTTCGAGCTATATGGCCGGCACATTGCCACTTCACCTTACTCATAGGTCGGTCACTTTGGTTATACTGCGGCTATCCTCATTTCTAAGTTTATCACGCAGATAAACCCCGAGCATAGCCCTCTCCATAGCTCGCTGAGCAACCTTAAGCTTCCTTGTACGGCCAGAAGAGAAGGACCACGTGTCAGATCCTTCAGTCATCACTGGCTACACGCACTCGATTAGCAATCTTATTTTCGTATTTTAAAACATAGACGATGAGAACATGTGTCGCAATTTCCCGAACACTTTCCAGCCGAGTTGAATCTTCCGGCTTGAATCGTCGATTGATCTCTCGGTCAAAGTTGGACTTACGTAGTCGGACTATTTGTCCTAAGTAAACATACTTGTCAACAACTTCGAACTTAGTGCTCAGTGCGTTTATGTATAATAATATATTTACTATAAAATGTAAGAGCTATTAGTCTGTTTAATCTAAAGGAATAAGAAAGCATATTAATAGCTATATTTATATTATGTGTATTTATTTTAATCTAATTGCAGTCCATAATTAACACAATCTCTACGCAGATGCGGATAGCGCAAAGTTAATCTGAAATGAACATATTTTTGTACTGTCACGCATTATTTTGGTGTATTGATTTTCTTTTCAGTTCATTCACTAAACAATTATATTGGGATCACAAAATGCGCTTACAAAAATATAATTTTGTACAAACGCACTTAATAGATTACGACATATATAAATATTGGTATCCCCTCCATACGTCAAGAGAGAAACACGTGGTACTGTAGTTATATTATGGTTGAAGCACATATGGTTCGGCTAGACCGAGATAGGATCATGCTCTCATAGAATACCAACGTAAAACTTCATCTTAATGCTGCTGTGTTTTATGGTGAGTGTAAAAACCGGAAACCTTTTTTTACTGAGCACGAGACATTCCATCTTAGGCGTGACAACGCATCTGTATTTTATATAATATTGACCACTAAACCGACTTACCATCAGCTGAACTGTCTGTTTGTTTGTCACCCTTCTTTTATAAAAAGCTTTGTCCAGGAGTGGACATTTTCGGTCCAATAAAGAAATATAAAAAAGGAAAAAGCGAGCTACGTATTGTTGTGTATGAAATACTTTGTGTGGTGTTTATGTTAATCGTTTAACAAACGAGCTCTCAGTCCACCTACGAACAATGGTATATGAGGCTGCAGGACTCTCTTTTGATCATGTTTGTACAGCTAGCTAGACTTTACTTTTAGAGTCCTGAGACCAATGAAGCATCACTGATCACATCACTACTCACGGTATTTAGGCATTGTTTCGTCAATATAAGTTCCAATATTGTTACAATGGTTTTGTATCATATGTAATATATGTAAATATATGACAAATTCATAAATAAATTATAGTATAATGGTTGTAACTCTTACATGACTTCATAGAATGTACGCTATCAGTGTGGATTAGATAGCAAGTTTTCTTGGCGTCGATAGATTCGAGGGATACTTGGCTTCGAGCCAAACGCTTCCAGATATGACGAGCATAGACGAAATTCAGTCCTAATTACATTAAAGTAAGAGCAAAATTACTTTTAGGAATTTTTTTAGCTTAATTAATTCTCAGCGTAAATCTAAGTAACGAGTTTGAAGAAGACTGCGAGTAGTGCGCACGTTAGGATGCTGCACTATTATCTCCGAAAATTAGGTAGCAGAATAAATTTAAAGTTATTGATAGAAAAGTTTATTTCTTTATTTTGTCGACTGTTACTACCGTCTTTTTTATAAAAAAAGGGCAGAAAAAGGGGGATCGTGGCACAGGTTAAGCTATATTATATAGTCACATAAAGGTGTTATTATTTCCAGTAAGCGCGTTCCTTTATGAACGGGTGCGTTATAACAACTAGTAACAGTTTGAAAGTTTTATTTATAACTAAATTCTCAATTTAATAATATGATGTAAGATAACTTCACCTCATAATCAACTAGCGACGTCTGGTGGGCGGAGGATTATTAGCTCTATTAATTTGTTAAAATATTTTTTCTCTTGACTTCTCATGAGAGGTTAAAAGTGAACCTATGTGAATATAAAATAAACAAATAAATTCTACTTGCTCCTCCAAAGTAAAAATATTACTCATTTTTTGACAGTGCATGTTAATAATATAATAAAAGTTTATTGTATGCTTGAGACAAGAAACTTAAATGGGACTAATTTTGACAACCATTGAACGCAAATAAAATTATATTTATATGAGGTGTGTTGTATAACTACCTGTTGTACAATATCTAAATTATTGCGATTATTTTTGGACCTTTAAAAATATTTTATTTAAATGTCTAATATTGTATAATATCTGCAAATAGACTTTATGAAATTTGTAAAAATTAGCAAGATCTATTGAAAGATTACTGAATCATGTAAGGAAAAAGAGAGGTTCAACTAGTCCCGAGGAAAAAATACATGTTTCGTCATGAATTTAAGTATATATTTTAAATGAAATAAAAAAAACAATAACATGATTAAACACTGTATTTAATAAGCTTTCTAACAGTGTATTACACTTCTTTATACATTAACATCAAAAAAAGTTATCAACAATAAAATCACGTTTGTTGTCTTGAGACAAAACAGCAATTACAAGGTGACAAGCAAGCACCCAGTTCACCTGATGGTAAGTGGTTGTAGTGACCCAATAGACATCCATCCTGGATTAAGAATCAAAATGAAGACGTGTTGTCACCCCTGAGAATTTTATTTTTTAGAATAAGATTGACGGATGGGCACACATTCCACCTGATTGTAAGTAGATTTAAAATTAAATCCACAATTGAAAATTAAATCCACAATTGAAAATTACTTATACTCCGTTAACCACTTCATAGAAAAACTTTGGAAAGCTTAGTAGAGGTCCAAGTAAGTAGTCCAATGGCGAATTCGAACCCACGACTTTTTAAGTCCACGCTTTGCGCCCTACCTGTACATTACTGCCACAACAACATGACAATACCTAGTCGTTAGAATTCCGTATACCTACGAAATATTTAATTGCATTACTACAATTACATTATTATTTAAGAACCTAATATATATATATATATATATATATATATATATATATATTTTATATATTATCAACCAACGTTTTTTTGACAGCGCCCGTGTCGAATAATTAATTCTATTCTATTGTTTACATGGCAGAAAATATATTAAAACGTTTTTTTTTTCTCAAACAGAATAGCTGTAATTTGGTTGATGAAGGGCATAAGTTTCTTGTCTACTTTATTAAAGTGGATTCTCATTAAATTTCCTCAAAGAGCGCATTTTAGTTTTATAAAGGCAAGGCGCACGTGGGCGCGTTGACACTTGGGGTTGAGCGAAAACAGATGCATCGGAGCTAAATGTCGTTAACAGGAATTTGTAATCTGGAAAAAATGTATTAACGGGTATTACAAGACTACTGTTCTAAAGAACAGTTTTATTACTAATTTTACATGGTAGAGCCACGCTACAGCTGTACTTATATAGTTATAGCACAAATGAATCGGCTCGACCGAGGAAGGACCACGCTCTCACAGAATACCAGAGCAGCAGATAAAACAACAGCTCAATGCTGATGTGTTTCATATGGTAAGTATAGAGGACCGCAGACTCTTTCTATTAGAATGGAGGCGTTGCACCTTAGACCTCAGGGGTGATAACGAATCTTCATTTTGACTCTTAATCGAGGATAGATGTAGGTGTCTATGGGCCACAGTGTCCACTTACCATCAGGTGGAATGTGTTCTCGTTTGTCATATTACTACAAAAAAAAAATGATGAGTTCACTTCATATCCAAAATCTTTTATTTTTACTAAAAAGGCGTAAGAGAATCCGTTACGTAAGAGGCGTTTATGAGAGATAGATGTATATACCATCTATCATCACGTTCACGTCAGATCGCGAATTTTTGTGTGTCAGACCTCTACGTGACGAAACGGAGGCGTCCATCACTGCTCGCTGTGCCTTCAGCACGAACTAATCTTGTGATTTGTGATCCTTACACGTGGTCAACCGTGTGAATGATAAAATTTATGTATTTAGTTGCCACTTTAGTGATTTTTTTCCCAACCGATACGAATTAAGTCTTACTGGTCTGCGCTGGTTTCCCGGCGGGTCAACAGTATCGGCCGTCTTGACATCCGTCGGGATACCAGCGTTCAACAGAAGAAGGGTTATGTGCGCTGATGTGTATTGTGTTACACTATTTTATTGCATTGTTAACTAATTGTGTAAGCAAGAGAATGAGTTAAATATCCTCTTTCACATTACTTTCGTATTTTAAATAACATTAAGGTAAATTTTTTTCGACATGTGTTTAACTTTTTAAGCTTTTATTCTTTTAATAATTCAGCATTCAAGATTCGATTTTACATTTAATTAAGTTTCTTTTTTATTTGAGTAAAAAAGTTTATTGGGCTCCACTCTTTCCAAGTAATTTGAAAGGAAAACGATAGCAGCCGTTACCTCAGTGCTCATTTCTTGAGTTAGTTTCAAATCACTGACATGACGAGGGTCAGCCTCTAACCAATTACATTACTGGGCAATTACTGTTACCTTCGTTTTATACCTCATTGCAGGATACGATTCATAAAAAATATCTTTACGGATATTTATTAAATGACTGTTACTTTGTTCACTACAGACTATCAGAAGTCCACTATTGAACTTAGCTGTCCCCCGCAGACTGTGATTGACAATATTTATAGAAATATAAATATAAAAATAAAATAAAATACATACAACATACCGCTTGTCATGCATACAAGCGGTTTGTAATTGTTTTGTAGAATAAACTTTAATAGGTAACAAAAATATTGTTTTGCCTACGGACTTCCAAGCGTTCCAATGTACGCGTAATCTAGGCGTGTTAAATACGCGCACTGGTGGACACGCGTATAGGTGCGTGCATATAGGTGCATGTAAATACATACGTACGCATATACGAATCGTGATATTAATTAGCGTACACTGCGCATTTACAATTAAGCAGAAAAATGCAAATTGTATTATGACATTTTAATATGTAAAAAGTCAAAGGTCAACATTATAACTACACATCAGTCTCCACGAAAACGGAACGATATTTTTATATATCATCGTTAGGTTTTAATTGTTGTTGCGTGTGCGCAGACCGAGAAACTCTCTCTCGGACCCCCCCCCCAACAAGCTTTCGGCTGACCTGAACTGCCACTTGGCGGCTCAGGCCGAGCCGACATAACACATCCCTTAATCTGCCTTAGTTAGGCACATTTCTAAGCGGATTTTCGCCGCTTGCGCCCTCCTTTCTGCCAAGGAGGGTCGCGTTCGTATACGGCTTAAAGATCTCTCGTCAAATCGGTAAGCCAATCTCTAAAGGCGGTGTTTAGTGGGCAAAAGTCTCCGCATAACCACGCAGCCGGCTGCGTGGTATGCTATGAGTATTCACCGCCTCCCTCCCCCGCTTTCCGAAGGATTGCCCTTATTGCTTGGGGCGCATAAAAAAATTGCTGCTAAATAATATTCTGTATTTTATGTACACTTAGTTAAAGAAATAAAATATTTTGTATATGTAATTGCTGTTTTATCTCAAGACGACAAACGTGATTTTATTGTTAATAACTTTTTTCATCATGTCATGATGTCATTCGTCTATAAAAAAAAAAAACAAAAAAAAACAACATGAACAAATATGGTTTTGCTCTGTTCCTTTTTGTTTTAAAAGACAAGATACAGCCTATAGAAACAGATACAGAAACTTTTTTATTCAATATAGATTATACTCCCTCCTTGTCCTAGACATTCTTAACAATTGTAGTACGCATTTTCACAATTTATCCAAGCTCGCTAAAAAAATTTTTAAAGCAGTATATCTGGCAACACTGTATCAACCCGTCGGTCAATGCAACTTCATTACGTTTTTTTGTACCAGCCATCACGGTGTGTTTTTATAATTTTTGTTGTAAAAATTAAATATGCTTAGTGTAAAATTAAATATTTTGTATTCAAATAAATTTATTACGTATCTGCGTGTTAATAATTTGATTATGTACTTGGGAAAGGAAGATATTCAAAATGGAGCCAACCGATCAAAGGTTAACAAAAATCCTATTGTTCGAGGTAGGTGCACGTGTATATAAAATAAATAAAGTTAAAACATTTATTAAATAATAAAATCAGATTCACTGCGCCCATTTATTAACAAGTATGATAAATTATCGAACAAATTCACTATTAAGGGTTATTAACATAACCTCGTCACTCATACCTATAATATGAAATAGTAAATAGGTATTTTAACCTATAAATGTGGGTTGAGATACATTGTACAGAGATACGTTGAGAAATTTTAAGTGATATATATTAATGTTTTTCTTACTTTCATTTACTTATGTTGGGCAGCGGACCCGGAAATTATACACCCTGAGATTTGGTTGTATACCCTGAGATTACAACTAAACTTTCTTTAGTATCAGAAAATCCTGATTATGAAATGAAATAAGTGCTATAAATAAACTTAACTCATGGTTTTATTAAGGTTATGTAAACCTTTAGCGTCGACAAAAAATTGGCAGAACAAGTTAGAAATAATATCTGAATTCTAGGACAAAATTATCCGGTGTGTAGGGGAGAGTCAGTTTACTAGTCCTTAAAATTGTTAATTCCCAAACAAATGGCATATAATAGATGCATTTTTAAATCTAGACAGTATATTATTACATATTATTTTGTAGACACATAAAATAAAAAATAAAAAGCTACATAATATGACACTCCTCTATCAGTCATTTTGGTGTTGGTAGGCCTATGTGCAGCTGTGGACTTTTATAGACTGCAATGGATGGATGGATAATATGACATGAAAGTAAGAAAAAATGTGATATGAGAACTGTTTTACCTTGATATGGAATACCAAAAGGTTATAAGTTAAATACACTTAAAATATAAGTAAGCAAAAAGTGAGTAAAAATAGCATTTAGGCTGTTTAGAAAAATCTGAAAGATTGAACCAAACCTATTATTCAAATTATATCCCTTGGGGGTCATTGTAGAAGCGTGCTCGTCGCGACCCCTGCCAGCCCTTTTCAGGGCTGCAATTCTACACAGCTGCGCACCCATGCAAACGAGGGTTAGGGCGTCCCCCCAAGGCGACGCACACCAGCTCGTCCCCGTTGGTGTGGAAAGCTGCGCGCAAAGCGGCGATGGGGACCGCCACCCGTCACGCACAGCCCGACACGGCGGAAGGTGGAGGACGGAGTGCAGAGTTGGCACGTGGAATGTTAGAGGGGGCATGAGAGATAAGACGAATGAGTTGATCGAAATAATGAAAGAAAGAGAATTAGATGCCGTGTGTATGTCGGAGACCAAACGGAAAGGCAGTGGTACTGAAGAGCTCCCTGGCGGGACGTTAGCTATATGGTCCGGAGTCCCGGAAAGCGAAAAACGCCTGCCAGGGAGTGGGGGGTGCTGTTGTCGTCCCGATTGGTCGATCTTATGACTGAATACAAGGTTGTGAACTCAAGACTTCTCTGGGTTCGCTTTAAACTGGGACTGACGAAGTTATTTCTTTTGGCTGTTTATGCGCCGGTAGCTTCGTCGTCCAGGGCTGAGCTGGAGGAGTTTTGAGAGAATGTAAGAGAAGTTCTAGTTTTGGTTAAGGGAAACGAAAGAACTGTTGTATGTGGTGATTTGAATGGATGGGTAGGTATCGCTCGACCAGGATACGAGTCGGTGCTTTGGAAAGTTTGGCGATAAAAGGGTTAATGATGCTGGCAAGCTTATACTGGCTGTATGCAAGGAAAAGGGTCTTCTTGTGACAAACACTATGTTTAATCATTGGAAAATCCATATGTACACTAGAGAAAGAAAGAATGAAAGAAGTATGATTGATTTGTTCCTGGTGGATGACCGACTGCGAAAACAGGTGATGGATACACGAGTGTTCAGGGGTGCTGACCTGGGAACGGATCATTATCTAGTAATTACTAGATTTAGGGGTTTGTTCGTGGGTTGGCGCTATCGGACGGCAGTAACAGAACCACAGTCGGTCTGTCGCATCCGAAGCTGGAAGCTTCAGGAAGCGGATACTAGGGACAAATATCACACGAGGGTAGCCGAAAAGCTTAACACCATCGATGGCAGGAAAGAATGTGTGGAGAAAACATGGCAGAACCTTAGGGATGGAATGGTAAGTGCAGCGGAAGAAGTATGTGGAACGACAAAAAGAGGTAGTAGTAAAAGAAGAGATGCATGGTGGAATGATGAAGTGAGAGAAGCTGTAAAAAAGAAGAAAAAAGCATGGTTAGACTACTTGGCCTCTAGTAACGATAAGCATATGAGAGAGAAGATGAAAGAAAGATAAGCTGCAGAAAGTTCATGCGAAAACATTGATTGAGGAAGTACGTGAAAGGTGTAGAATAGAAGCGGACGAAAGGTTGTCGCACAACTTTAAGGAAAACTCCAAACTCTTCTGGAAAGAGGTTAGAAGGTCCCGGAGTGGTGCGACAGCCTTAAGAATGAACAAAGTGCTTTCGAGAATCAATGACGTCCTCTCAGAAAAATCGGACGTCATGCAGCGATGGAGTGAATTTTATAGAGAAATGTATGCGTGTCATGATATTAGTGAAGGATTCGGGGGTGACGCCGTGATTGGCACGCCAGACACGGACCTCGATGACACTGAGGTCATCAGCATGAAAGAGATTGAACGTGCGATTCGAAGTTTGAAATGTGGTAAGGCTACGGGACTAGACAGAGTTACTGCTGAAATGGTCAAGTACGGTGGGCCTCGCGTCTGGGACAGCTTTCATCTGCTGTGCAATTTGTGCTGGCGGACGGTAGATGTCCCGGATGATTGGCGATCCGCGGTCATTGTGCCTTTCTATAAAGGTAAAGGGTCACATTTTGACTGCGGGTGCTATCGAGCGATCAGCTTGACCAGTTTAGCAAGTAAAGTTTACTCGAAAGTTTTGACACTTAGGATGCAAGAGAAATCGGAAAGATTTTTATGGGAGGCACAATGCGGATTTAGACCTGGAAGAGGATGCACGGATCAAATGTTTTCTCTCCGCATGATCACGGAGAAGCTTCTGAGTGTTAATCAGAGGATTTTCTGTGCTTTTGTGGATCTGGAGAAAGCATTTGATAAGGTTATATGGAAGAAAATGTAGGAACTGTTGCCGGGATATGGTGTGGATGGTCGATTGTTAAGGGCTGTACAGTCACTTTACTATGACTGTAAAGCCTGTGTGCGGGTAGGGCATGACCTGTCACCCATGTTTAGCGTCCAAGCGGGCGTAAAACAGGGTTGTGTCATGTCTTCCTGGCTGTTCATACTGAATCTCGACAGCTGTTTACAGAAGCTGAAAAATAGCTGTTTGGGTGTGAAATTGGGTGACATAAAAGTTAATTGTCTGCTGTATGCTGATGATGCAGTGCTTATTGCACCATCAGAAGCAGAACTGCAGGCATTAGTCACGTGTATGAAAGAGGAATGTGAAATTAAAGGTCTCCGTTTGAATGCTAATAAAACTAAGGTTCTGGTATTTGAAAAGGACGAAGAGAGAACGAAATGTGAAATATGGGTAAATCAGGAATGTATAGAACAGGTAAATGAAATTGTATACTTGGGGAGTGCTTTCAGCCGGGATGGAAGATGTGATTTAGATGTGGATAGGCGTGTCGCTGCCGAAAACAAAGTCAATGGTGCCCTGAATGCATTAGTCAAAAGGCAAGGCGTGGTGAAGAGTGCACGCCTTGCAATACATAACGCAGTGTTAGTACCGACTTTGTTATATGGCAGCGAAACCTGGGTATACCCGAAGAAGCATAAAAGCAAGTTGAATGCAGTGGAGATGCGATCTCTTCGTAAAATGTGTGGCGTTACCATAGCCGACCGAAAGCGAAACGAAGAGATTCGCAATATGGCAGGATTGAAAGATGACCTTATCACAAAAATTAATAGGGGCGTACTCCAATGGTTTTGGCATGTTGAACGAATGAGTGAAGACCGAATGGTGAAGAAAATATATAGAGCGAAAGTAAATATTAAAAGGTGTCGAGGTAGACCGAGACTAACTTTCGAAGACCATGTGAGCAAATTGCTTGAAGAGGGGAGGGTCAAGAGTACTCGAATACCTAGACGTGCATGTATGAAGAAGTTAATGAACATGAAAGAAGCGAAAGAGGTATGTAAGGATCGTGACACTTGGCGATCTGTTCTCTCTGGCTACCCCGTTAGGGATTGTGCGTGAAGAAGATAAGTATATCCCTTGTGATATATTTGACTCCACACGTTGCCAATGAAACCAGATTTGACAGATATGCAAAACAAAAATAGTATTGTAAGCATCAGATTGAATTACAATAAATTTGTTAAATTATTAAAAGAATAATAAAAAGACAACAGATAGCCTGTAAAATGTTTTTCATGACTTAGATTATTGTCAATTTTAAAAAAATTAACAAAATATAATTAAAAAACTCAGTAAAGAAGATAAACAATAAATTATTATTATTGAGATAATAAAACAAATATAATATAATAATTATTATATAACAATTAATATAATAAGACGAGAAAATAATATAGAGAAATTTCTGCTGATAGCCAATTAAATAAAAATAAAAATCTAGACCATGATTAATTAATTGACATTAAACATAGGCACATTATTGCATTCGAGCTGTATTATGTAATTTAATATAACCTAAGTTACAAGGAAGAAAGAAGTGTTTAGCATCATTAGGTTTTAAATAGAATGATGAGTTGCAAATGCATTAATGGCGTACAGCGGTACATAAATATCAATCTGGGAAAATATAAAACTTACATACTTCACTAATTAAAACAGTGGTAAATTAAACAATTAAAAAGAAATTTAAAAATATTTATAGGAAATAATCTATTGTAAGATTTTAAAAAGTTATGACAAGTTAAAAATAAGTAATATGTGAAGATGTAAGTAATGTGTGAATTAAAAAATAAAATAAAGATGGATTTATTCAGTGAAATTAAGTATGGTATCATTCATACCTATCATGTTATTATTATCACCTTCATAACTAAAACTAGGTATGGTAAAAGCACAATAGAGTTATGCTGACAGATGCATACACTGATTGCCAAAATATGTTAGCAACAAAATAAATTGTTGTAGTAAGAGGAAATTATGTAAAAATACTTAAGAACTATAATATATAATTTTTATGATATAAATATATAATATATATAAATATATAAACACTCACGCCTGTCACCCAGAGGGGTAGGCAGAGACTACGGACTTCCATTTGGCACGATCCTGATATACCTCTTTCGCCTCCTTTACATCCATATATCTACGCATGCATGCTCGTCGGTCAAGGGTACTTCTAACGTGGCCCCTTTTCAAAATATCGCCAATTTGGTCGATAAACTTTTTTCTAGGGCCCTTCCCGACTCGGCCGTTCACATCTGCCATATAAATTTGCTTTGTCACTCTTTCCTCATTCATTCTTTCTACATGACCAAACCACCGAAGCATTCCTTTCTTAATCCTGGTCACAACATCATCTTGCATACCACATTTATCTCTTATCACGCAATTTCTCACCCTGTCATTCAGATTCAACCCTAGCATACTCCTTAAAGGTCCGCATTTCTACAGCATTTATTCTACTTTCGTGCTTCTTCTGCCAAACCCAACTTTCACTACCATACATTAAAGTAAGGACACAGCATTATGAATTACCATACGTGCCTTTTTTGACACATTCTGGTTCTTCATAATAGAGTGTAGTGCCCCATTCACTCTATTCCCTGCATTTACTCGTCGTTCTATATCCCTATCATATCTACCATCCCTGCTAAATACACATCCCAAATACACAAACTCATCCACTTGCTCAATTAACTCTCCTTCTATTCTTATTTCACATACCGTTTTGCTTTCTTCTCTTTCAAAAACCATCACTTTCGTCTTACTTGCGTTCACTTTCATTCCCCATTCTTTTAATTCCCAGTTCATTAATGTAACCATCATTTGTAACTCAGCCGCCGATGACGCAAATATGACTTGATCATCGGCATACAAAAGGCATTTGACGGTTAACTCGCCCATTCTTAACCCACATTCTTCATCTTTCAAAGTTTGCAAACACCTGTCCATAAATAGGTTGAACAGCCAAGGGGAAGCTACACAGCCCTGTCTGACACCTTTTTGGATGCCAAACCAGTCCGAGTAGATCCCATTGATCCTGACACAAGCACTAGAGTCCCTATAAAGAGACTTTTATCAAACCAGCGCTCAACCCATATGAGTTCAGTGTTTGCCTTAACACATTCCTGTCCAATCTGTCATAAGCCTTTTCCAAGTCCACGAACGCACAAAAAACTTTTTGGTTTTTGGCCAAAAACTTCTCCGCAATCATGCGCATGGAAAAGACTTGATCTGTACACCCCATTCCCTTTCTAAAACCCGCTTGCACATCCCAAATTTTTCCATCAGTTTCTTTCATAACTCTTTCAATTAACACCTTAGCATACAGTTTACCCACAATACTAAGCAAACTGATACCACGGTAGTTTTTGCAGTCCTGCTGTGACCCTTTTCCTATATATCTATATATCTATATAGGAAAAGGGTCACAGCATATCCTATATATCCTATATGATATAAATAGTGACTAAATATATTGTGCGTAACCCATTTTGGTTGCTATTAGTAAAATGAGGTTAATAATGTTGTGCTTTAAACCTTATTATATTTTGGGTTTAATAATAATGTATATATTTTTCTTTTTTTTTTTTTTTTTTTTTTTTTGCTTAATGTTATGTAATATATTTTCAGTGGCAAATTTCTGACCTTAGATGGCAGTTAATAATATTACAAAAAAAAAGTCATTAAACGCATAAAACCGTTTGAAATATAAATTGACACTTCTCAACTGGATGGAGAGAAAATTTTGGGTTTTAGTCCTTCATTGCGAATAAATTACATAGATATTATTCGATATTAAAGTAGTATATGCTTATATTTTTGGGAATGGTAGAATACAATACAAAACTTTGAGCAAAACAATATAGTTATAATGAATAGTAAACTTACTACAACTAAATAATACTTATGATGTACAATGTTACCCAGAGTTGATAAAAATCCTGTTTATATATTAACAAGATAGAGAGGGTTCTATTAATTAACTATTGAGGATTCAATACTTGAAATTAAATAAAAATATGGAAATTTAACATACAATCTAAAATTGAGCCAAGTAAACAAAAAACAGTCAGAGGAAGTCTTTCAAGTCTATTCAACAAGATCTTAAAGCAGTGTCAAAGCTAAAACTTGATCAAATTAGTAACGAAAAATAATAAAATGATTATATACTTAACAATGGGGTTCTGTAGGCATGACCCAGAAACTATGGCAGTTATATTAGATTGGGGGACGATTCTTCTTTTATATATTTCCTCTTAATGTCGATGAGTCAAAAAACCATAGGTTTTTTTTCACATAAGAAAATATTTTGCTGAAATATGGTACAGAGATTTAGAAGCAATCAAATAAAGATAATTAATGGTATAGTTTTATTACAAAGGGCTCAATATTATGAGTATAACATAATGAAAAACTTGTTACAAATTATAGATGTAAAAGTACTAGAAAGTCTCACAAGGGTTTGAAAGTTGGGCAAGACTATTCCCACTTTTGACATGCACGTATTTTCGGACAGTATTGAAGAAATAGGAAAGTATAATACTGAGCAGATAGGGATGCAAAAGCACTATTGAATTAAAACTGCTGGGGAAAATATCTAACAGGAGTTATATGGATGCTATATACAGACCGTTAGAACTGTCACTTAGAATATATACATGGATTTATGTATATATAATAAAATAAGAACGAAAAATACTACTGGTAGATATTAAGCGGTGTAGAGAGGCAGAAATAATTACTGTAAACTTAAAATTGTTGAGAGAATATCTAGCATAAGTTATTTAAAATGCTATGAATTAGAGCTGTCATTTATAAGGATAGACATGGTTAACTATTCAGACCTTACCGCTATGACTTAGAAGGTAGACAGGTCTTAATTCACATATAAGATGCTATCATTAGTGGAAAGATATTAAGATGGGCTAGGACTCAGAAGACATCACTGCAGACTCTAAACCGTTAGAGCTATCACATAGAGGATAGACACGGTTGACTATTCATTCCTTAGAGCTAACACTTTGAGGTTAGACAGGTTTGAATTGAAAGCAATATCACTTGAAGGAAGGACATTAAGATGGACTACGGCTCAGAAGAAATCACTGCAGGCTTTAAACTGTTAGAGCTATCACATAGAGGATAGACACAGTTGACTATTCAAATCTTAGAGCTAACACTTTGAGGTTAGACAGATTTGAATTGAAAGCATTACCACTTGAAGGAAGACATTAAGATGGACTATGACTCGGAAGAAATTACTGCAGGCTTAAAACCGTTACAGCTATCACATAGAGGATAGACACGGTTGACTATTCAGACCGTTTAGAGCTAACACTTTGAGGTTAGACAGGTTTTGAATTAACATTAAAGCGCTGTCACTATAAACTATAAAGTAGTTTTTTTTTCACATGAGCAGTAAATGTGGAAAAATGAATTATTTATTTTGAATAAAATAACAAATTATTGTTAACACTGCCTATATAAAGATAATCATACCACTGTGTAATGTTACAGTCATCTCATAGACATCTCATACACATCATTGGTTACTATTAGTGAAGTATTTTGTAAAATATGGCACTCCAAGATTCACTCCAAAATTAATACTAAGAATTATAGTGAACTCTCCTATGTCAAATACTATAAATTATAAAATAATAAAATAATTAATTCTTTATCGTACCAAATTGTATTAAGTGTAATGAAATTCCTTCCTGGGCCTTTGTGCCTTTTACTTAGGAATGAGTTATAAAAATAGACTTAATAATAAGTTACTTTTAGATTATTAACTACAGAATATTGCAATAAATATTGAGAATACAGAAATTTACAAAAACTAGTAACAAGCTGAGCAGTGATGAGTTATAGGTTATAATATACATACATGGTCCTTCAACAAATATTACATTTATTCAAACGGGAGCTCAGATGTATAGTTAAGATATAGATAGAATTTCACTTCAACAGGGTTTGCATGGGAAAAAATAAATGACAAGGGGTTATATATATATATATATATATATATATATATAAGGCTCAACCCCTTGTCATTTATTTTATTATATATATATATATATATATATATATATATATATATATATATATATATATTGTGTGTGTGTGTGTGTTTGTGTGTGTAAACCTCCTCTATTTATGTAGTCGGCTAAAAAGGAGCCTAACTATCTCAATGTATACCTATTTCCTGGTAACGAGGCATTCTGTCTTAGTCTTCAGGGGTGACAACGAAATTAAATCCAATATAATGAAAAAAAAAGATTAGCAGCATATGAGACATTTTCCCGATAACAGCTCAAATAATTAAATCCTGTAGTTACCAACCCGCATACTAAGCGTAGCATCACTGGTAAATATTCCAACTATGAGATAGAGAGAGGCCGATGTTCAGCAGTGGACTTAAAATAGGCTATAGTGGTGATGATCTAACTGCAAAACAAATAAAAAGATAAGCATAGATTATATATTTATTTATTATTATATAGAACTGTCACTGTAATGCACCAGATCCAATGTAAGTTGTATTTTTAATTATGATAAAATATGTAGTTCTAAACATCACTGGATAAACAGCAGCGGAATTGATTGATTACTAATTAATTATAAACGAAATTTCTTATACAACTTGAAATCGAACTGAAGAGATTTAAATTAAGATAAATTGAAGGATCGTTCTTATAAATTTATACGGAGCGCCACGCCTTCTCAAAAATTAATCAGACAATCAATCATTCTGCAACAGTTTTAGCTCGATTGGTCTTAGTGACAATTTCATGTTAAAGTATTATTATTATATATTATTAGTATTTAAGCCTGTTTCTTTATAAAGGGTTTTTCAATTGGCGTGGGTAGCTTTTGGCGACCCGTGGCAAACATTTTGTTTTGGTGACATCTATCAAGTCTTTTGTTTATTATTCAGTTACTTATGTCAAATCAATGTGGCAAATTACACGATTGAACAGCATGGTCAAATGATAAAACATTATTATCCAAATGAGTGTTCGTTAGTGCAAATGTTGCGCGCATTGCGCCTATTTTACGGTACACTTAATGGCCCTTTACAGTCGACTCTTTAACGTTTGGTGGCCAAATTTGAGACGACTAGTTTGGTAAACAGTCAGCCAACACCCTTACGTTCAAGGAACGCGAGTTTGGCCGAGAACATCGTCGCGATTCGTGAAAGTGTACAGCAGAACCCGACCCGAGGCAGTCGTTTCCTCGCCGTACTTAAGAACTGGGCGTTTTGCAGACTTTATTTTGGTAAAGGAGACAATCATTTTTGGGCCCACTAGAAATTTTAGCGGCCCTCAATAGTATCACATACAAAAAAAAGATACCAATTTATTATTATATATAGCATAAAGATTTTTTGAAATCCTAAACGGAATCAAGAATTGTGAAAAAAATGTGTTGGTTGATATTCGTGTTCAAATCATTGGTTCTGGTAATGTAATATTTAAAAAATAATTGTCTTAGAGATGTACATTGCGAAGGCCTTCGATCGGGTTTGGCACAAAGCGCTTCTTTCGAAGCTCCCTTCCTATGGGCTTCCCGAGAAATTGTGCGATTGGATCACCAGCTTTCTTTCAGATCGGAGCATCAAGGTCGTTGTAGACGGTGCAAGCTCCGATTACAAGCCTATTAATGCTGGTGTTCCACTAGGCTATCGCCAACGCTGTTTCTTCTGCATTTCAATGATATGTTGCAAATCTGTAACATTCATTGCTATGCAGATGACAGCACTGGTGACGCTCTTTACACCGGCCATATCAATATTTCTCTCCACTGTATCCGTTTTCTATTTGGGCTCAAGAAATTTGACCGTATATCTCAGTTTCGTAAGCAACTCAAGTGGCTCCCAATTCGACTTCGAAGGAACACTCGATTGTTATGTCTCCTCTATAACATTTTACACAACCCTTCCTCTCTCACATACCTCAGAAGCCGATTTTCCTTCACCGATCCTCCGGACAAACCATGCAGATCCCTTGTTAAAACTCTTCTTGACTTTCCCGTCTATAATTCCGGTTTTTACTCCCACTCCTTTTCAGTTCACGCGGTAAAGTTATGGAACTCACTCAAATATAAGAAAACCGTCAACCGTCAAATATAAGAAATTCCGAAACTTTATTGGAATTTAAGAAACGTCTTAGAGATAACAACTTTGTATCCTGTTAATTAATATATATTATTCTATTATATAAGTTTCAGTTTATATATATCATAATATGTAACTATAGTATTTGTTTATGTATTGATTTATTTTATTTTTATTTATTGTTTATTTTATATAATTTAGGTAACATTTTGTATATTATTTATTTTTTAGTAGTACTAATGTATGCACTAAGTTTGCAATTTCAATATAATTTCCTTTATGGGTCTACTGGAAGATATTTCAGCAAATTATGGAATAAGTAGAACCTTTGTACGAAATTACTATAAGACTGCTTCTGTACCTTGATGTGTGTACATAAAATAAATTAAAAAAAAACTTTCCGTAAGAAATATACCAGCATTCTGTACATCCACGCAACCATATTTTGTATGATGCGGTCCATTTCGGTCGCATTTGATACAAGATAAATTAAAATCGCCAATTACTAAAAAGTGACTATCGGTATTCATACTGTGCAAGTGCTCGATTAAATTAACCGTGTAGTGAATATCTAATGGAATTTTTATAGGATTAGGAGGTATATAAACCGCTAACAAATAAAGATCATTACGTGATAAGAGCGTGCGCGCAGGTATTTTTACTAATATTATTTCAGTGGCATGGGAGTCAATAAGATCCATCTGCACAGCTTCAAGTTCCCGGCGCACCAGTATCATTACCCCCCCCCCCCCCCACATGACTCCTTTCCGCTCAAAGATAGATCACGATCCACTCTAAATACAACGTATCGGCCGTCACATAACTCTCCATCGTAGATACCGTCGTGAAGCCATGTTTCAGTAATAGTGATAACATCCAGGTTACTACAACATAATAAGTTTTGTCTTAATTCGAAACTTTTTGTCCTAAGGCCACGAATATTCTGATAGTACACGTTTAATCTTGAGTTAGCCATTTCTAAAAAAATGCTCCAATAATAAATTATTAAGCAAAACTAAAATAAAAGTATCAGCGTAATATGACTTGAGGATGTATTTAAACACTGTCATAAGCCTCCTAAGTAAGAACACACACACCCAGATCTTACCTAAAAGTACCGTGCAATGTAAATTCGTCAAGACAGTAAAAATATTTATAGTTAAGAAGGTAAACTTGAAAAAAATATAATACTTTAACGAGATTACGGCACGAGCAAGCGATCTCAGTTGTTTAAGTTTATTATGAATCGAAGTGAATAAAGGTTTCTCACTAAAAAAGGGTGCGAGTTTCTGTGATTTGTTATAATGGTATTCTATTAATGTTCTGTTTGGGTTATGGTAGTTCAGTTTTTTATCTAAAATATTGCTTAGTAATTTGGATACGAGTAAGTAAATTTTCGCGTAGTAATTGTAAATAGGTGAAGTGTTATTACAAATAGTATTTCTGCAATAATAATAATCAGCCAAAATACTGTAAGCAAATGTTAATTGTATTACGTGTACGCGAATAATTTTCGTAAATAATGATATTTTTATCAACCGGCTCGCGATACTCGTCCTCAGTCGACGCACTATAATTGCGCGAATGGTTTGTACATTAGCCATGAGCTCGTAATTAGTAGATGACACAGAGTAATACAGTTCATAGAGGTAACAATAACAATGTATAAGTATACAATAACAATCTATACTATAGCGATTGCTTCACGTAAAATGTTAACGCCAGCGGAAATGTACGGTTGGACCGTACATGCTGCCGGGCCAAATGTAGAAAGATGATTATAATGTTAGTTTGATGTGTTAGGTGATCTTATCTAAGTAACAAGGTGATAAACAATTTGTAAATTAACTGTTCTGAGGTTATGCTTATTTTGATGATAATTGATAGAATCAGGCGTTACTTTGCGGAAATCCATTATAATAAAAAATAAAAAATATAAATTTCTTCGCAACCTTCCGCTAAATAAATACAAAGATGTGTCTTACCTGGATTGAAGAGCACCTCCCGCCCTCCCTCAAATGCATGCACTAACTCCGTCACCACTAGTCCCAACACCACTATTCCAGGTAAGACACACCATCGACGATAATACGACACGTGTTTCGCCTCTAAACGAGGCATCCTCAGGTAATGTAGACTCTACGGCGGCTAACCGCTAAGTGAGCGGGGAGCCGCTTTTCAAAAAGTCTCATTAATAATCTTATAAAGAAACAAAAGCATGTTGTTCGCAATTCTTTGTACGCGGTTCGATCTCAAAGTGTCCGGCGATATGTGGGTAGTTTGACCTACTTAGGCTCCATATCGGAAAAAATAGCTAATATTCTTAAGAAAAACGGCGTTAACGTGGCATTCAAAACAAACAATTCACTTAGGAATATTTGTAATAATAAAGATAAGTTAAATATTAGTCAAAAATCGGGTGTTTATAAACTTGTTTGTGACGAATGCCACGCCGTTTATGTGGGTCAGACTGGTCGAAAATTCTGGACGCGCTATAAAGAGCATTTGGCCGCGTACAGAAATTGCAATCCTGATAAATCCCATTTTGCTAAACATCTCTTGGACACTGGACACAACCTAGCTAGCGACCATTCCTTTGAAGTCTTACATACTTGTAATAAGGGGCTGCGACTGTGTGTGCTGGAGCAGTTGGAGATTTTAAAAAGTAATAATGGTGACAATGCACTGTTGAATGAACAAATGTTTCTAATCCACCTTTGTTAAACATCTTTAAGGCTAATCTTTAATAATAATTTTAAGATTAATAATAATAAATAACTATAATTATATCAGTAAAACAATAGTATAATAATAGTATTTAAAAATATTAATCATAACAATAATGATATTTAGTCGTAGGTTTGTTATCGCACGGCGCGGTAACTCGCTACTTTGGTGGGGAGTGATTGTGTCGGCGTGTATAAATAGCAGCTGTTTCGGCCCGCCGCTCTCCCCCCAACAAGGTTTCGGCTGACCTGAACTGCCTCCTGGCGGCTCAGGCCGAGCCGACATAACACATCCCTTAATCTGCCTCAGTTAGGCCACTTCCAAGCGGCTTTTCGCCGCTTGCGCCCTCCTTTCTGCCAAGGAGGGTCGCGTTCGTATACGGCTTAGAGATCTCTAGTTAGACCGTTAAGCCAGTCCCTAAAAGGCGGTGTTTAGTGGGTAAAAGTCTCCACATACCCACGCAACCGGCTGCGTGGTATGCTATGAGCATTCACCGCCTCCCTCCCCCGCTTTCCGGAGGGTTGCCCATATTTGCTT
Organism: Parnassius apollo; assembly: GCA_907164705.1. NCBI lineage: Eukaryota > Metazoa > Arthropoda > Insecta > Lepidoptera > Papilionidae > Parnassius > Parnassius apollo. The sequence continues at coordinate 239,465 of CAJQZP010000869.1, read as the reverse complement.
CGGGCGCAAAAAAAAAACTCGCCGCTTACTTAGCGGTCAGCCGTCGTAGAGTCTACATTACCTGAGAATGCCTCGTGTAGAGGCGAAACACGTGTCGTATTATCGTCGATGGAGTGTCTTACCTGGAATAGTGGTGTTGGGAGTAGTGGTGTTTGGAGTAGTGGTGCTGGGACTAGTGGTGACGGAGTTAGTGCATGCAATTGAGGGAGGGCGGGAGGTGCTCTTCAATCCAGGTAAGACACATCATTGTATTTATTTAGCGGAAGGTTGCGAAGAAATTTATATTTTTATTTTTTATTATTTTGATGATGTTATTCAATGGGTCAATTTTTTGGAAGAAATAAGTCCTTTTTCATCTTAATTTGATGGGAGAACAAGGTAAAATCTTGGCCTTTTAGCAAACATTCCTTATCGAGAGATATAACTCTCGCTTTAGTAAGCCGTTCCCCAACTACACGATCAGGGCAAATAATTTTAACATCATAGGTGTTGCAGCAGTGGTATAGGTATTGTGAAGGGTTATTCAGCGGTAGCCATTCATTTGTACAAGAAGTCATACATTTTGCATCTACCTGTTGTTTGATCTAATTGATAATGAGGGAGAATATTACCTCGAATATAAAATATTTTTGCATCATTCTAGCTTTGACCTTAAGCAATTTATAAATTTTATGAAGTTCTTGTTGTATATTTTCTATTGGTAATGTAATATCTTCTGTTAAATGACCAGAAATGATGTGGAGTTCTTCTCGAAGTTATTCGGCTGTTAATAAATGCATGTTAAATTGACCATGGTATATGTCTGTTATGGTTTCAAGAAGATTCTCCTGGATCATTTTTATATTTTGAAGCATATTGCTGGCTATTAAAGAAGATAAAGTAAAATCCTGCGCAATTGACATGTTTTTTATTCCCCTTGCAAGTTGTTGGTCTGTTTGTCCAGAAGTATCAAATGTTTGTTAATAGTTTTATGTTGTTTGTCTATCAAATCTTCGGTACGCTTTAATAAATTATATTCTGACTCCAATACAGACATCTGGTTCTTCCATAAATTTAATAAATGACAAGTTCAATATCCTTATTATACTGTTTCGCGAAACGTTCGTCCAATACGCCGAACAAACTATTTGCCACGTAGCCTATTCCATTCACAAGTCCCCGTCGCAGTCTGGAGCGTCCGACGAAATGCTGATTCAATAGCAGGTCATTGTAATACTGCAGTTCCGAGAACTGGTGCTGTAGTTGTAACAATATCTTAAGGCATAAGTGAGCTGCATTTGTGTTCATACATCTTTCGTTTAAATGTTTTAAAAATATTTCAAATGCTTTAATTCCTTCCCAAAAAGGATCTAAGTTGTAATAGACAATTAGTGTCCATTTATCCTGGATTATCTGCATTTTACCCATTGGATCAAAGCAAATAGACTGGTTATTGTTAAAAGTTATAATATTGTAAGAGCTTGTACTAAATGCAGGTGTAATTAAATATATCAAAAACATTAAATTCATAACGATAGAACTAAATCTAGATGGTGTGCCTTGTAATTTATTTTCTTTCTTATGGGTTCTCTTTTGTATGAAGTTACTCGACCTTTCTTTTTTTCATTTTGTTGTGGTGATATTTCTACAGGTAATAATTACAATTTACTGATCGCTCTTTTAAGGTTACCGTTTTTTGTTTTCAATGATATAACTCTTTCTTACATGTTCATCGCTACCGGGGTGAAGGGTGAAAAAAAATGTGCAGGAGTCAAGAACTCAAAATCTTCCACGTTTTCAGTTAACGGACACAGGGGTTTTAAGCATGCTTCTATCTGGCTCAATATTGTCGAGTATTCTTCGTATGTTAGCTTTTGATCATCAACCACACGCTTCAGGTGATGTTTTAAACTACGCACAGCTCTCTTCCATAGACCTCCAGCGCTTGGCCACAAGGGGGTATTGAAATGCCATTCAATGTTCAACTCTGCAACCTCCACCAAGAAGTTGCTGTCAAATATTTGCTGAAGTTGTTGATATTCTTCCTGCAGGATTCTATTAGCACCCACAAAGTTTTAACCATTATCACTGTTGATATGACGTGGAGCTCCTCTTCTCGATTCCATGCGACAAAGCGCTGACGTGCTCAAATCTGACACTAATTCCAAATGTATGGCTTTGGTAACCATACACACAAAAACTGCTACATATCCCTTGTTAGTTTTTATTCTTCGCCCTTTACTTGAATTTCCTTCCATGAACCCAGTATAATCAACGCCTGTGTGATAAAAAGGTGGTGCTGGATTAACTCTTGACACTAGTAAATCAGCCATTAATCGATGTTGTGTAGAGGGACTATTTTTTCTGCATTTGACGCAGTATCTTAAATGCAATTTAACGGCTCTGTTGTCCCCTAAAATCCAATATTTTTGACGTAACCATCCCAAAGTAAGTCGAGGACCACCGTGAAATGTCATGTTATGGGCATGATCTATTAAAAGATCCGTCAATCTACTTTTATTATAGGGTGCATCATAACGTGGTGGATGTTAGCATTTTTTAATCTACCTCCAACCCTAAGTATTCCTTCACTTAAAACCGGATTCAAACTCCGTAATTTGCTACTCTTATGCACTGTGTTGTGCTTATATAAATATTCTATGTCCATCTGAAAATCGTTTTCCTGAGCATGTCTAATAATAACTAATTTTGCATACTTCAGTTCCCTTAGCGTAGGGTAGCTCGGCCATTGTTTACCTATCTGCTTAGGTGTTAAAAAACGTAATATCCATGTTATAATGTGAGTTATTTTTGTTAATGAACTAAACTTATTTAATACATACATACATACATATACATAAACACTCACGCCTGTCACCCAGAGGGGTAGGCAGAGACTACAGACTTCCATTTGGCACGATCCTGACACACCTCTCTCGCCTCCTTCACATCCATACACCTCCGCATACATGCTCGTCAGTTAAGGGTACTCCTAATTTGGCCCGTTTTCAATAAATCGCCAATTTGGTCGATAAATTTTCGCCTAGGACGTCCCTTTCCGACTCTGCCATTCACTTCTGCAACATAAATTTTCTTTGTCACTCTTTCCTCATTCATTCTTTCCACATGACCAAACCACCGAAGCATTCCTTTCTTAATCCTGGTCACAACATCATCTTGCAAACCACACTCTTCTCTTATTACACAATTTCTTACCCTGTCATTAAGATTCAGCCCTAACATACTCCTTAACGACCGCATTTCTACTGCGTTCATTCTACTCTCGTGCTTCTTCTGCCACACCCAACTTTCACTACCATATGTTAAAGTAGGGACCAACACAGCATTGTGAATTGCCATACGTGCCTTTTTCGACACATTTTGACTCTTCACAATAGAGTGCAGGGCCCCATTTACTCTATTTCCCGAGTTATTTAATAATAAATATATAACATTGTTATGACTATCTTTCTGTATAACGTTTGCTTGTTTTAATCGAATTTCTTCGTTTGTTTGATATATGTGTTATGTTTGTTTCATCAAATCGGTATGAAAATGTTTGTAGCCGGTATGAAAATAGTTGATGGTCCGTACCACCATAATTGGTTGTTTTTAAGTTTTGATACGTATAGCCCCCTACTTGCAGCATCTGCGGAGTTTTCTTTAGACTTAACGTAACTCCAATGACTTGCAGCTATAGTAGTAGTGATATATTTAACTCTGTTTGTCACGAAAGCTTTCCAGCGACTTGGATCTCCATTTAGCCAACCTAAAACGACCATGGAGTCCGTCCATCCATATATCTCGATCTTATATTGACACAGGCATTGTTTTATCTTATCTATCAATTTACATAATAAATGAGCAGCATTTAATTCTAACCTAGGCAATGACCTTTTTTATTTGGTACGAGTCGTGTTTTAGCCGCTAAAAGTATTGTTTTAGGGTGGTTTTTTCTTCTTGCGTAGACGACGCAGGCAAAGGCCTGTTCTGATGCGTCACTAAAATAATGTAACTCAACAACATCATTTTCGTTACACCCTATCCATCGAGGTGTAGCAGCCAGATTAATCAAACCTAAACGGGAATAAATAATATATACTCCGCTGCTACCATAACGCGGAAGGCGAGAATAAATAAAAAAAACATTTTATTTCCTAATTATTCTTGGCTACTGAGATACTGCGGACTGTATATAGATAATTTGACGTTCTTATAAAGAAACAAGAAGCAGCCGCAAATATCATTCAGCGCCACACCGACTTCACACGCCGCTATCGTCACGTATCCGTCGACCAATGGTGAGCCGTTTCTTCAACGCCGCAGTTCGTTTCCTCTTGCTGTTCCGGAGCTGTATTCCACACCGCCGCCGCCCGCCGACTACGCGTGCGCACCGATCTGCATGTCTTATATAGCCCGGTCCAGCGACGTAGCTTCGTGAACAACAAACAAGTCTCACGCCGGGAAACGAAACGTAGATAATTGTATATTTTAAATAGTTTTCATTGGTCATAAAATAAGCAATATAATTGGCTAGGCAAAATATTAATTGTTACCATTGGCAAATCAATAGTGAGCCAGCCATATAAATATAGGCAAGGTTGATGCAAAATATATTCCATTCCATTCCGAATCCCATTCGACAGTACATTCATAAACATAAACAGTAGTTTCATTTCTCCACCTTGAAGAAAACCACTCGGAGTCTGTTAATAGTGGACAGTTCGTCTCCACTATTACAGTGGTGACCCGTACGAACACCGAGGGGGGAAGATCCGGTACGAACACCAAGAAGGAACACCCTGCGACGTACCACTACTATTGCACGAACACCGGGAAGGAAACCCGTACGAAAACCGAGAAGGAAGACTTCAGTTTATATAAAATCAGTGTAATCAAGCCGTCATTATGGAGCAAAAAGGCGAACACATATACATCAATTCTCGAAGAAATTCGGAAGCTATCATTCGAAGTCGCCGCGCTCAAAGCTTCCCAGCATCATACCTTTTACCAGCAACAGTACAACCAGCGCAATCAGCAACACCGAAGATCACCTTTTCGTCGCAACCGCTCTGCAAGTAGAAGTCGAATAAGCTCAACATCAAGATCCCCTTACTGCTACTATCATCGACGTTTCGGGGTCGAGGCAAGAAAATGCACAGCACCGTGTACATTCAAAAATGAAAATACGAATACGGAAAACTAACTAGTACGCTCGATGCGACGGGATCCAGCGTAACAGCAAAGTCCTACCGTCTTTTCGTCACCGATAAAAAAAGCAAGCTTACTTTCCTTATCGACACCGGAGCAAATATCTCAGTGTTACCGCCGAAGCAAGGACAGAAGTTGAAGCCACTAGATTTTCAACTCTATGCAGCAAACAATACGGTTATTCCTACATATGGAGAAAAAACAATGGAACTTGATTTTAATCTACGCCGACCATTCAAATGGAGATTTATCGTCGCTAAAGTCAGCAAACCAATCATCGGTGCTGATTTTCTTCAACATCACCAGTTGGTCGTCGACATCAAAAATAGAAGAATCATCGACGGGAAAACCAATCTTGCATCTCAGTCTTTTGTACAAGCAACCAATCTGCCCACAATAAGAAGCATAGATGTGCAACAACCGTATCACAAGATCCTCGAAGAATACCCTGGTATCACAAGAATAACTTCAATGAAATTAACACCGAAGAACGACGTTGAGCATTTCATCGACACCAATGGACCACCACTTCATTGTCGTGCACGTCCAATCGCACCACACCTATACGAGCAAGTTCGAAAGGAATTCGAAAACATGATTGAGCAAGGAATATGCCGTCCAAGCAAAAGCCCTTGGTCATCACCACTTCACATTGTACCGAAGAAGAACGGAGAATTACGAGTTTGTGGAGATTACAGAAGACTGAATTCTATTACCACTCCTGACCGCTACCCAATACCGCGAGTCAGGGATTTCACTCATCAACTATCAGACAAGACTATATTCTCCACCATCGATCTCAACCGAGCTTACCAACAAATAAGAGTCCGCGATGAAGACATAGAGAAGACAGCAATAATTACCCCAATGGGATTATTCGAATTCCCAAGAATGATCCCAGGATTAAAGAACGGAGGTCAAACTTTCCAAAGATTCATACACGAAGTACTTCATGGACTGGATTTCGTTTTCGCATTTATTGATGATCTCCTTGTTGCAAGCCCTGATAAAGAAACGCACGAAACCCATCTACGCACCGTGCTACAGCGATTAGAAGACAACGGAATCACAATCAACCCTTCGAAATGCATATTTGGACAGCAAGAAGTTCAATTTCTTGGTTTCACCGTCAGCAAGGAAGGAATAAAACCGCCTGCCGAAAAAGTCAGAGCAATCATCGATTATGCAAAACCTAAAACTATCGAAGAGCTAAGGCGTTTTCTCGGGATGATAAATTTTTACAGAGAACACATACCTAAAGCCGCTGAAATCCAAGCACCACTTCACGCCTACCTTCACAACACGAAGAAAAAAGATAAAACGTCAATCGAATGGAACGATGAAGCCACGAAGGCATTTGAAGCTTGTAAAATTGCGATCCAAAATGCAGCTTTACTCGCTCACCCATCACACGAAGCAACCCTTGCTATCTTCAGCGACGCATCCGATCTCTCAGCAGGAGCAGTTCTCCAACAATACAGCAATGGGAAATGGCAACCACTTGGATATTTTTCGAAGAAGTTCTCCGATACTCAACGTAACTACAGTACATTCGACCGAGAGCTACTCGCTATTTACATGGCTATCAAGCACTTCAGAAAAACGTTCGAGGGTCGAAACCTGATCGTTTTTACCGACCACAAACCATTAACATATGTACTTCCAAAGAAACCATCACTATCGGAAACACCACGAAGAGCAAGACAACTTATTTTCATAAGTGAATTCACGACCGACATACGTCACATCAGTGGAAAGGACAACATAGTTGCCGACGCACTCAGTCGCGTACCAATCGACAGTGTAACGTGCCCTACATCAATCGACTATCATAAGATCGCCGCAGCACAAGACAGAGATAGTGACAACATAAAACATCTAGCGAAGCAAGGTAACTTGTCCATCAAGCAAGTTACAATGCCAATGACGCATCTACCTATATACTGTGAAGCCTCAACGACAACCATGCGACCATACATACCAGAAGAATGTCGTCGCGAAGTCTTCAATACACTGCACAACATTAGTCATCCAGGTGTTAGAACAACAAGAAAACTCATCACTGAAAAATTCTTTTGGCCTGCAATGCAAGCGGATGTTGGCAACTGGGCGAAGCAATGCATTCAATGCCAAAAATGCAAAGTTCAAAGGCATACATCAAGTAGTCTAGCTACATTTCCACCCACGGAGAGATTCGAACACTTGCACGTTGACATCGTTGGACCATTACCTACTTCACCGCAAGGACATCGTTATCTCGTAACAATGATCGACAGAACAACAAGATGGCCAGAAGCAATACCTACCGATGATACTTCAGCCGAATCCGTCGCGAAGATAATTTATGAAAATTGGATTACTCGTTTCGGATCACCTAAAACCATCACAACGGATCAAGGAAGGAATTTCGAAAGCAACCTATTCCTCAAACTTCTTCAAACTATGGGAATACAGAAGACGCGTACAACAGCATACCATCCTCAGTCAAACGGAATAATCGAACGATGGCATCGTACATTAAAGACTGCACTCAAAACTCGTTTATCTCAACATACAAAGTGGATTGATGAGCTACCTACAGTGCTACTCGGACTACGAGCAACACCGCGTGCAGACACTAGTCTTAGCGCCGCTCAGCTAACCTACGGCTGCAGCATAAGGCTGCCGTGTGACTTCTTCAGTTCAGCAGCGTCAAACAAACAAGAAATGGATTACGATTTCGTAACTAAACTTCGAGAATCAATTAACAAAGCCTTATCGTTGAAATGCACCGAAATGCAATCACACAGAAATAATAAATCAGTATTCATTCACCAAGATTTGAAAACATGCAAGCAAGTTTTTGTAAGAAACGACGCAATGAAAAAACAATTTCAACCTACCTACGATGGACCGTATAAAGTATTAGAGAGAAATAGCAAGACTTTTAAACTACAAATACCCGGAAGGAAATCTACGATTATATCGATCGACCGACTAAAGCCTGCCTATATTATTAACGAGGATACTGCAGAGGATTCATCATCATCATCAAAACCACCAGCGAGGAAGCTTGAAACTTTATCATCTACATCAACCCAGTTGAAACCTATTTTAAAAAACTACGAAATACGGGCGAGTCGTCAAGCCTCCGGTACGCTTTCGCTGGGGGGAGAGTGATGTAGCAGCCAGATTAATCAAACCTAAACGGGAATAAATAATATATACTCCGCTGCTACCATAACGCGGAAGGCGAGAATAAATAAAAAAAACATTTTATTTCCTAATTATTCTTGGCTACTGAGATACTGCGGACTGTATATAGATAATTTGACGTTCTTATAAAGAAACAAGAAGCAGCCGCAAATATCATTCAGCGCCACACCGACTTCACACGCCGCTATCGTCACGTATCCGTCGACCAATGGTGAGCCGTTTCTTCAACGCCGCAGTTCGTTTCCTCTTGCTGTTCCGGAGCTGTATTCCACACCGCCGCCGCCCGCCGACTACGCGTGCGCACCGATCTGCATGTCTTATATAGCCCGGTCCAGCGACGTAGCTTCGTGAACAACAAACAAGTCTCACGCCGGGAAACGAAACGTAGATAATTGTATATTTTAAATAGTTTTCATTGGTCATAAAATAAGCAATATAATTGGCTAGGCAAAATATTAATTGTTACCATTGGCAAATCAATAGTGAGCCAGCCATATAAATATAGGCAAGGTTGATGCAAAATATATTCCATTCCATTCCGAATCCCATTCGACAGTACATTCATAAACATAAACAGTAGTTTCATTTCTCCACCTTGAAGAAAACCACTCGGAGTCTGTTAATAGTGGACAGTTCGTCTCCACTATTACAGAGGGATTTCAAATTGTTGTATATCATTCATATCGCTCCGAATTTTCCGCCATTCATGTTGTATGTTATCCGGTATGTTTTCATTCCAAGAAATATTTAACTTCCATACTTCTTGAAATAATATTTTTAATTTTGTTGAAATGGGTGCTAGCCAGCCTAATGGGTCGTATAATTTTGAAATTTCTGAAAGCAAACATCTTTTTGTGGGTTTAATTTTTAAAATAGACAAGTTACAACAGAAAGTAACCAACCAACAGAGTCCGAGAGTCTGTGTTGCGTGTTCAGTTTTAAAATTAAAAATTAAATTTTCTTTAATCTGACATTTACCTAAGCTACAGAGCAGTTCGTTGTTATTCGACGCCCATTTTCTCAAAGTGAACCCCCTAGATAACACTTCGGCATCGTATGGCTGTCCGATTATTTCATATGATTCATATGGTTCGATTCGCATCCATAGATTACTGTGTATATTGGTCGCATCATTATGGTTTATGGTAAGAAGAAAATAATAAAGTGTGGTTATTGGTTATAGCCCCTCTACACGTTGGGCCAACGCGATGGCCCACTATGATGGGCCAACGTGTGGAGGGCGTAGTATGCGTAGTTGTGTCGGACTCGGATGGCTTATGGCGCATGCGACAGTCTTGGGGATGGCGACGGTGTCGGTTTTTCGGCCGCACATCAAAGGTAGTGGGCCAGCGATGGTGGTAGGCATCTACACGTGGCCCATTCCGCAGTTGTGCGCGCTTGACAGTTGAGTGTGACGTTTGTGCTTTGTTTCTAATTACGAATTAAAAATGAAGATTATGTGACAACTTAATAAAGTTATAAAATTTTAATCATAGAGCTACTAAAATCAGAATATATACCCACATATTTTATTTTTTATTTATTTATTTTTAAGAATTAATTAATAATTATTTATTAAATCATTAATAAGTAGTTATAATTATTTAATTATTTTTGTTAAAAGAAAACTAAATTGAGTCAGGAAATATTTAGTTCTATTGCGATGGATAGAAGATAACATCCACCATTTTCTACGCCATTTCTTTTCGATAACTCTATTCTTGTGCACATTACAAAAAGACAATAAAAAAAAGGCCATATTGTATAAATATATTGCCGCAGCGGCTAATTCTTCCACGTCCATCTCGAAAAAACGTTTCGATCACAACTGAATGTCGTGAATGATCATCGCCAGGCCAACCATGGCTAGCGTTGGCCCATCGTGTAGAGGAGCTATTAAATATTTATGATGGGGAGTTTTGGCGGGAACTAGGCCGTAGACGGATTGTCGCTCCTGTTTTGTCGCTTGAATAATGGTTTGAAGTGGATTTTGATTCGTAAAAGTGATGCGATTTTGTGAACTAAGTGTCCGCGCGTGTGAATTATTAGAGAAAACGACGAAACAAGTGCTTTGATGTCGATATAAACCTCAAGTTATTTTGATCGCTTGGGAGCCTTATGAAGTTGAGTGGCTGTCGTCATCAACTGTCCGCTAGGTTGAGCTGTCGTCAAAATCTCCCAAGTGCTTCGCAATGTGACGCATCAGCATATTGTGAAGAAAAAGAACATAAAATGAATATTCCGAAAGAAAGGATAGGCTCAGAAGGTCTAGAAACCAGAGCCGTAAAGCCAGTTTAATAAAGAAGTATATTTTTGATGGTCGCACACACTATTACCAACCCTACTGTTTTAACAGTAGATTTGCTGTTTTCACATTGATTTCTGTTTCATTCCTATTTTCTACAGTTTTTCAACTAGCGTTTAGCGCTACCTATTACACTGCTATGCAAACATTTTTTGATAACCACTACGTAATAAAACGAAATGACACTAGATGGGAGTATCTTATATGTGTTTGACAATCATATTTTTATGCACGGGGAAATCACAATTTCTGAATGACAGCTACACGCCTAATGTATTGTTTTATAGTCACAACACCCTGAACAGTTTCTTTGAATTGCGGAGTCTATTAAAAAAAACAATAATTACAACGTTTTTGATAAAATGAGTAGTGATTCATCGACTGGGAAAAGTCCTCCTAAGAAGAAAAATGTGAAATATGAACAAAAATTCGTAAATTTGTGGTTAAAAAATAATAGGTTCAAAGGCTGGTTAAAGAAAAGAACTATATGTAAGACTTATTTCTTTTGTTCTGCGTATAATTGCGACAGAAAATGTGGTATACACGAACTGTTACGACACAAAGATTCAACAAAACACGCGAAGAATAGTTTGAAATTACAAAAACAACAAAAACTGACATCAATGTTTACCTCAGCTTCCAACTCACAAGATACAAAAATTATAGCTAAAGCGGGTGAAGTAAAAATGGCCTGCTTTATTGCTGAGCATAATCTGTCTTTTAACATAGCATCTCATTTGAATAAATTGATTTGCGCTGTATGATGATATGATTCGAAAATTGCTGAACAATTATCAATGAGCCGCACAAAAGCTAGAGCTATCATTGTTAATATAACTGGGCAGACAGCAGAAGAAAATATAATAGATATGTTACAGAACAATTGCTTTGCATTACTTGTTGACGAAAGCACAGATAAGTCTACGATAAAACATTTAACGCTTGTCGTAAGAATAGTAAAATTATATTTCAGCGTTGAAGATAGATTTATGACTTTAATACCAATCGCAGATGGTACAGCAACAGCGTTGTATGGCAAAACAGTAGAATATTTTGTTGAAAAAAATAATTCTTACAAATCAAACATGATAGGCTTTGCTTCTGATGGCGCTAACGTTATGTTTGGAGATAAACATTCATTGGTCACTTTGTTTAAAAATGACATACCTCACCTGTTTACTATGAAGTGCATTTGTCATTCTTTTACCCTTTGCGCATCATACGCATGTGAGAAATTGCCAAGGGGCGTGGAAGATTTCTGTAGAGACGTATATAATCATATACAAAATTCTCCAAAAACGTATTGGAGATTTCAAAACATTTCAAGCATTCACAAATATTAAACCACACAAATTGCTCCATCCTAGCGAAACCAGATGGTTGTCACTTATTGAGGTAGTAAATAGGCTTCTGGAATAATTACCAGCTATAAAATTGTATTTTCAAGCTGCAGTTCATGTAGATAGATTACTTTCTGCGCAATCAATTCTCTCCAAGGCTTTCGAACGACAACTGAATTGTACCTGGAATTTTTGAAATTTGCATTACCTATATTTACCGATCTCAATAAAGAAATGCAATCCGAGACTCCGAAATTATATTTACTATACAACAAAATACTGACCGCATACACAACTATCTTGGAATGCTTTGTAAAAACTGAATATTTGAATCTTACTGAACAAGAAAAAATGAAGCACAAAATATTTTAGACGCAAAGGGAACTAAAATATTAAACCTTGACTTCTCGAGTGAGCAGAAACATTTACCGTTGGAATGGTGCCAAATATGATCAGAAGAAAGAGAGAAATAGGAGAACTAGAGGAAGAACAGCTGAAAAATGTCTACTTAAAGTGTAAGGAGTTTTATATGGAGGCTGCAAAACAGATATTAAAAAGGTTTCCTTTTGACGACAAAGCCCGTCAAGCATTAAAATGTCTGAAGATGCAAAATCCTAAAGCAATTCTGGATCTTGAAATAAAAAAGAAATTCCCTTCCATTGCAGATTTACATTATTTCTTCCCAAAGATTTGTCCAAATAATATAACGGAACTGGATAGAGAATGGCGAATGTTAAGAAATGTCGATTTTTCTTTCAACCAAAACAAAACTCCCGATATTATCGACCTTTGGAAACATGTACAAGAATTAAGAAATGGAGACGAATCTCAAACATTCCCTACATTGTGTGAATTGGTAAAAAAGCTTTTGTGCCTACCACATAGCAGCACCGCCGTGGAAAGGTTATTTTCTGCTATAAATATTATGAAAACCAAATTACGCAACATAATATCGACTACAGCTATTAAAGAAGTATTACACACTTAATCCGAAATTACTGATTGCTATTCATTTAAAGCCACAGAAAGGCACATGAAGTAATTTGACAAAAATATGTATGATTATAAAAATAAAAATGAGTGTGAAAATATTGAAGATGAGGCAATTGAAAATGAAACTGAAAAATAATTTTACTTTGATTTTTGTTTTTTGTTGTTGTGATTATAAATATATTAATGTATGTGAGTTCTAGTAACTAAGAAAATTGTTTATTATTTAATAATATGAGCAAAATTATGAAATCTGCCTTTTTTTCTTTACCTACTGCTTTCTACTGTTTTTTTTTTAGGCGAGTTGTTGTTTTCTAGTTTTTTGAGGTTGGAAATACTGGTCGCACAAATACGTTTGATTTTTAGGCTAATATTTCCAATATGGACCATCGATTTCAAAGCCCATATTTTTTTTGTAGATAGTACTCACTAAAAGAAAGCGTTTTGCAAAGTTTTAGGTTGAGGAAACTTACGGTTCATGAGATATATTTTTTAAACTTTTCATACAAATTGGTAAATAACACGCAATTACAAAATAAATTTGACAAATGATTAATGTTAAACGTCAGTTAGTGTAGGTTCCGAATATTTTGAAAGTATCGATACCTACTCGATACCAAGTATCGTATCAAAAGTATCAATACTGCTTGGTATCGAGTACATTTCGTTAATTTTGGAGACGAAAAATTATGACAAACCAATTAGATGCATAGGAAGAGCTGATAAGTGCAATTATATATGTATATAAAGTAGAATAAAGTTTACTCTATTTAAGTTCCACCTTAGTACTTGTATTTCATTGTTTGCAACTTGTTTGTATTTCTTAATTAGTACAGCTTTTGTACTTTTATTTTATTGTTCGCAACTTTCTGTATTATCTAATTCTTACTACAATAAAGTGTTTACTTACTTATTGACTTACTTATTTAATATTCAAAAAGTACCCAAAACCGAATCAGAGCACCCCACTGTCCACGTGGTCTTGTCTGCCCTACCCCTAGAGTGTATATAAGAGCCCGGAGGCGCGGAGGGAGAGTACCCTAACATTTTAAATGAACTCCAAATAGTTCAGAACCTATTCTGTCGTCGAGCTGCGAACGCACCGTGGTACGTCCGCAATGCCGACCTTCATCGGGACTTAGAGCTCCCAACAATTCAACAATTTCTTAAAAAACTCTCTGAGAACTTCTTCAAAGCCTCAGAGTCGCACCCAAACCACTTAATTCGTGAGGCAGCTTCTTATGCAGCCCCACCCCCCTCTCGCTATCGTGTCCGCAGGCCGAGAAACTCTCTCTCGGACCCGCCTAATAAACTTTCAAACGACCTGAACTGTCTCCTGGCAGCTCAGGCCAACTCTAATTAAATAAAATTATTGTAATATCTGACATTAATTTGCCTTCGTAGGCACTCCCTCAGCGGCACTTAGCCGCCTGCGCCCTCTTTTCCCAAAAGAGGGTCGCTCATGATAAGGCACAATAGAACTTAATCAGCCGGTTGCCTGTCCCTAAAGGCGGTTTTTAGGGGGTATCACTTAGGGTCCCCGGTAGGACAGTGAGTCCCCCATAACCACGATAGACCGGCTATCGTGGTATGCGTAATGCATTTTCCGCCTCCCTACGTACAGGGTAGCCCTTTAATTGCTTCGGGCGCAAAAAAAAAAAAAAAAAAAAAAGGAGGGAGAGCAGTGCCAGCCCAGGTGCCTGTGCTTCCCTACCCGGAGGCACTGCTCATCCCGCAGCGCCGGAGCTGCCACGGAGCGCCGGAGCACAACTTCCCGGCTTCTTACCCCCCTAGTCTCCAAAATTAACGAAATGTACTCGATACCAAGTAGTATTGATACTTTTGATACGATACTTGGTATCGAGTACGTATCGATACTTTCAAAATATTCGGAACCTACACTAATTGACGTTTGACATCAATGATTTGTCAAATTCATTTTGTAATTGGTGTAATTGCGTGTTATTTGCCAATTTGTATGAAAAGTTTAAAAAAATATATCTCATGTACCGTAAGTTTTCGCAACCTAAAACTTTGCAAAACGCTTTCTTTTAGTGAGTACTATCTACAAAAAAATATGGGCTTTGAAATCGATGGTCCATATTGGAAATATTAACCATTAAGTTTGTTGATTTATGTAAAACAAATACAAATAACAAACAGGTCTTAGAACCTTATTAGTTTCTTAAATGTGACATACCAGTCATAGCATTGATTTGTGTTGTATAACTCAATGAGTCATAGTAGATAGGCAATATTAAATGTACATATATTTATGTGTAAAAAATGTAGTAATTATTTGTACTAAAAGCAAGTATAAAGTTTGAATAATAATAGTTCGCATAAAAAAGTGTAATGGTTATATCTATTATGCTTAGACAGCTCTGTTGTTCACTCTGCAGAAAGGAATATTATTTTGTCATCTAGAATCAGATATACTTAATATAACAATAATATCTTTTTCTCCTATGTACATGAAACCAATGAAAATAAAATGTGAGACAACTTTTGCATAGTCGAATATCGTTGATTTTAGTCTTGTTGAATTTTATTTTGTATTTGATCAGCTGGAGCTGATTAATGCTGTATAATTTATAATAATTTCTTTTTTATTTAACATATGTACAGGCAGATTTAAGAAAATGCTGACAGAAATATGTAAATATAGTTTATTCACATTGAAGGCATAGTCTTATCTCATATCTCTTTATTATTAAAAATGTCCTTTTGATTCCTATATTATATAGAAAAAATAATATATTGATAAGAATTACTATTTAGTTAAGACACCTTTACAATATTCATTAACTTCTTTTCAGGTGGATCGCTTCGAACAAATCTGCATGACATGCAGGCTGAAAGCATGCAGAGACAAAAAGTGTATGGATATTATCATATCTCTTATCATTGAAAATGCCCTTTTGATTGCTAACAAAATCATAAATGGACATGGTATGATCAAGTTATTTTCAAAAAATCTTCAGAAATATATTTAAGACAAAAATGTTTCTACCTATGTACATTATAGACCAAACATAAGAAACCATTCAAACAATTTTAATCGAAATGTTTGTGTGTGTTTGAATGGATCCCTAGATGGTTTATATTTACATTTGGATATGGTAAATGGCACTGTTGTCAAGATCCATAAATCACCAGTGCAAAGCTGAGGCGGATCGCTAGTAATAAATACATTTAAATCATGCCTGTGATTTCGTAATCCTTACACCAACAGTTTAAAACATCTTACTTCCTCACTATTTATCATTGTGTAATAACGTAGATAAGCATGTTAATTCCCAGTCATTTTATTATGATGTATAAGTACTTTGTAATCAACCAAAACATATTAAAACAAAGTCTTGACACCGCTCCTGTCTGTCTATCTCAGTCAATCATCAAAGTTCAGAAACTTCATTAAACTAAGTTTGTATAAAAAGGGTTACTAATATAAAGGAATTTATGGATGATAATAACCCCTGGGTAAGGTGATCGCTACCAAGCTATTTCTAATTTGTTCTGTGTTGTTAATTATAACACACATGATTGTAAGCTGTTATTTAAAAAAAAGTCTCACGGTATTTTGCTGGCTCTCTTCAAGAAAGAAGTTTTTTCTGAACCAGTGGTAAATTAAAAAAAGTGAATTTCAATAGGTATCATTTATAATCTAAATTGAATAAAAGGATTCTGTTTCTGTACCTACTACTATTAATATAATACTTAAAGAAATTATGATTTACAACAATAAAGACAGTTACCTACATTATATTTTATTTTTGTAATATAACCATTTTAAAAAACATATTTTTTACCGTGTGTTGGTAATATTATATATATATGAATGGACATGTTATCCCTTAGCCGTCTTGGTATTTGGAACTTACAATCAATCAATACATGTCAAAAATAGAATCCATACATTTATGCACAGACGCTATGTTTTGCCAAAACTAGTGAAAGATTTTACATCAATCTTAAAGTATTTATAAATACTGTATATACTAACAACTTTATTTTATATGTACTATTATTCAACTGTGCACTATTTTAACTTATAATACTGATGAATACTACTATGAAATCGCTTTTAGTTTGTTTTTAGGTTATTGTTAGATTCACATTTTCATTTTAATGATATTATAATATTATAATACTAATAATATTATTGTAATCTATAGATTATAAGGAATAAATCGGTATGCATTTCATGATATTCATGATTAGTAATCATTAAAATTTGTAGTAGGCCCACTCTACATACAAAAATAAACTGTCTCATTTGGCGTCAGGACTTAGGCCTACACCCGTAAAAGATTCAACTGACTCAGGAGTTCAAAGTTCTTGACCATACCCAAACAAAATAAACAAAATGTTTGCCACGGGTCGCAAAAAGCTACCCACGCCAATTGAAAAACCCTTTATAAAGAAGGAGGCTTAATACTTTAATATGAAATTGTCACTAAGACCAATTTAGCTAAAAATATTGCAGAATGATTAATTTTTGAGTAGGCGAAGCGCTCCGCATGAATTTATAAGAACGATCCTCCAATTTATTTTAATTTAAATTTCTTCAGTTCGATTTCAAGTTGTATAAGAAACTTCGTTTATTATTATTTATTAATCAATCAATTCCGCTGCTGTTTATCCAGTAATGTTTAGAACTACATATATAAAAATTAAAAATACAGCTTACATTGGATCTGGTACGCACGCAGGTATGTACTACTAGCGCATAAAAATAAAGAATCCAACTTTTTGTCGCGTGAAATCGTATCCAACAATCATAATATTCAACATATAAATGATATAAAAACCATACTGTATGAAAGATAAATGATTGTTGAACTTATTTTTTTTTTTGAATTGATTAATTACTATTTTTACATTAAAAAGTGGTTTTAGTGGCTTATGTCCGCAGTGGTGTCTGCATGGATGGGTAAACACAATAATTTTTGAAAATATCAATTGTTCAACTCAATCTAATTTTTAATCTCTTTATCTATCATGTGGGAAACCATGGAATGTAAATGTCTGTTTAATTTTGTTTAGTTATAGTTAATTTTTTTGTCTGAGAAATTTTTGAAATTTTGTGTTCCAGCAGCCTTGTGTATAAAATGTTTTACTAAATAGAGATCCATTTTTACTCACTGCGGGAACGGGATCGGCCGCCGTCGTGAGTGGATTACTGTATAGTTTGTTTACAGCAGTTCCTGATAAAAAATATCTATTGCTGTAGAAATATATACAATATTCCGAAAACTAAATTTGTTACATACAAGGTAAGATTTTATTATTACTTTTATAGTCACAGATATTCATTGTTATTATTCAATATATTGTTTCAATATATATGTATTATTCAGTATATTCAATATATTGTTTTGCTAAAAATATGTAGGATTTATATAGAAATATACTTATACGTCTTGGACTTTATAGAATGACCTCAAGGTGTACTTTGGTAAATGCTAAATTAAAATACTGATTATGACCAGATAAAAATCTTTGAAAACGAAATAAAGTTGATGAAAAAAAAAATTACTAACGAGTCAGGTAAAAAAGACTAGTTTTTATGATAATGCCTGAGTAGAAATAAAAGTTAAAAGTAATATTTAAGTTGATTTTGATCGTTTTAAGAAAATTCTGTTAATTTTTTTCCAATTAACAATAATAAAAATAATTTATCTCAATAATAATAACGTAGTAAAATTAAAAAAAAAATATTTTCTATTGTTCATTGAGAATTTTTTCTACATTTTTTCATGATCACTAGAGCATTATGAGTCGTGCAGTTTTGGATTTTCAAAAGTTTTTTTATTGACGTTTGACATATGAAATATTTGTATGGCCTACAAATAGTTGTTCCGGGTCTGGATGTTTGTCCTTGTGCAATTTATGTTTGTAAAATGCCCCAACGATACAAGAGAAAATCTTAGTGTAGGGGTAACGTTTTAAAAAAAATAATATTCTAACGCCACGCCAGCCTTGCATTTTTTTTCAGGTAATTTTTGGATGTTGACAACAGCGCCGCATACAGGGCCCAATTGGGAATTAAAGCCATAAATGGGACCTAATCAAACACACACAAACATTTTCATCAAAATTGGTCCAGCTGTTTAGCATGAGTTTAGTAGTAAGTTAGAACCACGTACAGAATAATTACGTATGTAAAGACTGGCTGACTCGGCAGACGTATAATTCAAATGTAATGTAAGTGTGCAATTTTTTATAAAGATTTAATATTGCTATGTATATATATCCTATACCTTTAAAAGAGCAATTCTTGCATATATAATCGGAATCTCGGAAACGGCTCCAACGATTTTCATAAAATTTTGTGTCCAGGGAGTTTCGGGGGCAATAAATCGATCTAGCTAGGATTTATTTTTAGAAAATGTCCTTTTGTCCGTGTTTTCAGGCAATAAAAAACTGCTACAATATAAGAAGGTAAATTTTGACAGATACTAACGATCGTAATAGCTCAGGTGGGATGTCGATCGGGCGTGATATCGGAGTTCCGTGGTTCGCGTCCCGTCTTGGGTCCGACTCTTTTTTTCAAATTCCCTTCTTTTGTGTAGTAATTTTTTAAAAAAAGAAAAATTTTAATCAAACTAATTGCACTCACGATTTTCATTCAAATAACCAGTTCAGTTTTTTCTATTATGTCAATAAGATCAAAAAATATTTTTCATGTAATTTGTATCTAAATGTAACTTTAAAAAAACCGAGCAAAGTTCGGTCATCCGGGTATATATAGAAAAATTAAATCTTTAATTAAAATTTCATTAACATTCTGCTGCCCCTCCTGTGCCCCTTGCAACACCCACACTACAGTAAAATACAATATCAAATGATCTAATTCAATTCGTAGGTTTAGTGAAATAATGACTAAGTGCACAAAGCATGGGAAAGTTTACCTTTGCAATTAAATATTCAATTAAATTTTAATGAATCGTTGTCGAGAGCACTTGTGTTGAATATCTGCCGCGCACGTAATTTTATATTCAGGCAAACAGGTGGATGTGACAAAACTTGCTTCGGAAAATGTTGCTATTCAAAACACATTTCATTGGTTTCTTACATTTTATACCTTTTATAATGTCTTTAATAAGTTTTCGGCCAAAAAAATGTAACACGAGCACACAGTCCACCTGATGGTATCTGGATTTTATGACCCATGAACTTCTAGATCTATCTTTCATTACGAATCAAAATACAGGTGCTTTTTTACCGCTGGAAGACCAATACGAAATGCCTCGTTTCCAGTGAAAAGGGTCTCTGGTTTTCTACACTCACCATACGCAACACAGTAACATTGAGCTGTTACTATACTTCTGAGAGGCCCTTGAATCACTGCTAGAAACCCCCCCCTCAGCTGGAAGAGCTTCACTCTTCGATGAAGCCGTAAAGGCCGCAGGGCCAACAGATTACACTTTTCGAAAAAAATCTTACGTTTCGAAAACACTCCACATTTAAATAAACACATAGCTGATGTTAAGAATTGACGCTCCGGGAAGTTTGCAGTTTGTAAACACGTACAGGATTGCCCTCTCGATCGAAAAACATCCTAATTTTGATAGAGAAGATTGATGGGTGTGCTACCATCTGCTTAGGATTCTATAATTTAAAAAAATCCCTACCTAGGCATACAACTTTCTAAATAATGATTTCTTATATTTACGAGAACACTACATGATTAAAACTACTTTTACGGATTTTATCGCCTTTATTTTTACTTTTTATTTACTTTTATTTTTAATTCCCGACGTTTCGGGCGCTTTCCAGCACCCATGGTCACGGGCGACTGAGATGACTAACGTCCCGATGTCATTGTTAAACCCGGAGTACTTTTACGCGGGTCAACATATAGCTGATGTGAAGCATCAACGTTCCGGGAAGTCTGCAGTTTGTGATCATATCCTAGACGGACCCAACCATTACATCAGATTTGATAGACCACAAATCCTCGCGAAAGAACACCGATTCCTACCAAGGATGATACGTGAGGCTATTGAAATTAAAAAACATCCTAATTTCAATAGAGAAGGAGGCTGGGTACTACCACCTGCTTGGGATCCTATAATCAATAAAATTAAAACTAAACCCAAGCATACCACTGCAAGACCTGAGGACATAGTCAGTTCATTTTGCATAGATCGGACCATAAACAATAATTAAAAAAGCTGAAGGTACTCCGGGTTTAACAATGACATCGGGACGTCAGTCATCTCAGTCCCCCGTGACCATGGGTGCTGGAAAGCGCCCGAAACGTCGGGAATTAAAAATAAAAGTAAATAAAAAGTAAAAATAAACGCGATAAAATCCGTAAAAGTAGTTTTAATCATGTATAGTGTTCGCGTAAATATAAGAAATCATTATTTAGAAAGTTGTATGCCTAGGTAGGGCTTTTTTTAAATTATAGGATCCTAAGCAGATGGTAGCACACCCATCAATCTTCTCTATTAAAATTAGGATGTTTTTCGATCGAGAGGGCAATCCTGTACGTGTTCACAAACTGCAATCTTCCCGGAGCGTCAATTCTTAACATCAGCTATGTGTTTATTTAAATGTGGAGTGTTTTCGAAACGTAAGATTTTTTTCGAAAAGTGTAATCTGTTGGCCCTGCGGCCTTTACGGCTTCATCGAAGAGTGAAGCTCTTCCAGCTGAGGGGGGGGGTTTCTAGCAGTGATTCAAGGGCCTCTCAGAAGTATGAACCTGGGCTTGAATCACTATAGAAATGAGAAACAATGGGTTGAAACACTAACACAAAAACGTGTGTGTCTCTGACCTCGCGTTTGCCGGCAGCATCCTTCTCTGCCGAATACGAACTCGCCTCTGCCAGCAACGGATAAAGGTATCCTTTAATCGAATTAAAGTATCTTAGGAATAATTCCTTAAGATACGATATGGATAGTGGGCATGTCGGAGATCCACCTTTCTCACATATAAAGGAGCTCCTGTGACTCGTCGCAGGAATTTATTTTGGACAACTTGAAGTTGCTGAAGACGATTTCGAGAAATGTGAGCGAAGGACACACCTGCGTATATCATAACAGGACTTAGGTACGGCGGTAGGTTTTGTAAAGATGCAGTTTGTGTCTTAAGGACAACTTAGTGCTTTTGTGGGTTAAAGTGAAAAGGCGATTTTTTAGTTTGATTCTCCACTTTGCACCAATCGCGTAGTGCATTAGCTTGGAGTCGAATACGGGTTCTGTAGGAACTATTATCAGACGAAATAGTCGTATCACCTGCATAAAGTGCAAGATAAGTATTGGATATCATATGGATATCGCCGAGGTTCCCCCGATACGAAAACGAGTGTCGAACGTGAGTGTTTAGTTCGAAAGGCTAACTTATATTTATGATTTATAACTATACTTCTAGCTTTGTTCAGTTTATGAAAACCGATCAACCATCAAACCATCTTCTTCTTTTCACATGTAAGAAATTGTTATGTTTAATAAGAGTTAATAAACAGTGCGTTCCTTTTTAGAGTTCCGTAGCCAAATGGCAAAAAACGGAACCCTTATGGATTCGTCATGTCTGTCTGTCCGTCCATATGTCACAGCCAGTTATTTCCAAAACTATAAGAACTATACTGTTGAAACTTGGTAAGTAGATGTATTCTGTGAACCGCATTAAGATTTTCACACAAAAATAGAAAAAAAAACAATAAATTTTGGGGTTTCCCATACTTAGAACTGAAACTCAAAAATTTTTTTATCAAACCCATACATGTGGGGTATTCATTACACATTCATTCAATCAACTACAAAAACTTTTATATTATGTTACTTGCTGCTACGGAACCCTTTATGGGCGAGTCCTACTCGCACTTGGCCGCTTTATTTTATTTTATAGTAGGCTATAAAAGTGAGAAGAGTTTGCCCGTCCTTTTCTTAATGAATAATGATACATATCCTAAAAAAAAAAACATTAAGGCTTCTTTATGGTGTTTTCGTTTACAATAGATGTTAGCGACGACAAAGTGAATTCGAACATTTAATCTTAATTATTCCTTATCAGTGATTTAAAACTAAGTGATAGTATTTAATCTTAATTGTTTCCTATTCGTAAAATAAAGCTAAGTGTAAAGACTGATTAGTGCTGAAAACAGGAAAGTAAATTAAACACTTCTATTCTTATCTTAAAGTAACTTATATGAATCTATTTAATATTATTTAGGTCTGATTAGAACATTAGACGCAAGTATAAGCTTATTTTCTAGTAAGATTTCTTTTATCATAACTTTAAGAGCTATTAACATATAGGTGATTAATATAATTCTTTTTCCTTTAAAGTAATTCAAAAGAAACATTAATATGTCAATTAATCACTATATAATGTTATTTCATTATGAGAAAGATTTAAATTTCATGAAAAAATATTGTATAGATTCTTAAGCATTATTCCTGAAAAAAGTGTTGTACATTCCTACCTCTTGGCGGCGCTACTTGTATGTTCGGCAAAAAATACTATCCTACTCCGTAGCTAAACCGTGAAGCGACCGCGAAGCTATTTTTATTTTTTATAAGTGTAAAATAAAGGTTTATTAAATAATTTAGGTTTAGAATAATAGAAATAAGTTGTATCTATCGTTAGGAATAAATATAAATGTTGTAAGGTATGTTTTACCACGTTTATTAAGGAAATTGTAAATCTCTCTTAGAAAGGGTTATTCTGTGCTCTGATTGGTCAATAGATTCACTAATGCCGTGTGCGATTTTTTCTTAATTATGATTGGTTACAGCCGCTTATAAAAAAGGGGCGTTTTTTCGTGGTAAAACATTCCAAATCCGGCAATGTAATAATAAGGAATCAAGAAATAAAATAAGAAGAAACTCTCAAGAAGTGTTATTTATTGCTCATCTAACTGCTACTGTATGCTCTCCAGTTAACATCCCGCCAGCAAACCCGCTCTATTTTATCAACGCTCCCTTATACGAGCAATTACATTGGTCCTTCGAGAAGCCGGATCGGGTTTAAGGAAAACTAGGAAGATGCCTTCAAATACAAGATCAAAATCAGTGCAGTCGAAGACTACGAGTGAAAGTAACGCCACTACGGGTACCAGTACGACGGATTGGAGCATGAATACGCCGAGTGATTCTACAAACACGACGGCTACTAACACGTCGACTTCAGATCGATCGACGCTTACAAGAGCATCGCCCAGCAGCGTACACAGACAACCCGTACTTCTTAACAAGAACATTGCCGGAAAAGAATCAACACCGGGGGACGTAACCCATACCACCCCCCCCCGACACGCACCGTCGAAGCGTCAGTTCCTCACCAAGAAGAAAGTCATCCAACACCGCAGATTCAAGAAAGAAGTGTCGCAATGAAGACTCTGCAGCAGCCTCACCCTAAGAAGACGACCCGCGATCCAGACACGCTTTCCGTTCGCTCGTCGCATAGGAAGAGAGCAGAAGCGCAAGCAAAGATGACAATAGCATTAAGGGAACTAGAATTGGCAGAAGCGCGGTCAAAAGTTGCTCAAGCGGAATTAGAACTTCTCACAGCGGAATCAGAAGAGGAAGATGGTGCCGGAGAAGAGCTGTTCGAACGAACTCGAGAAGTCGAACGCTGGTTCATCCAGACCGGAGACATGCCTAATAAGAACCACAAACCAATAGAGGCAGAAGAAAAGAAAAGTGACATCCAGGAACTAGCTTCAGTCATACTAAAGCTATCAGAAAAATCACGTGACACCGTTTCACCGAAGCACCTCGAACTCCCTCACTTCAACGGGGCCTGCGAAGAATGGTTAGCCTTCAAAAGATCATACGAGGATACGGCCGCTTCTTTCAGTAGCAATCAAAACCTAGCGCGCCTTAGAATAGCGATCCAAGGAAGAGCTAGAGAAGCCGTCCAAAGCCTGCTGTTCACCGCCGAAGACCCACGCGAAGTAATCAAGGGACTGGAAGCAAGATTCGGAAGACCTGGAGCACTAGCATTAGCAGAACTAGAAAAAATGAAGAACCTCCCAAGAGTCGGCGAAAACCCGAGCGACATATGCATATTTGCAAGCAAAGTAAAGAACGCAGTCGAGACAATCAAAGCCCTGAAGAAACCACAGTATCTCAGTTCACCTGAAACGCTGAGAGTTATAGTAGACAAGATGCCGACGTCAATGAAGTTCCGTTGGTTCGCCTACCACAAAAGCAGAAGAGATGAGGAAATTCAGGAGCTATTACTTATCGAAGCGTTCCTAGAAACAGAAGCCGACATGTGCGGAGACTTCGCCCCGCCCGAAGCATCCTCAGAACAAAGAAGAGGAATAAGAAAACCCGTTCATTTGGTTCAAGAAGCGTCAAAAGAGAAATATAAGAAGTCGTGTCCGTTCTGTGGAAAAGAACACTTCGTATTAGAATGTAAAAGGTTCAAAGAAGCCAACCTGAATGAAAAATGGGATATGACCAAGAAGGCAAAGATATGCTTCAAGTGCCTTCGATTCAGACACTCAAGAATCAACTGTAAAGCACCAGTCTGCAAGCTGTGCAAAAGATGGCATCATACCATCTTACATTCTGACAAACCACCGGCGTCGATAGAAAAAGAAGCAAAAGACACCAATAGCACCTCAGAAGAAAAGGTCGCCTCAATTCATAACGCCAAAGGAGAAGAAAAGGCCTACCTAAAGATGATCCCCGTGAACCTCTATGGCCCAAAAGGACAAGTTCGCGTATTGGCACTACTAGACGAAGGGTCAACGGTCACACTCTTAGACGCATCAATCGCTGAGAAAATCGGAGTCGAAGGAAAGAAAGAAAAACTCACGATCGAAACCGTCGGCGGAAAGGTGTTAAGAAAAGATAGTTCACAGAAGATCGAGTTCAAAATAAAAGGGGTTCATAGGAAAGAAAAGAAAACTATCGTAGCAAGGACCATCGATGACCTGAAGCTGTCTGAACAATGCATAAACAAGGACACCGTGAGAAACTGTAAGCACCTGAAGGCAATTGAAAATCAACTCCTCTACGTCACCGAGAGGCCCAAGCTACTGATAGGCCAAGACAATTGGGGACTGATAGTGACAAGAAAGCTGAAGAAGGGCAAACCATCAGATCCTGTAGCTTCCCTCACGAACTTAGGGTGGGTGTTACACGGATGTGAAACAGGAACAACTGCCACAGTACACTTCACTCATTATGGCAAAGCGACCACTGGCGAGGAAGACATAGAAGACCTCGTCCGAGAACACTTCCAACTAGAGTCTCTAGGGATCCAAAATCGTTCACCATCTAACGACAGCGACAGAAGAGCATTAGAAACCCTCGAGAAAACTACCAAGAAACTGCCAAGCGGTCAATATGAAACGGGTCTCCTGTGGAAAAAAGAAGATGAACGCCTGCCCAACAACTACAATCAAGCTGTTCGACGCCTGGTCAGCATCGAGAAAAAATTGGATCGTGATCAAGAAGCAAGAAAGCACTACGAGGAGCAGATCCTGAGTCTAATCGAAAAAGGATATGCAGAGAAGGCTCCAGAAACCTCTAACAAAGGAAGGACATACTACCTACCCCACTTCGCTGTTGTACACCCAGTCAAGAAGAAGCTAAGAATAGTGTTCGACGCAGCTGCCAAGTACGAAGGAAAGAGCCTCAACGACGCCTTGCTCTCGGGCCCAGACTTGCTACAATCACTATTCGGAGTACTGCTGCGTTTCAGAGAGGGACCAGTAGCCGTCATGGCAGATATACAAGACATGTTTCTCCGAGTAAAAGTCAGAAAAGACGACCGAGACAGTCTCAGGTTCCTGTGGCGCGGAAACCGAAGAACCGGCAAGCCTGAAGAGTATAGAATGTCTTCAATCATCTTCGGAGCAGCGTCATCACCTGCAACAGCAATATACGTAATGAACAAGAACGCAGAGGAATTTAAGAACACTCATCCTGAAGCAGTGAAAGCAATTAAGAGAAATCACTACATGGACGACTATCTGCAGAGCTTCGCATCTACAACCGAAGCAAAGAAGATATCCAAAGAAGTGAAAGACATTCACGCAAGAGCAAACTTTCATCTGAAGGGATGGGCCAGCAACAACTCGGGGGTAATATCAGAGGTAGAAGACACAAACAAAGAAAACTCCTTGCAACTGACCAAGGAAGAGAAGACTCTGGGACTAAGATGGCTGGTGAAAGAAGATGCATTAGCCTTCAACGTCGGGCTACGCAACACGCCGGAAGACCTGCAAGACGGCAGAAGGACTCCAACAAAAAGAGAAGTCACAAGCGCAGTAATGTCCACCTTCGATCCAATGGGTTTTGCTACACCAGTTCTAATACAAGGGAAGAAACTAATCCAAGACATCTGGCGAAAGAAAATAGACTGGGATGAACCAATCAACGAACATCAAAAAGAAGCCTGGATGAAATACCTGGAAGAAGTTTCAACATTAACAAGGCTGAAGATCCCGAGATGCGTCTCACCCAAAGGCAGAAAAGGACAGCTACACACGTTCTCCGATGCGAGTGAAGAAGCCTATGCAGCAGTAGTCTACTGGAGAATAGTAGAGCCCGGAGGAAAGGTCCATGTCTCCATGATCGCCGGCAAAGCAAGGGTAACGCCGACGAAACCTGTGTCAATTCCGAGGCTAGAGCTACAAGCGGCCTTACTCGGAAGCAGACTAGCCGCCACAATCGAAGAGGAATCAGAGCTCGACATATCGAAGAAGGTTTACTGGACCGACTCCAGCACAGTACTGCAGTGGATAAAGTCAGAACCAAGGAAGTTCAAAACTTTTGTGGCCAACCGACTCGCCGAGATCGAAGAAAGGTCCAAGCCAGAAGACTGGAGATGGGTGCCAACCAAGGAGAATCCAGCGGACGACGCCACGAGGGGAACCCCAATCGAATTCGACCACAACGCCAGATGGTTCAAAGGCCCGTCATTTCTCCGTCGACCAGAAGAAGAATGGCCATTCCACGACTTCAAGCCAGAAATTGTTATGCCAGAAGAGAAAAGCAAGCAAAAGGTGTTGGCAACAATGGCAGCAGAAGACACTCTACTAAACCTAGAAAAGTTCTCGAGCTGGGAGCGACTGCTGCGCACTACAGCCAGAGTGATCGCCTTTACACACCTACTAAAGAAGAGCCGTAAAGCGACCACCACCGCCGCACGCCAGAAGGATGAGTCCTGGAAACCACAAAAAATCCAGAAGAAAGAAGCACAAACCTCAATCCCGTCGACCAGCAGAAGTGAAAATAAGCGCCTATACACACCCATAGAAGCAGAACACCTAAAAAAGGCCGAAGAGATATTAATAAAAATAAGCCAGAGCGATAGTTTTGCATCAGACATAAGAAAACTGAAGTCAGAAAAGCCATTAGAAAATTCGAGTCGACTCAAGAAAATCGACGTTTACATTGGAGACGACGGAATAATTAAATTAAGGAGCAGAACAATGAAATTCCACGATCAAAACGGAAGAATAATGAATCCTATCATTTTAGACGGAAAACAAAAAATAACTCGTCTAATAATACAACACTATCACAGGAAATTCCTTCACGGAAACACCGCTACAGTAATGAACGAAATTCGTCAAAGGTTCTGGATCTTGGGTTTAAGAGCAACTCTAAAAGCGGTCGCACACAGCTGTCAATGGTGCAAGACAAAGAAGAGTTCACCAGAGATACCACCAACGGGAGATCTGCCGAGTGAAAGATTGCAGCATCATCAATTTCCGTTCTCCTGCACAGCTGTAGACTACTTCGGGCCGATGCAAGTCACCATCGGAAGAAGGAACGAGAAGCGCTGGGGAGCCTTATTTACCTGTCTCACAACTAGAGCAGTACATTTAGAGCTGGTACCTTCTCTCAGCACCAGCTCAATGATCATGGCACTCCGACGAATGGCAGCCAGAAGAGGAACTCCGAAAACCATATATAGCGACAACGGAACTAATTTCGTCGGAGCGAAAAGGGAATTAGAAGAGGCCGCACAGGAAAAGGGCATCCAGTGGAAGTTCATTCCCCCGGGAGCTCCAAACATGGGAGGCGCCTGGGAGAGGCTCGTACGAACAGTCAAAACGGCGCTAGCAGTAGTCCTCAACGAGAAGAGCCCGCCCGAGGAAGTACTCCATACGCTAATGACTGAGGTTGAACACATCGTCAACTCGAGACCTCTCACCCCGATCAGCATGGACCCAGGAGACGAGGAGAGCCTAACACCGAACCACTTTCTGCTGGGAAGATCATGCGGAGCTATGGCGCCGGGAGAGTTCAGCGACACGGAGCTCATCGGAAAGGCAAGCTGGAGAACCACCCAGAGACTCGCAGACCACTTCTGGAAAAGGTGGATTAAAGAATACTTACCTCTCCTGATGCCAAGGAAACTCGAAGGGAAAGAAACCAGAGACCCAAGGGAAGGAGACATCGTGCTAATAGTGGACGCCACATTACCGCGAAACTCATGGCCTCGCGGTGAAATCGTCAAAACCTATCCCGGACCAAGACGGAAGAACCAGGGTGCTGGACGTGCGGACATCAGGTGGAATACTTCGCCGTCCAACTCGACGTGTCATCGTGCTGGTGCCAGCGGAGTCGTCGCCTCCAGAGGATGCAGTGCTACGCACCGTGGGGGAGAATGTTAGCGACGACAAAGTGAATTCGAACATTTAATCTTAATTATTCCTTATCAGTGATTTAAAACTAAGTGATAGTATTTAATCTTAATTGTTTCCTATTCGTAAAATAAAGCTAAGTGTAAAGACTGATTAGTGCTGAAAACAGGAAAGTAAATTAAACACTTCTATTCTTATCTTAAAGTAACTTATATGAATCTATTTAATATTATTTAGGTCTGATTAGAACATTAGACGCAAGTATAAGCTTATTTTCTAGTAAGATTTCTTTTATCATAACTTTAAGAGCTATTAACATATAGGTGATTAATATAATTCTTTTTCCTTTAAAGTAATTCAAAAGAAAAATTAATATGTCAATTAATCACTATATAATGTTATTTCATTATGAGAAAGATTTAAATTTCATAAAAAAATATTGTATAGATTCTTAAGCATTATTCCTGAAAAAGTGTTGTACATTCCTACCTCTTGGCGGCGCTACTTGTATGTTCGGCAAAAAATACTATCCTACTCCGTAGCTAAACCGTGAAGCGACCGCGAAGCTATTTTTATTTTTTATAAGTGTAAAATAAAGGTTTATTAAATAATTTAGGTTTAGAATAATAGAAATAAGTTGTATCTATCGTTAGGAATAAATATAAATGTTGTAAGGTATGTTTTACCACGTTTATTAAGGAAATTGTAAATCTCTCTTAGAAAGGGTTATTCTGTGCTCTGATTGGTCAATAGATTCACTAATGCCGTGTGCGATTTTTTCTTAATTATGATTGGTTACAGCCGCTTATAAAAAAGGGGCGTTTTTTCGTGGTAAAACATTCCAAATACCGGCAATGTAATAATAAGGAATCAAGAAATAAAATAAGAAGAAACTCTCAAGAAGTGTTATTTATTGCTTATCTAACTGCTACTGTATGCTCTCCAGTTAACATCCCGCCAGCAAACCCGCTCTATTTTATCAACGCTCCCTTATACGAGCAATTACATTAGAGCACGTAGCAATAAACTATGATAACTCAGGGGATAAACGTTCGTCTTAAAATTTCATAAGTGTACCCACCGAGTTCGATCCTCGTTGCCAGTACAGAAAATGCAAATTCACTTAGAATTCTATTAAGCAACCCTAATGTAGTTTCGTGACTTGAATAACAAATAGGCCCATATCACTTAGCAAGTTCATCCTAAAAATGGTAACGACGAGCCCCTTACGATGAAAGTACAACGTACACAGAAGAACGTGTACATTACCTACTTTTTTTTTTCAGACAAACCTAAAAGCATCATAACTCATCATACAATACGACTACATCTATCCTTATTTAAAAATCGATGCATCGATGCGAATTCAGATTCGTTGTTATGCCTGAGGATTATGGAATGCCTCGTTTCCAGTAAAAAGGGTCTTCGGTTCTTTACACTCATCATACGAGACACAGCAGCATTAAGCTGCTATCCACAATACAGCTGCAGCGTGGCTCTACCACGTAATGATATGCAAAAAAATGTTTTTTTTATTGTTAGTCAGTATCAAACCATTGCAGCGCCCATACCGTTATAGAGAGGAATTCATTAGCAATACAGTACCAAATGTCTCACACCTTTGACGTTGTTAACTATCGCCGGTCTGAATATTTTTACATATGGCCAACCCATGACTCGCCATGTACAGGCGGCGCAGGAGAATCCACTAACCCAATCATCCCCAGAACAGTTACCCCCATACTAAAATTTTCTGCATCATGGAGAGATTTTACATACATAATTTGTACATGGACAAATATCTAGACCGGCAACAATTATTTGTAGGCCATACCAATATTTATTCCATGTGGATTTCGGAAACCGTGGCATTCGCACAGCAGACGTTACTGAGCCTTCAATTAACGAAGTGCAATGACATTTCTGATATGGGATCAATTATCATATGGTCCGTGCTGAGATATCTTTACAATTAACGTAAGTAATTTAATTTTTATTTCGTTGTGAAAGACTCATTAATAGAGTAAAGGTTACGTTTCAAGTTATATTTGAATTTGGATGACGTACGTCTTTACCGAGAACGTAAAAGTGAATCGGTCCCAGAAGACGTACGATTCCCTCGTTAATGTCTCGTAAGTATTTGTTATGCTGTTACTTCGAAACGTAATTTCGATAAGTATCAAACGGTGATTGCGAGAGTGTATTGCGATTTTTTTGGTTGTTTTCAATTAAAGTCAGACATTCGAATTTTTTGCGGAAAAACATTTACGAAAAATTATCCCTCGCGACTCTAACACTGAAATAAAATTCGAGAAAAACTTTCCACTTTCCACCCGTCTTAAAGTTTGAATAATGATTTAATCGTATTTATTATTTTGAATAATTACTTTTTTAATTTTTTTAACTTCCCGCTATGAAAATCAACGATTTTCAAAAAATCTGAAAGTTATTGTTTACACTCTGGTTTTTGAAAATCGAGTTCTCATCAGATCTCGATGCTTCGAGGTCCTATGACGAGGTCTGGCTATTTTTGCAACGATTTCCGTATGTATGATTGTATGAGTGTGTGTATCTGGGTATTTGTATGGGTGTGTGGGGGTGTTTTTAAACCTGTTAAAATATCATAACTTTGTAACGGAGTGTCCGATCGGAAACCGGTTTGTGGCATCTAAAAGGGCCTTGCTGAACTTATATTTTCCTAATTCTCGATTTGAAAGGAAAATATTGTTTAAATACGTATAAAAATTTATTAGGACATTTAAGTCTAATGTCCGATTTCGTGACCCATGATGACGAAATACATTCTCAATAATGTAAAAAAAAGAATTTTTAAACATTTAAATAAATATTTTGAGCGAGTTGTATCTAATGATCTTTTCAAATGCTCGTAAGTAAGTGCGTCATCTCGTGCGTGTCGTAAGAAGTGGCAGAAGGAAATGAAACAGAAACAGAAGAATCTTACAGACAACAGACCTTTGGTTGCCGACCCGCTCGCCAGGCAAGTCAACGGTGACAACATACTTATACAATACGATATGATGTATTCTGTGGGGAGGCTTATATTTAGCAGTGGACTTTTCATCATCATCGTCCGTCACAAGTTCGTCGCTAAATAATCCCCCAAGGAACGTCACAAAGCATTGAACGACTTCCTTCATATTATCTTAGCCAGGAATACCTGGGCCGCCGGGGACCTGCAGACATTTCTTTGTGTCGTTGCTCAAGGGGGAAGTTTCGCCACAGTTGACCTGTTTGAAAAGCGACTTGGCAACCACAGTGGAATTTTAATGGGCTGTATTATTCATAAATGAATGAAGTAGATAATTTATATTCAAAAATATTTGTCCCCTAAGTTTTGAGTTTTAAAAGGACATTTGTTAACAACAGCGTTAAATAAATTTCCGTATTTCATTAGTGAATTTCTGCTTATTAAATTATTTATCCCTGGAAGAAATGAAGAAATTAGGGCAGTGAAACCCCATTGACCTACTCGTAACACTTATGGAGCTTCGAGTAGCGTTAAGTATAAATTTATCCCTTATATTGATCGTCGTAATTTCCGCTGTCGGAACTTAATAACTTTTTCGTTACTGAAGAAGATTCTTTTTTTAAATAGAATAAGAGTGACAAACGAGCACACATATAAATCTTCGTCTATCATCCGTTAAGAACCAAAACAGAGATTCATCGTCACCCCTGAGGACTAATGAAATGCCTTTCCAGTAAAAAAGGTCTCCGGTTTTCTACACCTATCATACAAAACACAGCAGATTTAGCTACCATTTTACGCTGGTATTCTATGAGAACCGACTCATTCGTGCTACAACTATAATATAGCTGTATCATGGGTCTACCACGTGTAAAACAAATGTCAATTCCGATGGAGATTGAAAAATTTTGCCTCGTACTCTCACCGTAAGAGAACCCATCGCCTCATTTCTTGCCACGAGTGTCATAAGGGGTGACTAAGTATGGGAAAAGCCAAAAATACTATGAGATCATGCGTGGCAGAGCCATGCCACATTTGTATTATAGTTGTGGCAAGAATGGTACGGCTCAACCGGGGAAGGTCCACGCTCACGCAGAATACCAACGTAACGTGGCAGAAGAAGTACAAGAGTAGAATAAACGCAGTAGACATGCGGTCGTTAAAGAGTATGTTAAGGCTGAATCTGAATGACAACTGATAATGAAGGTGTGGTTTGCAAGATGGTGTTATAACCAGGATTGAATGTTTCGTTTGTTGTAGAAAGAATGAATGAGGAAAGTGTGACAAAGCAAATTTATGTTGCAAAAGTGAACGGCAGAGTTGGTAAGGGACATCCCAGGCGAAATTTTATCGACCAAATTGGCGATATATTGAAAAAGGGCCAAATTAGGAGTACCTTTAACCGACGAGCACGTATGCGTAGTTATATGGATGTGAAGGAGGCGAAAGAGGTGTGTCAGTATCGTGCCAAATGGAAGTCTGTAGTCTCTGCCTACCCCTCTGGGTGACAGTGTTTGTGTTTATGTTATGTAAAAGATACCTAAGTGTGGAGAATGGTCGCTCAATAAAAAGGCGCTACTTTAAAACTTTGGCTTAGCTCCAGCGTTATTCTCGATGCAACGACTGAATACTAAATCAAGAGAATTCATCTCGAGTAGCGTAGCAATTTTGTACCAATAAAGGGAATTTAAGGTAGCCTGCCACTATATAGTGACGACCTGCTTAGACATTCTGGACTCCGATGAATGCAAGTGGCTCAGGAACATGTTTTGTGGCCTTCCATGTGGGAGATTAATGTTCAAAGTAATTGAATCTTATGTTAATGATGATATGACCCTTTTTTATAGACAAAATACAAACGAGCGCATAGTCTACCTCATGATAAGTGGATGCTGTGGCCCATAGACATAAATATTTATCCCCGATTAAGAATCAAAATGCAGATATGTTATCACCCCTGAGGATTAAGATGGAAAGGATCTTATCCATTAAAAAGAATCTCTCGTTTATAACCTCGCCAATTCTTAAAAAATAGATAGTATATTTGAATTTATTACGAATATGTATTATATTGATTTTCCAACAATTAAACAATTTAACCATCATTTTCCTCTCGTAAGAGATCGTATTAAACTAATTTGTACTTGAGTACTATTTTAGGCGACTAATAAAAACAATCATTTATTTTATTTATTGGAACTGTTGCAGGTCCACTGCTGAACATAGACTTCCTAACAGATTGTCAGGAAAAGGAGATAATATTTGTACGTAATTTCGGCGTACAATACCAGCTTTTGTTTCTTGTACTTTCGTTTCGCATGGTTAGCCAAGAGATCTGGAGACCCTTTTTTACTGGAAACGAGACATTCCATCTTAGTCCTCAGGGGTGACAACGCATCGGCGTTTTAATTCTTAATCGAAGATAAACTTAAATATCTATGGGCCACCGCATCCACTTACCATCAGTCGGACTGTACGCTCGTGTGTCATCCTCATTGTATACAAAGCCGTCAGCCGTCGCGCTCGGCAGGCGCTCTGGCGACCGCATCGTTTTATTTTCTAGTTGTTATAAGGAATAAGGAAGACGCTGCTGTCCATCTCCTGGTTTGTTTCGTTCCGTCGCCTCTTGCGACACTCAGGGGAAGATATGAGTTAGTGGATTCTTCTGAACACCGCCACTACAAGTTCATAAAACTGTTTACCATTTTTAAGACTGTTTAGTACTCGTAGCATGACCGTTCCGCAATACAATTCAACAGTTCACGATGCAAGAATATAAAACAACCTATGTATGTTTTGTGCTGAGTTGCCTCGTAAATGTTTCGCTTTCTTCCGGACATTAGATAAGGTAATAACATATTAATATTATGGAGAGAACTAGACAACGTAAAACCAGCAGCAAAAATCAAAGAAAGTACGAATTTTTACGGCACAAAAAAACTTAAGAACTAGCTACGGAAAAACTTAATAAGTATAATATTGCTTTCTACTTGATACTGATACATGAATCTAATAGTTTGAATCTTATAATAATGTCCTTCAGACCGAGTTTTGGTCACAGCAGCCAGTCTCAACGGATGCAAGCCCTCTGCGCAGAACAGGGTTATAGTGCCCAAGTGTATATGCAGAACAAGGGCACTCCCTATTCCCTCACTCTCTCTAGGACGGTTATCTGCCACGGCCGGAGAGAAATCAGGCAATTTAAAAAACCCCTTCGAAAAAGAATCCCTTCGTTGTGTTTAAGGCATTCCCCATGTTGCCTCAGCCAGTATCAATATACTCGGCGTCGACATATTGAGTAACGTGCAGTTTCGTAGTCACTTGGAAGAAAAGGTGATTTTAGCCTCTAAAAAGCTTGGCGTGCTCAGCAGAGCGGGACAGTATTTCATACCGGCACACCACTTACAACTGTACAAGGCGCAGGTTTGGCCACACATGGAATACCGTTCCCATCTCTGGGCTAGAGCTCCCCAGTGCCAGCTCCTTTTATCGCATCCAGTGCAGAGCTGTTCAAATCGTCGGCGACTGCGAAGGATGTTGCATCTCTTTGTGTATTTTATCGCATTTACCACGGGTAGTGTTCTGAGGTATTGTTCCTTCCTTACTTACTTCCAACCGCACGATTTCACCATCGCACATAGCCACAAAACTCGCGATACCAACCATATTACCTGGATGACTGGCGGGCCACCACTGTGCGATTTAAAAGAGTTTTTCTTCCTCGCACAACTTCATTGTAGAATCGACTACCACCATAGATTTTTCCGGACTGATACCACTTAGAAAGCTTCAAGAAAAGAGCCTACTCCTTTTTAAAAGGCCGGCTACGCATGTGCAATTCCGGTGGTGTTGCAGTGTTCATGGTCGGTGGTAATCACTTTCCATCAACTGAGCCGTATGCTCGTTTGCCCCCTTTCCTATTAAAAAAAGGAAATACTGCTGCTTGTTTCCTATTTCAGGCTCACTCTGTTGCTTCTTACTACACTCATCAAACGAAACGGGCTAATGTTTATTGTTTTACCACCATTATACGGTATGTACGGATACAAGTTTAAGAATTTTGGAATTTGGCAAAATGCTTATGTGCCGCATGAGAATTTGCATAACGTTATAAGAATTGATTCCAATATTCAGCAATTAATTGAAATAGAGATAAATGAACTGCCAGTATGGGACTTCTTTTCTGCCTAAGAGTCTGTCGCGGTGCTCATACAACACTTGCTTTGATCCACGCCGCTGCTAGAGAGCCAGGCCTATGTTCAGCAGAGGGCTTTGATAGGCTGTAATGATAATCATAATTATAAAAATTAGGTAAAGACGCATTTATATAACTCTATGAAAATAAAGCGATTCCTTATGTATGTAGACTTATACGAGCAAATAATAACAGTTACGTAGTCTTAGCAGGGTTTCGCATGTCCCAGAGGATTTGTTTGAATAATAAATGCCCCTCGTCTTCCGCTTCATTTAGATAACGTTTAGTCTCGTATTTGTAGGTTATTTCAGTAAAAATATTATTAAGTTTAAAATAACCTGCAATTCCTCTGTTTTTGTAGTTGTTTATGGGCGGTAGTGACTTACCATCTGGTGAGTTATTTAGCTCTTTTGCACTCTCTCCTATAAAAAATTCACCAAACCAAAATTGTAAAGGTTTAACAAGTTTCAAATTTGCTTACGCCGTTAGCACAATCCGCCCCTTTTGTGTCGTAAGTAGTGACTATGGAAAACAACAGTAATATCTTATGATTTACACTAGATGGCGACTAATAAATAGAATGTGTTGCGAAGTACTTTCTTTCCTTTGCCTTTATTTATAACAAATAAAGGCAAAGGAAAGAAAGTACTTCGCAACACTAATAATATTTACATACCTATGGTACGAACAAACTATGGTAAGCAGAGCATGCTTTTTGATGGAGTTAAAATATATAATAAACTACCACAAGAAATAAAAATATTAAATAGTTTTAACATCTTTAAAAGCAAACTAAAACAACATATAATGAATAACTTCTAAATCCGACCCTGTCCATATGCCGACCGCTAATCGGCGTTATCGGTAACGATAAGAAATACCTTACTCACTACGCACCTTATCTATTACTATCTACTAAAAGATTGCAACTTGTACATCAATACACAAAACGATAATATTGGAAGTATTAAGTTGTATGCCTAAACTAGTAAGAAGTTGTATGTCACGAAACTCTTTCCTCCCTTTTTAATGTTAATATATATAGGAGGAGCATACAGATAGCAAATATATATATATATTTAATATGTATATATATTTATATATATATATATATATATATATATATATATATATATATATATATATATATGTATTTGCTATCTGTATGCTCATAACCCATTTATAACTTGAATATTGTAACCTCCCATTAAGTGAAGTGTATATTTCTTTTAAGAATAAAATATCTTTAACCATAATATCAGGCTTTAACCATAATATAAGAATCAGGCGTTACTTAAACTCCATTATATTAAAGATGTTAAAAATTAATTAGCTAAGATCCTCGTAATAAAATAAAATGATGTGGGAAAACAACCGTGCTTTATTCTATTTTATATTCACTGCTTGGAAAAGCATCTTCTGAGTAGCCAATAGAGGAAATGTTGAGAGTAAAGCCAATTTTCGCTACCGACCTAAATCTGGTGGACTCACTATTTCATATTGTAGGAGAAATCAACGGTTGTACCAAGTAAATAAACTGATGTTACGAAACTGATAAAATAAAATAAGAACATCTTCAGCACTGGAGTAAAATGCTAGAATCTTACCTGCTCTATAACCTTTTATAAACTGGTGAAGGAGAGTTAACTGCCATTACATGTTATTAAAGCAATTTCAACAAAAAGTGTCAGTATTTAAAAGGCGAGTTAAATATATTTCACTGCATGACTTGTACGTACATGAATGTATATGAATTTGTATTTAGGTAGGTGTGTATGTAAAATAACCCTGTATATATGCAATGTTTTTTTGCATTAAATGCCCAAAATTTCAGTAAAGGTTCAGAATAAGTTACATAAGCAAGTGTAAGGTGAAGAAAAATTATTTGAAAAAATCTCAAACATTCTGTCCATTTTATCTTTTACATTCAGAATGCTAGGTAATGCATCACTAATAGTAATATTTGAAAAATAACCCTGTATATGAATGTATTTATTATCTGTATGTTACATTATCACTTCATCTAGTGGGGGGCCTCACACTGCCTACTGTTATCAGGCTACCGCTCGAGAATATTCTTCCCTATCGGTTGTCGGATCTTCAAGCTATATGGCCGACCCGTTGTCACGTCAACTTACTAATCCGTTAGGCTATATCGGTTACTCTGGTCCTACTGCGGATATCCTCATTTCTAAATTTATCACGCAGAGGAACCCCGTGATAGCCCTCTCCATAGCTCACTAAACGACCTTGAGCGCCCACGATGAATGACGACGATCTGGTAAGACATGCGCAAAGTCCATGGATGCAGGTGGCACAAATTCTTGCTTTCCGTAGCATTCCTTGAGGGAGGACTATAGAAACAGAAACAGAAACTCTTTTATTCAATGTAGATTATAACAATACTTATTGAAAGTCACTTTTTTCATTTACCACTGGTTCGCAAAAAAACCTCTGTCCTGGGAAGAACCAGCAAGAAACCCAGCGGGACAATTTTTTTTTTCTAATAATAGCTTACAATCATTTTTACAATTAACAACACAAGACAAATTAGAAATAGCTTGGTAGCGATCACCCTTCCCAGGGGTTATTATCATCCATATTATATAAATCCATATGTTCAGCGGTGGACTTCTGAAGGGCTGTAATGATGTTATGTGTATAATTATGATGGTAATATTATACTGTATATAATTTAAAAATAATGAAAATTATAATAGCTGTTTCTCCTTGAACTATTAATTGGCGGTTGGCGCGGCGTCGGCATGTTGGTCTCTCCCAGTCTCGGTCTCGGTCAGAAAATGCAAAGATTTTTGTGAACCTCAGAAATACAGAACAAACAATATAGCAATGAAGTTTTAAAATTAATTATACCTGCCTTACAGTTAGGACAATCAATCAACCCGCGCAAAGCCGAGGCGGGACGCCAGTTTTATATAACCTATTTCATTCTTAGGTATCTATCATTAATACAATTTTTGAGCGCAGCATTTTATTACTTCAATATTTTAGATTTATTTTTTAATTCCCAACGGACATGTCTGTGTCAAGGTAGAACAAGAAGCGATATAAAGAGAAGACAAATGTGTGTTGATCCTGTCGATGTCAGGGCTATATTTTACAATATCTTGATGTATTGCGAAGTTTGTATTAAGCACTAAGCAGACTTTTCTTAAAATACCTTAATTTTTTTATTTATTTAAACAAGATAAGTACTATATCATTCTATATATGTTGTATTAATAGATTTTATTCAGGACATCAAGTATAGTCATATTAACTAACAAAAATAATAGTACGTCAAAACAGTACTAAGGTATTAGATTTTAAAATAAACAACGGTATAATAATTGTTTAAAACTAACACAATAGTTAAACAACTTTAAATTATTTTATAATACAATTTAAAGGTAAAATCGATTAATTATCCTATACCTTATATTACTTGATGATTCATAAAATTGTTTATTTTTAAATTTAATTTTTACATATAGAAAAAAATGTAATGTCATAATGTTAAATAGTACTTAGATGTTTTTGTAAAACAATGTTTTAATGAGCTTATAAATAAATGAAGCTGAAAGATTCCGCCTAGCCTTCTAATGAAATTTGGATTTCAAATCACCTCTAAAAAAAGTAAAGTTAGCCTATATACGTCCCACTGCTGGGCACAGGCCTCCTCTCATTTCTGAGAGGGTTTTAGGGCAAGGAAGTGTCCGCCGCGCTGCCCCAGTGCGTGTTGGCGAACTTCACGTGTCTTCGAAATATTTTTTCTTATTCCTCAGACATGCAGGTTTCCTCACGATGTTTTCCTTCACCTCCGAGCACGTGGTAAATCAGCACTCAAAATTGCAATTAACAATTTCAATGGTGCCAGCAGGGATCGAACCCGGTTTGCTCGCGTATTGTGAAATTTACAGCGAGCGCTAACCATCTGTAGCTACCACGGCTCTTGATGACCTTTAATTACGGATAAATAGAATTTATCGTACTTTGCTTCCTCATAGGACATGTCATAAAATTACTTATTAAATTGCTCTATTTTTCAATTTACGAAGCTTAACGAATTTACAAGAGTACTTTTTTGAATCTGCCAATTATTCAAAATGAGGTCCATGCACATGTAAAAATAGCAAAGGACAATCTCTAGTATACTGTTAATTTCGTTTTATAAAATTATATAATGTATAGAGAATACATTGTATTTGTTATGAAACCAACTGACAAAGTTAAAATAAATCAGGCGTAAATAGTCTGAAATCGGGTTCACATCTGGTGGTTCACTAATCTCACTGACCTCTATATATACAAGTACGCTGGACTGGCTATACCATACAAAATGACTGTGCCAATTTGAAGCGCCGCTAAAGGATGTCTTGAAAAATAAAATTGACATAATATGCCAAAGTCTGTTGTCATATTTAAATTGTCTCATTTAATAAATCTGTATTTTGAACTTTTAAACTAAAAAAGAAAGTATTTTATGTTTGTTGTTTGTGTATAATATTAGTTACATAATAAGAATTATTTTTACTAATAATGTGAGTGTGCGTAATCCGTAAAACTCGTTACCAAAAGGGAAGTGGTATAACATTTCACAAGTAAGTGAATTTGCAGCAAATATGAAACAAATTAAAACTATTTGATAATATAAGTACTTAAAAATTTGTTACTAATCTTAATATCGTATATACCAACATCTTTGGCTGTATATTACTGAGGTTTGATAAACAATAAAATTCAATAGGGTTGTCGAGTTCCTTGTCTATAATACTTATCGATGTTTTTTCCTACCCATATCTGTTAACAAACAAAGTCGCCAAGAACAGACGATTATCTAACGTTTATTAACGGGTTTCCAAGTGAACCTAGATTAAAATTATGGC
Organism: Parnassius apollo; assembly: GCA_907164705.1. NCBI lineage: Eukaryota > Metazoa > Arthropoda > Insecta > Lepidoptera > Papilionidae > Parnassius > Parnassius apollo. Next base: position 197,804 of record CAJQZP010000869.1, on the reverse strand, counting down.
TTAAAAGCATAAATATTGTGAATTGGCGTCCGAAACAAAATAATTATATTTGTTCCAAACATTTCACAGACGACCGTTTTATTAAACATGAGAACTGCACCACTTTGAAAAAGTGCAGTATACCGACAATATTTTCTGGTAGTACCAGTACCAGTAAGTATAAAAGTATTAGATTATTATTTCGAATGTTTTTTTTTATTTCTTCTTTCCTCATTTTTCACCAAACTCTAGGGCCATAGCCAAGTGTCGAAAGGTCGCCTGATGATGTCGAGCCACGTTGTATGTGTTTTAGTGGGCTGCGGCTAGAGGAGATTCCTCTCCCTGTGCCGCTGTAGTCGAGGTGGAGTCGTAAGGGAAGAGGAGTGTTGGTATGGCGATTGGCAATGCGCCACTCGACTATCTTTCGCGACTTTGGTGAGGCTGCACCACGTTTTCCCTGGCTCCATTCACATATCGGGCTCGGGGAGTCCATAGTGCAGGTGAAGTTAGAGGACGCGAAGGGCAGTGTGGTTTGTTTCTGGTGCACCTAATCTGAGAATGAAAACGGGGGGAGAAGTCAGCAACTAAGGAGAGGCTGCCATTGGGCGGCATTATTTACACTTACGGCAAATTATGTGGACCTCAAATCTTGGATTGTGCTTTACAACAGTTATATTTTGGTTTAAGTTGGTTTACTTGTTTGAATGAATAAACTCTACCACCAATGACCAACTCTGGAGTAACAATAGCCAGTATTGGCTTCTCTACGTTTGTGTAACAAAACGCAAAATGAATTTTTGGTTTGGTGTAAGACCAAAGGGTAAAATTATTCGACGGTTAGTTACTCTGGTTTAACATAGTATTTGGTCGAATCCATCCTTAATACACGGTTAAATAACCGTGTAATAATGTTATGGTATTCTTTAATATAATATTGTCCTTAGTTCTTGGAAAATGTCATCCGAAGAGCTCGTATCTCTATAAATGTTTCCTCGGTTTAAGATCTTTGTAGAATATTTAGAGACGATACCAGGAGACCCGACTGTATGGGTTTGGTTGATTGAGAGAGAGAGATAAATCTTTAGTGTGGGATACTACTTGCGAACACTTTGACAGCATCCCATCTCAGGGGTACCTCATCTAAAGCAGAGGTGGCATTAGAGGCAACTGAACTAAGTAAATAGCCCAGAATATCTAGAAGATGAGTACATATTTGTACAATTTGCTGTAGAGACTATTGGTCCGTAGGGTGCACGTGCGGTGTAGTTCCTAAAAAACTGTATCTGCGACTGATCTTCGCTGCTGGTAATAAGAAGTTGTTTAGTTTGTTGTTTCCTCGCTTGAAGGCTAAGTATAGCCATTCAGAGAGGACACGTAGCCAACATTCTTGGGACGATACCACGGAAAGTAGGACTGTATGATAATTTCTGTTATTTTTTTAATATTGTTATTTTAATTTCGAAAATGACGTTGTAAATAACTGATAACAATGTAATTCAAAGTTTATATTTTTTTTATATTATTTTGCTAGCTCGTACCCGGCGTATTGCTGCCGCAGAAGAAGTAATTGTGGAAATATCGTTAAAAACGTGTAACAGTTATATTGTATAATTAGGAATGATAATACAATCATTGAAATAGAATGATATTTAACTTTCTATAACTTTCAAATAAATAGTCAGTATAATACGCACGCCATCTAGTGTCAGTTAATTGTACCATGCGTATAACCTTCGCACAAGTGCAACCAATAAGTTGACTAAGTTTTACCGCAATCTGATGAACGGTATAGCATCGTAGAAAGTACGAACAAACATAAATTTTTATATAGTAGAAAATATTTTACTGTATATAGACAGACCTGTAGTTGATTAGAATAGGCGTTATTATAGCAGCTGATTTGTTTTTTATAATACTAGAACTAAATGAACGGTTGACAATAAATTATTTTAGAAATTATGTTTTTATTTTTACTTTGTGTAGTTTAATCTTAATAATTTTTTAGTTGAATGGTCTAAGGGCTACGATGGCTATCCGAGTACAAAACCAGAGTACAAAATTAATCCAACTGTAGAGATGTGTAAGACAGGGTAACCTAACATTCCCGATTTGCCGACAATATAGTCCTTATGGCAGAATCACTGGAGGACCTACGCACCTATGTTCAATGACCTCAATAGTGTCTCCCAACGGATAGGTCTTAAGATGAACATGGACAAAAGTCATGTATAATGTCCATGTCACACCTATGCCGGTGGTTTTTGGGACCACTTAGCTGAAGTTGTTGACGAGTATTTTTACTTGTGACAAATAGTCCGACTAGGTAAGTTCAACTTCGACCGACAGGTCAATCGACGGATTCAACTCGGCTGGGCAGCGTTCGGGAGATTACAACACATCTTCTCGTCAGTCAGTGTCAGTGATGACCTATGGATCTGAGACGAGGTCTTTCACTGCTGGCCGTATGAAGAGGCTCGAAGTCGCTCAGCGAGCTATGAAAAGGGCTATGCTCAGGGGTTCTAACTTAGGATTGAGGATATCTGCAGCAGAACCAGAGTGACCGACATCGTCCTATGGATTAGTAAGCTGGAGTGGCAATTGACCGGCCATATAGCTCGAAGAACCGAATACCGATGGGGAAAAAAGGTTCTGGAGTGGCAGCCTCGTACTGGCAGGTGAAGTGTAGGACGTTCCCCCACTAGATGGAGTCAAAACCTGGTAAGACATACAGGAAGTTGATGGATGCAGGTGGCTCAGGACCGTGCTTTGTGGCATTTCTTATTCCTATGTTCAGCAGTGGACTTGTGAAGGGCTTTAATGATGATGAATGATAATGGCATTACATTAATATGATACATAAATAGAATTGACGTTACGAATAGAGACCATCTATACATAGAGTCCATTCTATTTAGGTATAGGTAGGGTATAGAATTTTATCGATATAATTTGGTACACTGTCTCATCCCTATTATTAGTTCCGTAGACGTGCACTTCTGCTGTCAGCGCCAAAATGGCGGAAATCAAATCGCTTCATCGTGTCACGGTGTATAGCCAGTCCAGCGTACTTGTATATATTATAGAGGTCAGTGACTAATCTATATAATCCTAATTTGTCAACCTTCTGGGAGGCTCGTAAAATTGCAAATGACTGTCTTTATTGAAGCTGGCAGCCATTGACAGTTGTTTATAAGCAATTTAAAACCGTTGAAATCTATCTATCTATCTAACTATTATCCTGACACCCTTTTCATTCCATTTTTCCGTGATCCAATTTGCTAGAGCAGCGATTTGTCAGAAAGTCCTTGGCCATCAAACTCGAATCGAAGGGGAGACATGTAATTTAGTTGCTTTAGTAAATAAGCCTTAATATTTGAGACTACATTCTATTCTTAAGTCCAAATGCAATAAAGAACTATTAAATGTTGGACTGTTAGGCTGGTTCGTTATAAAAGTTCGTACGTTTGTACTTTCGTATATTAGAAATCTTTTTTACCTGGCATATTCCAAGGAGAAATAATAATAACGTGCCGAGTTGATACTTATGGGCGCTGAAATGCATAATGAATACCTGAAGACCTTTTGAGTAAAACTGAATATAGAACCAACATGAAAGCGATCACCTCATTCCCAAAGGTTTCATTCATGCATTAATTAATAAATGAAATTATATGCACACTCATTTTGTTTAGTAATAATTAAACTTTAACTGCCTTATTAATAAAAATTGCTTATTCCAAGGTTAATTCAAAGATACACTTGGACTAGCTAATCTCAGAGTAACTGACTATTTACTTCGTTATTAAAATGTTATTAATAAACATGGAGTAACTTCGGACTAACAATACATTCCTTATGCCGGGATTAACGCTTGCGCTGTGGCAACCCACTTATTTTAAAAGTAAAAAGAGTGAGTCAGTGAATGATTGGTGAATGAACTCAATGCTTGATGATGACATTAATGACAGTGACAGGCAATATTTTGAGTTTGACAAGAGATAAGTGTTACGTGTTGTTCCTTGTTCCTCGTGTTGTTTTCGGAATCGGTGGAAAAACTAAGTTCTAAATATTATCATTTTTAATATTATTTGTAACGAAATTTTAGAATTAAGAAAAGAGCGTGAAGGGCAAAATTCATTAAATAACCATTTTCGTTTTGTTTATCCCCGGATAAATAAAATCTTTTGTACATGTAATTATTGTATATTTTATTAAAAAAAATCGTTAATAAATGCTCCCCGAACAGAATTATTTACTCTAACGGAGTTATTTACTAATTGTGTGACTGCTACATTTTCATCATCGCCTTTTACTACATCCTCAAGCAGATCTTGCTTTTGCATTGCAATGTATATAGTTTGCCGTGTAGTGGCGGTTAAGAATATCCACTACCCCATATCTTCCCGTGGGTGTCGTAAAAGGTGACAGAGGGAAACAGGCAGAAGATGGGCAGCAGCATCTTCCTGATAACAGCAACTGTACGACAAAAAAACAACTGCCAACCCGCTCGCCAAGCGTGGCAACTATGGCAATATACCCCCCTTGAACAATTACACAAATAGACGGCCCCCAGTCCCCGGCGGCCCCGCTATTCCTGGCTACGGTGGCGACCATGGTAACGGCGGGGCAGGGGGTGCTAAGAATCTCCGGTGGAGGTTCGGTTGCCACCTACGACGACTCGACCTGGCAACATTTAACGCACGCACACTGAGGACTGACGAGAAGATCCTGGAGCTGGAAGAAGAGATAGACAAGTTGCGCTGGAGTATTATAGGATTATCCGAGGTCCGAGGAGAGGGGGAGGACACGGTGATTCTCGAATCCGGCAACTTGTTCTATCATCGGGAGGGCGACCATCTGTCCCAAGGAGGTGTCGGATTTATCGTCCACAAGTCTCTCGTCAACAACGTTGTAAAGATTGGGAGTGTGTCGACGAGGGTCGCGTACCTGATACTCAGAATCACCAAACGGTATTCGCTGAAGGTCATAAAGGTTTACGCACCAACCTCGGCACATTCCGATGAGAAGGTGGAGGAAATGTATGAGGATATTTCCAAAGCCATGCATTCCTCCAAAACCCACTACACGGTGTTGATGGGAGACTTCAACGCAAAACTAGGCACAAGAGAAAACGGTGAGCTGAAGTTAGGGAAATTTGGAGTAGGGCAACGGAACCGAAGGGGCCAGCAGCTGGCCGACTTTATGGAGAAAGAGGGACTCTTTATGATGAACTCTTTCTTCCAGAAGCGGCCCCACAGGAAGTGGACCTGGTCGAGCCCCGACGGTTCGACAAAAAATGAGATTGACTTCATTATGACGACCAGACGCCAACTGTTCAGTAATGTCTCAGTGATCGCAAGGGTGAAAACTGGCAGCGATCACCGAATGGTTAGAGGCACACTGAACCTAAACGTTAAGTTGGAGAGGTCTCGTCTAATGAATTCAACGCTCCGTCCCCCTCGTGCTCTAATCCAAAATCCCGAAAACTTTCAGCTCGAGTTACACAACCGCTTTCAGTGCCTACAAGATTGCAATGCAGTGGACGATATGAATGACAAGCTCGTGGAAACTGTCCATGCGGTCGGAGCTAAGTTCTGCAAGACCCGCCGCAGAAGAACACAAAAACAAAGAAAAATGAGGCTGCAATCGTCAACAGATTTGACAGCATACAGGCAACTGAACAGACAGACCTCCAAATGCATGCGGCGAGACTTACGCAACTTTAATACTGCTCGTATTAAAGAAGCGATCGAGCGGAACCAGGGCTCCAAAGTCTTTGCCAGAGATCTGTCTGCCCGTAAGAGCCAACTGTCAAGGCTGAAGACTGAGTGTGGCAGCATCGTTTCCGGGACACCTGAGATTTTGAGTGAGATTGAGAGGTTCTATGGGCAGCTGTACACATCATCGTTGGAGCCACACGCAAGTGTGAGTACGATCCAAGAGCAAGTCTTATCCGACACTATTCCGATGATATCCCGTATGTCAGTCTAAGCGAGATTAGAATGGCTCTCCAGCACCTTAAAAACGGCAGGGCCGCAGGCGAGGATGGAATTACAGCGGAGCTTCTGAAAGCGGGTGGAACACCGGTACTTGAAGTCCTTCAGAAGCTCTTCAATTCCGTCATCCATGGTGGAACTACTCCAGAGGCGTGGAACAGAAGTGCGGTGGTCTTGTTCTTTAAGAAAGGCGACAACGTTCTCTTGAAGAACTACAGACCGATTTCCCTTCTGAGCCGCGTCTACGTGCTGTTTTCGAGAGTCATTACGAATCGTCTCGCACGCAGACTCGACGACTTCCAGCCTCCCGAACAAGCCGGTTTCCGAAAAGGCTTCAGTACCATAGACCACATACATACCCTGCGGCAGATTGTACAGAAGACTGAAGAGTAAAATTTGCCACTTTGCCTGGCGTATGTGGACTATGAGAAAGCCTTTGATTCCGTCGAAATTTGGGCGGCGCTGCAGTCCCTTCAGCGGTGCCAAGTTGACTGTCGGTATATCGAAATGCTGAAGTGTTTGTACAGTAGGGCTACGATGGCTATCCGAGTACAGAACCAGAGCTCGAAACCTATCCGACTGCAGAGAGGTGTAAGACAGGGTGACGTTATATCCCCGAAACTCTTCACCGCTGCTTTGGAAGACGTTTTCAAGCTACTGGACTGGAAAGGATACGGTATTAACATCAATGGCGAGTACATCACTCACCTTCGATTTGCCGACGATATAGTCCTTATGGCAGAATCGCTGGAGGACTTAAGCACTATTCTCAATGACCTCAATAGTGCCTCCCAACGGATAGGTCTTAAGATGAACATGGACAAAACAAAGATCATGTTTAATGTCCATGTCACACCTATGCCGGTAGTTGTTGGGAGCACTATGCTCGAAGTTGTTGACGAGTACGTTTACCTGGGACAAATAGTCCGACTAGGTAAGTCCAACTTCGACCGAGAGGTCAATCGACGGATTCAACTCGGCTGGGCAGCGTTCGGGAAATTACGACACATCTTCTCGTCAGGTATACCTCAATCTCTGAAAACTAAAGTGTACAACCAGTGCGTGTTGCCAGTGATGACTTACGGATCAGGGACGTGGTCCTTCACTGCTGCCCGTATGAGGACGCTCAAGGTCGCTCAGCGAGCTATGGAGAGGGCTATGCTCGGAGTTTCTCTGCGTGATAGACTCAGAAATGAGGATATCCGCAGTAGAATCAGAGTGACCGACATAGCCCAACGGATTAGTAAGCTGAAGTGGCAATGGGCCGGCCATATAGCTCGAAGAACCGATAACCGATGGGGAAGAAAGGTTCTCGAGTGGCAGCCTCGTACCGGTAGGCGTAGTGTAGGGCGACCCCCCACTAAATGGAGTGACGACCTGGTGAGATATGCAGGAACTCGATGGATGCAGGTGGCTCAGGACCGTACTTTGTGGCATTACTTGGGGGAGGCCTATGTTCAGCAGTGGACTTGTGAATGGCTGTGATGATGATGATAATGATGATGATGTATATAGTTTTGTATGCTCTTATTTAGTATTTAGTCCTCGCAGTAAACACCAAAACTTCTTCCCTCCAAAGCATTGTTCTACAGTGTTACGGGCCCAGACGTGCGACCGGTTGTACATTTCTTCCTTTTATTTATTAGGCCGCAGGATAGGAGTGAATAAATAAGGAGTACAAGCATAACCAGAATCTCCGAGAAGTCCGCCTTTAAATACTGACTGCACAAACGTTTATTTTAATGTGACTTTCATTAAATATTCTTGAGTCATGTGTGCTGCCTTGCCAATGTGCCACTGTATTCATGAACTCTAAATTTGCATTTGACACAACCTGGAACAAAGCACTCATAACTTCTTTAATATGAAATAATAGATTGAGGTGATTGTATTGAATCTAAGAAAATAACTAAGTACCTATATGGCAAAGATGGGCTAGCTAGGTGCTATAAAACTTACTTGTACATTTATTGAACTGTATCCCTTCCTATTTAAGTAGTATTGTCCGATGTTTCCAGCGACTTTCGGGATTAGAATATGTGGCAATCAATAGCCTCAATCACTTGTTCTAAATCCACATAATGAATAAAAACCTGCAATCACTTTGTTCTGCTCCATACTCTTGGCATTTTAATCCATTATGCTGTTTTTGTTACTAGTGCTTACAACTTATGAATTTAACAACGTAAAGTTTTACAAAATGTCAAAATACGCGACTAGTCTAAGCTTACTCACTCGTTAAACTAGGTACCGCCAAGGATTAACTTTTATTCCGAGAGTAGATTCGGATTAGTTTACTTCCTCCTTACTCGATGTTTATTAATACTGAAATTAGATATTTTAAGCTTTAAACTAGGAGTAAAGTTAATCTTGCTCAAGTCTGTGTTTATTAATAGGGCTGTAATTGAACATAAATTACGTTTAATTGCTATCTTATCAAAATCAAAAGTATTAAAGTAGACGCAGACAGCTCACTACTAATTCATTCAGATATAAAACCAAACATTGTTAGCTGGGCTCGTTGTAATTAACATTGTCTGTACCAAAGCTTCTGTTATTTTAACTAAACAATGCTTTATAATCTAAGCACGTAATTACATTTATTGATTATCTGTCAAATTTTGACCTTGTTTTCATATTTATACCCTGATATCTAAAAGCATTGTCATTAATTAGAATAGAATATAATATTTTTTCATTCAACCATAATATATTATATTTTAATAATTAATCAAAATAATGATCCTTTTCAATTAATTTTCAGGTGTTAGACTTAGATTACGTAGCAAACTGTAAAATAAAAAGGAATACCAAAATCCACGTTCAATTTTCTTAAACAAGATATACCTACATATTATAATGTTATAATAGGGCTTTTGACATAATTTATAAAATTAGTTTTATAGAATGTCAAGTATTCGTGTACATTTAACAAATCATTACGTGAATTTTACAGTTTAGCACTCTGATTAAATTTTCTCTCTTTTTTATCAAATATTACGTTTGAAGCCTCAGATGAAGTAAAAAAAGGTAGATATCGCACTTAGAACAAGAAATTGTCACCAATTTTATAACTTTGTGTGAGTCAGAAAAGTCCCTGAAAATCGAGATACAATACTACAACTATAAGTGTAATGTGCGATGCGAATGCGAATGCGAAAGTATTCTATCTGTATATCTATCTGTTTAAATAAATTTCAGCAATTTGACAATTCAAAAAAAGATGAAGCACGTAGGAGGCGTCTGTAGATCATTTAAAAATCTTCTTGATAGATTGTCCAGTGAGCATGTAAGCATCGATAAAATATACAACATATGTAATGTAAAACATGTTTATTATAAAAAATAACTTAGTACTAAAAAAACTAGTTGGAATAAAAAATAAATTTCTATGGAATTAAAAATATACTTTTCTAAATTAAAAAAAAGTATATTTTCGTAAATGCAAAATAGAACAAACTCCAGCCGGGGGGCACAAAGGAGTGTTCTACTTTGTACCCCGGGTAGGAGAGATATAGTAGCCGGAGAGGACACCTGAGTCTCAGTTAAAAAGACCAAGGCCGGCTTCGTCGTCTCCGGGCGGTAGTGGACAGCATTAAGATTGGAATGAAGTGTCCTGATGTCGCAAAAATTCACGGATAGCGTGAAAGGAGTCGCCTTAGTCTTATTGCTCCTCTTGCTCCTAGCAGTTTTAGTCGCGAGCAGAATTTCCCTCGGTCAGCTCAGCTCGGCTCAGTCTTACAGCAGCCACCTTTTTTTTATAGGATAGGGTGACAAACGAGCATACAATCCACCTGATGGTAAGTGGTTGCTGTGGTCCATAGACATCTACATATATCCTCAAATACGAATCAAAATGCAGATTTTATTTATTTATTTATTTACATCCAACTAATATCTAACATTACAGGTGCCTCTCTCTACCCAATGCGATAGATAAAGCACTATTTACAATCCTATATTACTATATTAACTTACAGCTAATTATCCATAAAGCAAGTTTTGTGAATTCGTTCAGAGTACAAAAGAATGAATCTGTTTCTCTGTCGATCAGGTTTAATGTTCGAAACGCTCGCGTCAGGGGTGCCTCTCGCAGTAAGTTAGTGCGACATCTAGGGACGGCCAGTAGGTCTGGCTGACGCCGCCGCCATATATACCTAGCCGGAACACGAATATTAATCTTCTTCAACATATTGTCATTAATAATCCTACCCCTAAGAACCATAAAAATATATGAAACTAGTCTAAGTTCTCTCCTTACCCTGAGCTGATTGTATCCCACCGTACCCAGAACAAATAATGTGGGATATTACAGTGGGTAAAATGGGTACACCCCATATAACTTACGATACAAATACCTTACAAATTTGTTTTGTACTTTCTCCAGCATTAGATCGTACTTCTTCTCATGAGGAGCCCAAATTATTGAATTACACTCCAAATGACTCCGAACTAGTGTGTTGTACAAAGCTATAATAGCTTGCACATTTGTGAAACCGTTAACTGTACGTAACGTAAAACCTAGAGTTCTAAAAGCATTTTTACAAGTTTAACAATATGATCCTTAAACGTTAAATCAGCAGAAAATTTTACTCCTAAATCCCTGACTTGCATTACCCTAGACATAGGTGTCCTGTCAATGTAATATGTATACTCTATGGGCTTATGTTTGCGCATGAAAGATATTGTTGAGCATTTAGCGATATTAAATTGTAATTTTTTATCGTTGCTTCATTCATCAACTCTATTTATATCGTCTTGGAGACTGTCACAGTCCTCCAAACTACCTATATCCATCGATAACTTAAACTTCGTCTGCAAATAACAAACATCTTGATTTCTTCACAACATTGGGTAAGTCATTTATCATGATTAAAAACTCCAAAGGTCCTAGATTCTACCCCTGACCCTGACACCAGACCATGTAAAATATGGTTTTGTCGTATGACCCTCATATTCTAAATACTGTTGCCTATCTGTCATGTAGCTAGCGAAAAAACTCAATAAGTGTGGGGTGAATCCAAATTTTGCCATTTTTTTTGTAATATATCATTATTAACCAAATCAAATGCTTTTTTTTAAATCAAAATAAGCAATATCAGCTTGTCCCCCACTATCTACTCGTACTACTAGTATTATATCGGTCACAAACGCTAGAAGCTGGATGCGTTGTCACCCGTGAAGATTAAGATGGAATGCCTCGTTTCCATTAAAAAGGGTCTCCGGTTCTCTACACTCACCATACGAAAAAGCAGCATTAAGCTACTATTTTACGCTGGTATTCTGTGAGAGTGTGGTCCTTCCCCGGTCGAGCCGACCCATTCGTGCTATAACTATACTACTAATAGTAAAACTGCAGCATGGCTCTACCTCGTAAACAATTCATGTTTTATTAGAATATTCGTTGGTAGCCTAAATTTATAAATAGTTTTTGATAGTAAAATAGTCTGTAAGTACTCAACAATTAAAATAGAAACATCAAAAACTTCAAACATTAAATATTTACCTTGAATTCAATTTGATGTAACATAATAACAACTAATTAAAAAAATATGCTGAATGCATATATTTTAATAACTTAGCCTAAAATTAATTACCGAAATCTTGGACCATTAGAAATAAGAAATACTGGCAACATTCTCCCGTTACGTAATCTCGAAGCATTGACATTCGTGCTTCGAATAACCTTCAAAATTGTGTTTGAATAACAAATTAAAATATAGTTAAATGAGCGTTTACGAGTGAAACGATTTTGCTTCAGACTTTTTGTTCACTTTAGTATTGTTTTTGCACACATTTAATTACACAGGACGGCATTTTGTAGGCAAATTTACTGCACAACGCCCCGGGAAGTACTGAGCGAAAATGAGCGTAGTTTGATGGCGTGTACTTACATTAAGGAGCGGAGTTTTTTGGCTTCACCAATAGCAAAGGCCGCGCTGTATCTACCTTTTTTTACTTCATCTGAGTTTCAAGCTAATAATAAATATATAGAGTTGCAGTTAGGAGTTCAGATCGCAAACGTAAAAGTCGTGGATACCAATTCGCGATTCAACTGCACCCTGAACACAACATTGTAACCTTCCTTGTAGTAGTTAACGATACTATTAGTAGGCTGTAGAGAAGCAATGCTAGTATTCTTGAAAATAATAAAGATCTCGAACTACAATAGCTTCTTAGTAACATTCTTTTATCTTAATTCCTTTGTTTCGTTAATTTGAATTCCGTCAACGTTAAATATAAATGACAGGACGCGTCACCATAATTACAGAGATCCGCCATTAACTCTCAGACTGATTAAATTTGCTACAAGCTCGTCAACGCATGTATAGCGGTGAGTTTGCAGAGCGATATTGATAGCGGCGTTCGTTAACCGGCGGAGCAGAGCGGCTGAGCTTGCGGGATTAATTAATGTAAACTAACATATTTAGATAGATAACATGGTTAGATAATTTAGTTAAATGGTTCATAAACTGTTTAGTTTTGTTTAGGCTCCCTGAATAATTTAATAAACATCTTTATATACTGTTATGCTTTCTATTGCTACGTTTCTATGTTTTTTAATAGGATAGGGTGACAAACGAGCACACAGTCCACCTGATGGTAAGTGGATGCTGTGGCCCATAGATATCTACATCTATCCTCGATTACAAATCAAAATGCAGATACGTTGTCACCCGTGAGGACTAAGATTGAATGCCTCATTTCCAGTAAAAAGGGTCTCCGGTTCTCTACTCTCACCATACGAAATACAGCAGCATTAAGCTACCATTTCACACTAGTATTCTTCCATTCGTGCTACAACTATACGTCTAATATAACTGCCGCATGGCTAACCCACTATGTAAGGATAAAGAGATAGGAACAGACACAAAGTAGTTGTACCAGTTACTCGACTCCACAAACACAGAAGTTTATTCTTGAGGCGACGTATACGCTTTTACAACAAAATCCCAGAAAACGTTCAAAATGTGACCTCTGCCAAGTTCAAAACTTTATGAAGCATAAATAGTAGATACATAAAAAGCTATTATAATACTAAAGAATTTCTGGGTTCATCATCATCATTATCACCATTACAGCCCTTCACAAGTCCACTGCTGAACATAGGTCTTTCCCAAGCGGAACCACCTGCATCTCTCGACTTCCTGCATGTCTTACCAGGTCGTCACTCTATCTAGTGGAAGTCGCTCTACACTTCGCCCACCAGTATGAGGCTGCCACTCGAGAACCTTATTTCCCCATTGGTTGTCGGTTCTTCGAGCTATATGGCCAGCCCATGGCCACTTATTTCTCTTCTTCACGATTGAATGCATAAATCGAAGAAAAATCTCTTTGGTTGTACTGTTTGCAACTGGTTGATTTTAATATCAATACATAAATACATTAAGAAAAAGAAAAATAAAAAGTAAAAAAAACACTCTCGCCATTTTTGAAATGTTTTTCTGTCCGCCATAATGAGTGAATCTAACAAAGAAATTCGATACATTCTCAAGTTTTATTACAAAAAAGGGAAAAATTTGACTCAAGACGCGAAAATAATTTGTGACGTTTATGAACCTAAGACAGTGTTGTCAGTAAGAGTAGCACAACGTTGGTTCAAGCGTTTTCAGTGCGGGAATTTAGATGTCAAACATGCACTTGGCTTTGATACGCCATCCGGACAAAGTCGATGCCATTTTTGAAAAAGTAGTGAAAAAACGGCATATTAGTTGTTACAGTATAGACGATTTGAAAATTCCGGCTATACAAACAGCTCGATATTTGGGTACCACACGAGCTCACTGAAAGGAACCTAATGAATTGTGTACTCATTTGCAATATTCTATGTAAACGTAATGATACCAAAACATTTTTGAAAATGATCATGGTCAAAGGATAGTTAACCCTCCACAGACTGTGGCTAAACCCGGATTAACACGCAATAAGGTGGTGCGGTGTCTATGGTGGGATTGGAAGGGTAACGTTTATTATTAGCTTTTACCACCGGGCAAAACCATCGATTCGGATCTCTACTGCAAAAAACTAATGAGACTCAAGCAAGAAATTGAGAAAAAACGACCGTAATTGATCAACAGAAAAGCAGTGGTATTTTATCATGATAATGGCAGACCACACACAACTTTGGCCACTTGACAAAATCTAAGAGAGCTCGATTGGGTCGTATAAATGCAATCACTTTAGAGTCCTGACCTTGCACCCTCAAATTTTCACCTGTTTCGGTCACTTCAGAATTCTTTGTGTTAGGTTACCATCAAAAGGGAACTGTCAAAACTATTTGTCACGTTTTTGATCAAAACTCCCAAGATCTAAGGCCACAGCATCCACTTACCAAAGTTTGAATGATCGTTAGTCACCGCGGTATTAATATAATTTTGTTTAACTTATTATAAGCCCGTGTTTGACTATAATCCTATCTGGTGATAAAGGGTGATGATGCCTTAGATAGTCAATCGCACTGCGTTAAATTTTTTATAGGATAAGGGTGACAAACGAGCACAAATTCCACCTGATGGTAAGTGGATGCTGTGGCACATAGACATCGACATTTAACGTCGGTTAAGAATCAAAATGCAGATGCAGTGTCACCCTTGAGGACTAAGATGGAAAGCCTCGGTTTCAGTAAAACTGGTCTCCGATTCTCTACACTCACCATACGAAACAAAGCAGCATTAAGCTGCTATTTCACCCTGGTATTCTGTGAGAGCGTGGTCCTTCCACGATCGAGCCGACTCATTAATGCTACAACCATAATAGCTGCAGCGCGGCTCTACCAAGTACAATAAAAAAATAGTTTAACATAATCCTATGTTTCCTAAATTAACTTGGACAACTACAAATTAAAATTACTTTTGTGGTGGATTTTACTTAACTCATTCAAATTTTTAATACATAAGGAGGGATTGATGAAGAGCGAAGAGCAACGCCGCAGCTATACTAAGGTTATAGCTGAATAGACCGGGAAAGACCACGCTCTCACAGAATACCAGCGTAAAATAACAGATTAATGCTGCGGTGCGGTGCGTATAAAGAGCCAGAGACTCTTTTTACAGGAAACGAGGCATTTTAACTTCGACCTCAGGGATGATCACTTACTATCAAGTGGACTGTGTTCCCGTTTGTCCCCCTTATTTCATCATTTTTTTTCTACGTGATAGAGCTATGCTGCAGCTATATTAATATATTACGTACGAAAGGGTCTGCTCGACCAGGGAAGGACCATGCTCCATGGAAGGAGGCGTTCAATCTTAGTCCTCACGGGTGACAACGCATTCGCATTTTGATTCGTAATCGAGGATAGATGTAGATGTCTAAGGGCCACAGCATCCACTTACCATCAGGTGGACTGTGTGCTCTTTTGTCCCCCTATCCTATTAAAAAACATAGAAACGTAGCAATAGAAAGCATAACAGTATATAAAGATGTTTATTAAATTATTCAGGGAGCCTAAACAAAACTAAACAGTTTATGAACCATTTAACTAAATTATCTAATTATGTTATCTATCTAAATATGTTAGTTTACATTAATTAATCCCGCAAGCTCAGCCGCTCTGCTCCGCCGGTTAACGAACGCCGCTATCAATATCGCTCTGCAAACTCACCGCTATACATGCGTTGACGAGCTTGTAGCAAATTTAATCAGTCTGAGAGTTAATGGCGGATCTCTGTAATTATGGTGACGGGTCCTGTCATTTATTTTTAACGTTGACGGAATTCAAATTAACGAAACAAAGGAATTAAGATAAAAGAATGTTACTAAGAAGCTATTGTAGTTCGAGATCTTTATTATTTTCAAGAATACTAGCATTGCTTCTCTACAGTACTAATAGTATCGTTAACTACTACAAGGAAGGTTACAATGTTGTGTTCAGGGTTGCAGTTGAATCGCGAATTGGTATCCACGACTTTTACGTTTGCGATCTGAACTCCTAACTACAACTCTATATATTTATTATTAGCTTGAAACTCAGATGAAGTAAAAAAGGTAGATACAGCGCGGCCTTTGTTATTGGTGAAGCCAAAAAACTCCGCTCCTTAATGTAAGTACACGCCATCAAACTACGCTCATTTTCGCTCAGTACTTCCCGGGGCGTTGTGCAGTAAATTTGCCTACAAAATGCCGTCCTGTGTAATTAAATGTGTGCAAAAACAATACTAAAGTGAACAAAAAGTCTGAAGCAATATCGTTTCACTCGTAAACGCTCATTTAACTATATTTTAATTTGTTATTCAAACACAATTTTGAAGGTTATTCGAAGCACGAATGTCAATGCTTCCAGATTACGTAACGGGAGAATGTTGCCAGTATTTCTTATTTCTAATGGTCCAAGATTTCGGTAATTAATTTTAGGCTAAGTTATTAAAATATATGCATTCAGCATATTTTTTTAATTAGTTGAAAATTATGTTACATCAAATTGAATTCAAGGTAAATATTTAATGTTTGAAGTTTTTGATGCTTCTATTTTAATTGTTGAGTACTTACAGACTATTTTACTATCAAAAACTATTTATAAATTTAGGCTACCAACGAATATTTTAATAAAACATGAATTGTTTACGAGGTAGAGCCATGCTGCAGTTTTACTATTAGTAGTATAGTTATAGCACGAATGGGTCGGCTCGACCGGGGAAGGACCACACTCTCACAGAATACCAGCGTAAAATAGTAGCTTAATGCTGCTTTTTCGTATGGTGAGTGTAGAGAACCGGAGACCCTTTTTAATGGAAACGAGGCATTCCATCTTAGTCTTCACGGGTGACAACGCATCCACTGCAAGTAACCTTCTAGCGTTTGTGACCGATATAATACCAGTAGTACGAGTAGATAGTGGGGGACAAGCTGATATTGCTTATTTTGATTTCAAAAAAGCATTTGATTTGGTTAATAATGATAAATTACAAAAAAATGGCAAAATTTGGTTTCACCCCACACTTATTGAGCCCCACCAGCGACTGCCGCCCCATGGCAGCACCTCATCGGGAGAGGAATATTCCTCCCCGTTCTCCTTCCCACCACCATCACCACCGCATCAATGGTGCGGCCCCGTTTGAGTCGCGGAGGATAGGGCGAGTGGCGCATCGCCATACCAACACTCCTCTTCCTCCGCGACTCCACCTCGGCTGCAGCGGTAGGTGGGGAGGACACACCTCTCACCGCAGTCCACCAACACACATCCGAAGTGGGCTTCCCAAGCCCACTCGGAGTGGCCACCTCGGGCCGGCCCTCCACCTCGGACCAGCCATATGGGTTCCTCTTCGTTTCGCCGCGGGTGACCAAGCCACGGCTTCTAAGCCCCCCCGCCACGACAAGGCGGGAACCCGTTCGGGGGGGGGAATAGGCTATACTTGTCGACAACGATTCGTCTCAAATAAGGATATAGTATTGGCTTTCACTGTCCTCATCTTTTAAGACAAATAAATTTTACTGATAACACTTCATATCAGAGATGCAGGAAGGCGCAATTATCGCAACTAACTTGATGGGAGTTTCCATAAACTGAAATAATTGCACAATCTAAGAATACTGTTCCAGGATTACTCAGACTACCAAACAACGTATAGTATTAAACACTTACCCCGTTGCACTTATAAAATTAACGTTCCACGAATATAAGCTTCTATTTAAAATATATAAGGTTCACTGATATATATTTAAGCAAACTTATAAGTCTTTAAACTTTAAATGTCTGACAAGAATTACCGCTACGTCGTACTATGTAGGTATTGTTTATTCTGTCACGACTCGTCGCGAACCCCGCCCTCAGCCGTTCGTCCCTACCCCTACCCTCCAATACTTTTATCAAGTTCGGAAACAAGTCCCATCTCAATTATCAATTTAATTGCCACATTCTTTTATCATCACACGATGTACATATAGATATCACTGATTTTATAGTAATTACATTGCAAATTGTTGTTAATACCAACAATGTAATAATTTTAAAACTATTACTACTACTACTAAATACAACTAAAATTTACTGGAACACACATGTGACCTTTGCCAATTATTAAAACATTATATCTGTTTGGCAGCTGTGAATAATATTTATATTCGTTTTTGTAAATTGAGAACATAAATTTAGTTTTTTTTTTTCTAAAAACCGATAATGATGACAGACTATGCAGTGGGGGTGGCAAATCGTTCCAGCATTTTGAGGCGGCGTATCTAAAGCTACCCTGAAACGACAGCTTAGAACTTTTAGCGATTACTTAGACCACCTTGTTTGATATTCTTGCGTGTCAAGGGGTGGGTAAGTTTATTTTCGAGATATGTTGGAGTGCGATATTTTAATAAATTAAATAATAAACAAGCCATATGCCCTTTATTTTATGAGAAGTTTAATTATTTTACCCTTTTGAATGGTCTTTGGAATGTTACAAGTGCATAGTAACAACTAGGACGTTATTTGAATTGGTACATCAATACCTTTGTCTAACTGCTAACTATTTTTTATTCAAATTTATATGCGAACAGAAGTATCTTTTAATAATTATTATTGAGAATTTAACATACATACCTCAGACGAAATAAAAAATACATACTTACTACGTTTTTTGAGCCACAAATTCTAAACTATGTTCAAAATTTCAAGTCTCGATCCGAACACACATAGAAGGGAATTAATAAAACGATGGTCAGAAGTAAAAGAGAATCATAAATGACTGTTTATGACAATAATAATAAATAAATACAGTAAAAAAAACTTCTACCTTTCCAAATTTCCTCTTTTCAACGGACTTTTTGCGGACTTCAAAATTCGGCTTTAAACTACAAAACATATATAAATACGTAAATTATCTGCCTCATTAATGTATACGTAACGCGTTCTTTTATAATCTCCTACCGTCTATTGCCCACTACATTACTTCGCAGTGAACAAAAGGGACAACGATAGACAAATTGTGTCGTTTCCCGCGTTCACTTGAACAATACGAACATGGTATAAATATAAGTGTTTGTTTTATAAAAGATATCTTTTGTATGGTTTCGTTCATTGTATTTTTTTACACTAATAACTGATTTCTATATAAGACACTTCGTTTCCTTTTACGAGCCGTTTTGCATCAAATGAAGAGCAAGAAACTTTTTTTTTAAACAAAATACCGGTAGAGTTATACAACATATAAATCAATGAGTTACACTATTTATGAACAGTTTGAAGGTTTTTATTTTTATTTTATGTGTTTCTAGTTGTTTAATAAATAGTTTGTAATATAGACTACTTTACATATACATCGGATTAATAAGCTAAAGAGGAAATCCGTCAGCCATACAGCTAGAAGAACCGACAAGTGATGAGCAGGAAAACTTCTCGAAAAAACTTTCTTGTACCTGTAGGCAAACCGGTGACGACCAGGTAAGACATGCAGGAACTCGATGGATACACGTAGCTCAGGACCGTGCTTTGCACCATTACTTGTGGAAGGTCTATGTTCAGCTGTGGTCATGTGAAGGACTCTAATGATGACGATGATGACATGCGAGATACATGTCATCATCGTCATCATTAGAGTCCCTCACATATGCAATGAAAATAGGAAATTAGTCATTAGGGCACAAGCGGCAGTAAAAGTAAAGAATAAGTTACAGGCCATATACCTACGTCCCGCTACCGGGCACATGCTTCCTCTCATGTCTGTCCAAAGACTATATAACCACTTGACTGCGCATACAGTGCCCCGACGCTCGAAAACTATTAGTATTTTGTCGCCTATGCATCGGCTATGGTACTATTAACCAATTTAGTATTGTCCAAGTGTTAGACCTGTGTGCACGCTAAATTAATGCAAATTTTTATAACTTTTATGCAATTATAATGCATCAAAATTCGCGGTGAAGTGGTGTGGGAAACATTCCAAGGACAGATGTCCAAAAAGAATGGAGTAACTTTTCATTGCTAAGTAAAAAATACGAAAATTATTGTTGATTAATTCAGATTATGAGCCACCGCAGGGGTCTATCTAAAACGGTGGCCGGGTAAATAACGACATGGTTGAGTCGCACGTTGATGTCTTTTGGAAAAGTCTCGTTCTATTATTAGACAATTCTAATGCTTCTATCCCTTTCTTTCCCTTTGTATGTTTATCGTAAACATTAGTACCTACTTACTGTTATCTTTAATAGCTAAAAGTCGATATCGAAAATAATAAAATTTAAATTAATAAAAAGATTATTTAATTCACACACTGTGAAAAAATACTTATCTACTTTTAACCGTCTTCAGAAAAAAGAGGGTGTTCTCAGTTTGTCGGTATTTTTTCTTAGTTAAAGTATATAGTTACCTAGTTAAATTAGTTAGATTGGTGTACCAAATCAGAACGGCTTACAATTTCAAAAGGACACTAAAGACAAGTTATTGTACGGATCCACTACAGTAATAGATATTTGTCGTCGTTGTAACATTTTTAATAAGAGGGCGATCAATGAGAGTGGTTCAAAAGTGCTGCCTTCGAAATATAATACAAATTATTTTATGAGAACTGTATAAAAAACTCTGATTAGGTATTATTGATTCCCGTATATTTATTTTCAACAATTTGAAATATAATCAACAAATCATTAAATTGAATTAGCAAGATGCATAATTTACAAATATGTAGACGCTTGTTTATATTTTTTACAAAGAACAATCAGGACCCTTAAACTTTAATTCGAAATAAATATAACAAATTAATTCATTTTAAAATCAATAATAATATAATATATAAATGTTTTCGTTGTAACTGATTGATTTTGATTAAATATTAATTCTATGATTTTAATTGAGCATTTTTCATAATGATAAAATCCATTTTATCGATAACGAATATTTTCCTTTATTAAGAAGAGCAACCCTAAAGATAGCCATAACAACACAACTTGACCATTTGCAGCCGCGCGTTCTTCCTCGTCCCCCGGCCCGCAGTAGTGAGCCGTGTGCTTAGAAGAAATCTGCCTATACGCTCTCTAGTGGTTATATTCTCTATGTGTCTGTCTTATAGATCAATAATTCTGCCTTACTGCTTCAGTGTGTGTAGACGGACTTTCACACTTCCTCTCTTAAACTCTCACCCACATTGCCTCGAAATCATTAAATTTCCATACTTCAGACATGCAAATATACTCACGACGTTTTCCTTCACCGTCACGCATGTGGTAAATCAGCGCATTTCATTGGTGCCGGCGGGGATCGAACCCAGTTTGCTCGCTTAAGTTCTTCCAAGAACCAACCTCACCTGCACGTGAAGTTCTAACTCAGTCGCATGGAGTTCGTGGAATAAGCTGGGGTACTCTGACCCTGAGTTACGAACAATATATAACTACAAGCGGTGGGCTTCAAATTTAGAATACAATTAGTGTTTAGTGTATAAATCAAGGAAAAACTAAAACATTTGTTAATTTATGTCCAGTTTTTGAGATACACTAACTGCATAAATAACTTTGTAATCCCATATAAATATATAGAATTACAAAGTTACATTTGCAGTGAATGAATCAGTGTACTTGTATATGTATTACAGGTGCACATAGGTACGTTGTTGGTACTCAAGAAGTAGAAGGTACCGGAAAGGTAAAAAACTAGGACTATCTTATATACAAAAAGAAATGAGATACTATTAAAAACGTAACTTGTAAAACGTGGCAATCGCATTCAATCTAATTTAATATTATAATACGTATTACTTGTGAGATACATTGTGGTTTCATGCGATGGCCAAGTTAATCTATATATTTCAAACATAAAAGACTTTTAACATTGATATGGTCACTATAAAATGTTGTTAGGTTAGCTAATTTCGTAATAACTTAAAACAGAAGGACCCTTAAGTATGAACTGAATAAATTAACCGACTTGGTATTATATGGATCTCACAACTTTTTACGGTAGAAGAACTGAGTTGCGAGACTTGGTTTTTTTACAAGTTATGTTTTTAATGGTATTGATTTTTCTTGCAAATCGTTCGGGAAAGATGCAAGACCAACAGTCAATAAGAAGAAGAAAGAAAAAGTATAGGGAAGTGATAGGGAAAAGTAATTACTCTCTCACGGAACGGTTTGAAGATAATTGCTGTTTTATTCCCAAGGAATTCTCCCCTTAAAGTGATACAGTCCATATCGAAGAATTAAGGCGTTGGGACCGGGACGACTTCGGAAGACCCGTAATCCCCGCCTGAACCTATTTTCTGAAAAGGAAGAGGTTATCGCCCTTGTGTGTTACTCCGTTGCGGAGATCACATACGTTGTTCCCGAACCCAACGTAAGCGTTATAGGAGGCCGGATCGAGAGAAGCCTCGATTCCCCCTTCTGTTTCTTAGTTAACGTTTGTCTGGTTCCTTTTCAAGGGAGTTTCGGGGACAATAAATCGATCTAGCTAGGATTAATTTTTAGAAAATGTCCTGTTATCCGTGTTTTCAGGCAATAAAAAACTGCTACAATATAAGAAGGTAAATTTTGACAGACCACTAACGATCGTAATAGCTCAAGTGAGAAGTCGGTCGGCCGTGATATCGGAGTTCCGTGGTTCGCGTCATTTTTTTCAAGTTCCCTTCTTTTGTCAGAAAATCTATTATTTCAAACCCTCTTTTTAGTATTTTTTAAAAATACGAAAATTTTTAGAATTTTTTACTCATGATTTTTTATTCAAATAACCAGTTAAATTTTTTCTATTCTGTCAATAAGATCAAAAAATATTATTTATGTTTCATCAGTATGTAATTTATGAATGTAATTTCAAAAAAAAATTGGTCATCCGGGTACTAAATACTTATAGTCTAGTGTAGAAAACCATAATATCCATCGCGATAACGCAACTGTTCGCGTTATCGCGGTGTGTGGGCAATAAGAGAATAGTATCATAGATCACCCAATTTCCAGTGGTTATTATTATTCATGTACTTTTTAGTAGTATAATTAGGGTTGCCATCCGTACGTATTAATTTTATCCCTAATTAAACTGTTGCCCTTTTTTATATTAACGGTGGTTGGAAGTCTGGAACAATTAAGGTTTACGGAAATAATTTTTCCGTCATGAATGTAAAATTGAAAAAAGAAAGAAATAGAGCATGTATTATTATTATTATTAAAAATTAATTGTTAATTTATTTTAATATGAATCTTAATTGCCCAGACCCCTATAATTATTTTAAAGGTGCTTATTAGATATTTAAGGGCAAAGCAAAGAGCAATAACAAATGTATATATATTGTAAAATACATAAAGATTAAAAATAAATGTGTACACCTTTTTTTGAACAAATATAGTTTTTTTTTTTTGAAAAAATACTACATTGGTTCAAAAAAGGGTGTCGACCCTAGGTTTGATAACCCCTACACCACCACACGGGATTGAAACATTTTTCAATCCCGTATGGTGGCGATGTAAGAACATCCACTATCCCATATCGTCCCGTGGGTGTCGTAAGAGGCGACAGAAGGAAATTGAAACAGGAGGTAGGCCGCAGCGTTTCCTTAACAACAACGCAAAGTAATAAAAAAACTGCGGTTGCCAACCTGCCTGCCAAGAGTGGCAACTGTGGCAAAATCCCCTATGAGGCAGTTTATGGGAGAGGCCTATGTTCAGCAGTGGACTATTATGGGCTGCGATGAATGGAAGAATGGAAAAAAAATTGCTTAATAAAAATTTTAAACTTTTGATAGATAAGTCCTGCATATTTTCTGGAACTTTGTTGTAAAAACGTATATTGCCGTGCCATGTAGAAATTACTGACTCTGAAGTCGAGTAACTGGCATAACTAACTTGTGCTTGTTCCTAGTATTGAAAATATGTACTGTGTCTGTAATTGCTTCTTACTAAAACTTAAAATGAGCTATCGTCTATGCAGGGAATTTATCTCTCGTCTATCATTCCGTCAGATAACGGCGAACAGTCCAACCCTCCCTCTGTCGCAATCTGAAATCCCCCGCTTAATAGTCTTGTCGGGCGTGTCGGTCTGCTGATGACTTGTATCTTTCGTCCTCGACGTAATAGGGATAAGGTCACGTAATGTCATTAACACTTAAGTGTATTTTTTTTTAATTTGGACAGAGTATTTTTTGAGATTTGGATAAACAATTCTACTACGTTCACAATATTTATTTTAAATGATCTTTATAATAATTATAAAAACGACCGGTTTCCTGTGCCTATCCAAATCACACAAATAAAGCTGGAGTTTCACCAAGTGAACCAATCATACAAATTATATTTTTAATTAAGTAAATTATACGCCTAGTAGTCTAAGTTTATAATCAAAAAATGATATAAAGAAGAATTAATTCCAAATATTTTATTTCCCTACACCCTTGCACCCATAGTCACGGAAGGAAATAGGTGTTTGAGGTATTACTACTACGTTAGTAATATAGTTCGATGGTTTTTGCCCAGAATGAATGTATTGTCCGTTCACCAGGTGTTTGACGTCTTGATTTTTTTTATAGAATAAGGGTGACAAACGATCACATAGTTCACCTGAATTTAAATGATGCTGTGGTTCATAGACATCTATGTTTATTCTCAATGAAGGATCAAAATGCAAATGCGTTGTCATCCCTGAGGACTAAGATGTAATGCATCACTTCCAGTAAAAGGGTCTCCGTTTGTCTACACTCACCACAGCAGCATTACGCTACTATTTTACGCTGGTATTTTATGAGATCGTGGTTCTGCAGCGGTTGAGCTGACCCATTCATGTTACAACCATATATAGCTCTACCACGTATAAACTTTACGATAATATAACCCAAATGATATTTTCAAACATTTGAAACGTTAATGCGTTGCAATAATGTTTCAAATATTTTATGAATCTTCTTTGTGAGGTTGGCGTAAGAAACTCCATTGCCATCGAGTACGTAGCTCAACACAAGTACAGGTTGGTACGTACTCGTCATCCTACTTACCCTTGTGCTTGGAAAAAGCCTTGCGTAGTGGCGTACTGTAGCATCCTGTATCCTTATCGGTGTTTGATGTATAGATATTTGATTGAGGCCAGTCAAACCCATTCAATTCAAGATCAAAACATATCTTAGTTATTTTGGTAACATATATATAATTTTATTGAAAAGGGGTAAATTAATTATATATATATATATATATATATATATATATATATATATATATATATATATATATATATATATATATATATATATATATATATATATACATCGGTGTTGTAATAATCATTTAACCATCTATTATGGTGAATCTTAGTAATCAGTATTGCCATTAACACATTGAGCTGAAGATTTTATATTCGGTCTTAGAGTCGGCTTAAAGCCTGGCCACCACCTGGACTTGGATATGTGTTTCTTCTTCCTTCTTTTTGATATATCTTTGTAACCTAAACCACAGAATAAATAATAGTTGGTACCTACTACGTACTTGGATGTAATATATTATATTTGTGTGTATTTGTAATCGCGTTCTCTAAACGATTCCAATGATTTCGATGTAATTTACAATACAGTTTACCAAAATCCGTCTTAACTAGGTTTCATTACTGGGAAATTCGTTTTCTCCGTATTTTCACGCACAAAGCAACGAGCTTGACTTGCCTAAGCAATATGATTATCATTTATCAATTCCTGGATTTTTAATAGTCTAATGGCTTGAACGTAGATCTACACACGCTTGAGTGTGCAAGTTCGAATCCTGCACCATGATTAGATTTTTTTAGATTTAATTTGTTTACCTTTAGTATTATACTTTTCGGTTTTTTATTATTTTGTAAATTAATCAATTTGACTGAGTTTTTTTTTCATGTGTTTTACACACATACTAGAACTTTTTTTCTAGGTTAACTTTTTTTTACATGTTGATAAAAATATCCTACTTTTGTCGATGTAATTTTTTACAATCTTAGTATTCTATATTATTCATAAAATACAGTATTTTTTATATTTATTATAAAATTAATTTCCTACATCTTGAACGAATAATCGCAGTTCGCATGTATTTCACTAGATGTCGCTGTGTCAAGAATAATTGAGGTATGGTTTGACCGTTTGTAGAACGACAATAGTTTTGTCATCCCAATGAACATCCAGATGTGTTGTTACCTACTGAGGACTTGGGTTAAATTCCCAATTTTATTTTTGCAGTGCCGATACGGTTTTAAAGCCCAATTGGCACTCAGTATAAGACTTACCAAAACCTGTATACATGTATGAAATACAAAGTAGCGCTTTTTTCTGCCAAACGCACCGTTTTCCAAGGTAATAATAACAATATATGCCTATGTGAATGACTCATTCGAGTCGGGCCAGGATTTTGATTGAACATTCTTTTGTTAACGAAATGAAATCTTTTCTTCATGCTTTTTTTGCACATCTTGCATTCAGCCTTATTTTCTCCTTTGTCCACAAAATAATCCCTTGCCAAATTTTTTCTTAGAAGCCTTACAGGCTATGGATTTGTATGTACGTAGATCAATTTACTATTAAACTATGATGAATACACAAAAACACTATTATTTATAGTTTAAAAATCGTCATTTTCAACTAATAAACACAATAATATTCAGTTTAATACATTTATGTACTTAAGCACTAATTAATATAAAAGTTTAAAAATTGTCTCCTAATTCAATAAACGTGTGAAATAAACTAAGATGACGATAAGTTATTTATCAAAAAAATGAACATTTATTTACCATCAAATTATTACGAGAACAATTTTAAAAACGACGCCAAGCAAAAAAAGGTGTTATGGCTCAAATTCCGGTCACCCTGCACAGAATGTCATCATTTTGCGTAGCCTTATGATTTTATGGTAGGTTTATCTGTTATTGGAAAGTTAATATTGGCATAGTATAAACTCGTAACAACTTTTAATTTTGAATCATGTACGTCACAAGCATTAAATACGTACCTAGTCTTAATGCAGACGATAACAATTATTTTATTTTAACGTTTTACTACTTACCTGACTGTGTTCTAGTTTTATGTAGTTCGATTTTTCTTTTAAAACTAAACAACTAATTAAAGCAAAGTAAGAAAAAAATTAAGCATGTTGATTTCTCTTGCAAGTTTTCGAATCATCATCATTATTCGAAAACTTGCAAGAGAAATCAACGTATTACGTACGCATTTTACAAGTTCACTAAAATGAAAATCCTCCTCTACAGACTGCCGCAAAGCATGGCCCTGATGAGCCACTTTCCTTGTTATGAGTTTTTCATTTATGTTCTAAGTTAGAATTAGTATTACTAAGTCAGATTTAATTATATTTATTGCTTGTCTTTGTTTTTCACAAAAAATAATTAAATTACCAAATAAATTATAAGGTGTTCTTTATATACTTAGTCGGGTCATAAGTTCTGTCAAAACCTTATTATTTAAAATTTTCGAATACTGATATACTAGATGAACTTCACCAAATAAAAAAAATACAACTTTTGCGCTTGGCGAAAAAAAAGACATTAATTTTCATTAATTTTCAAATATGGAGTGCTTGAAAAAAGAAGATGAGAGTAGCGGTTATCGCGTTGCACCGCTGTGGTTACGAGCCAAAACAGATTTTCAATATTCTACAAAAATTGAAAATAACCCTACGATTTGTTTGTCGCACTATAAAACGATTTATTGAAGATTCAACCTTCGAAGATCGTAAGAGGACCGGCCTATCTCGTACAGTTAGGACACCCGCAATCATCAAAGCAGTAAAAGCGCGAATCCAACGAAATCCTGTTCGTAAACCAAAAATATTAGCTCTTCAGATGCGTCTAAGCAGAACCACGGTCAAAAGAGTGATCAATGAAGACCTACGAAGAACTACGAGCGTATCGTAAGAAGACCGGATATTTTTGAACAAGCGTTTGAAAAAAATTAGACTGGTTAGATCCCGCGCTTTGTTACGGTGGTACGCGGGAGCAAAATACCACGAAATTTTGTTTTTGGATGAAAAAATTGTTAACATCGAAGAAAGTTATGATAAACAAAATGATAAGGTGAATGTACACAGCAGTTAAGAAGGCAGCACGCGTATTCCGAGGGTTCAACGAGCACATTATCCTTCGTTACTCATGGTTTGGCTTGCAGTCTCGTATTCAGGCTTAACTGAGGTGTTTTTCTGTGAAAAAGTGTAAAAACCAGTACCGAGGTGTACCAAAATACCGCTCTAACAAATACAGTGGTACCTCTTTCTTAAACAATGTTCAAAAACAGATATTAGATATTCCAACCGGACTCTGCACCAGCCCATAGATCATGAAGCACGCAAAACTGGTTGATCGCCCATGAAATTGCCTTTATCGGACATGAAAACTGGCCCTCTTCTAGTCCAGATTTAAGCCCACTGGATTATAAGTTATGGCAACATTTGGAGGAGAAAGTCTGCACTAAGCCTCATCAGAATTTTGAATCTCTCCGAGCATCTTTGGCTAAAGCAGTGGCTTCTGCCACTGCTTTACACACACACACACACACACACACACACACACACACACACACACACACACACACACCACCCACACAGATATGAGTGTGGTGCGTGCTGCGATTGACTGCCGCGTCGACTACGGGCATGTATTCAAAATAGGGGAGGACTTTTGAATAATGTAAACAAATTGTATTCTAAATTAAATTACCTTTCGTTTCATATATAATTTCTATAAATTATATTAAAAAAAATTCCGCACATTGGCATGAACTGAAGTAAAAAGAACGATCTTCCAAGCTTCCAACGTGTGTACGCCGCGCCGTCACAAACTCTTAGCCAATATCTTTGCCACTACATTCGCCACTATGTTGGCTAACGTGTAGAGCCGCCGTAAGAAATTTCATTGTTGGTTAAACTACCGCCATCTAGTAATTGGTTTATGAAACACTTAATACTATTTTATTTATGGCGGCTCTGGAATCTTGTATTTATAGCTATTTCATGTGATGTATATCATATATGATGTATGATGTAAATCAATCAATATAGTAGTGGCCGCCACAAAAAATGAAGATTAATTAGTAATAATTCTAATGACGGGTATACAGGAAATTCTAAAAAAGGAAATCATATTCTATTAAGCAAGTTATTGTTATATTTAATTGTATTTATTAACTACATTAAAAATATATAAGTCCGGTGTTACTAAATTAATTAATTTTGTCTTCCGAAATAATAAATAATAAAAAAATCCATTTATAGTTCTAAATTCTATGAAGGGATTTTTTTATTATTGTATTTATATGCAAGTGCTTATTTCTTATGATTTCATATTTTTGAGTGTTTTATCTTACGATAACAAGCAATTACTTGCTTGTGTATAATAGCACAAAACGGAGGGCTCAAGAATGTGCTTTAAGGTAGAATTTGTAATTGGTGCAGTGACATAAATATAATAAAAGAGTTATAAAATAATATGTTAATTTCAAAACTGTAATTTTATGATGATTTTTAGTAAGTTACTTTCTACATTATGTGCAGACAACATGGAATTTTATAACATCGCACGTTTTGGTGTTATTTTATTTTCATTATATCATCATGTTTAAAATTGTGAAATAAAAATGTGTTAATAATACTGAAAATCATTATTTTTGCCCTAATAGTCCCACAACTTATCGAGAGTATTTATGCCGATTTCTAAATAACATACAGTGTTTTTATTGTTATTTGCAAATCGACAAAATACATAATAAAAATAACAACATGAAAGGAGTAGTACCTATACAGAACAGGTATATATATATAGTATTTCTAGTTAGGTATAGTTGTAGTAGTAGTTATTAAACTAGCTTCCAGGCAGCGCTGTTGTCGCGGCCATATCAAATGGATTGCGCACTTTCTTATTTTTTGTAGGAGGTGTGGATTTACAATCAAAATATGATCCATCATTCTTGAATAAAACTAAATTTACGGATTTTATCGCGTTTATTTCACTACTTTTACTTATTTTTAATTCCCGACGTTTCGGGTGCATTCCATCATTCTTATTCATTTCGAAAATAACGTTAAATCCATATATACAACCCAACCATAGATAAATAAACTTAAAACTTATAAAACCATGAAACCAAACGTCACAACTCAGTGTTGCCAACCCTAACATAGAGCAAAAGTGTAGATAAGTTATAATTACTAGCATTAAGTAAAACAGATTACACAGTAGCACTTCTTATTCACTTGATCAACGAATCACAGTAATTATATATTATTCTCTACTTAATGTAAATGATCACAGATTGTTGTTCATGTTGTTCTATGG
Organism: Parnassius apollo; assembly: GCA_907164705.1. NCBI lineage: Eukaryota > Metazoa > Arthropoda > Insecta > Lepidoptera > Papilionidae > Parnassius > Parnassius apollo. The sequence continues at coordinate 167,639 of CAJQZP010000869.1, read as the reverse complement.
TTTTACAATTTATTAACCTTATAATCATGTACGTATTATAATATATTATATAGGTTTCGATGGTTTTAAACCCATTGGTAACATATCCTTGAAAAAAACTGTAGTAAACTGTAAAAAATTTCAAATTAAAAACCAGTAAATCTACATCTTTATCTTTGTATTATTTATTGTACAATTTAATAATATTAATAAATAGAATATATAGATAGATCCGCTCATCGCCTAAGACTATTTTATATTTTTGTACCCATAAATAGTTTGTCAATTAGAAACATAACATTTAATGCACCTAATTTAAGTTGGTCATAATATTAATGTAACTTTGGTAATGTAATGTATTATAATGTGTTAATTATAATAATGTGTCGACAGCAATTGTGTACGGAAAAACTCTAATGAGTTTATGTTTACACTAAAACTATTCATCTTTGTAATCATAAATTTCTTAAATAAATAAAATAAATAAATAAATATATAAGACACTGACATCCATTTTGAATACGCGAATCATTCTTAGGCTGGATTTAAGTCAGGTGATGTCATTTGCTCATAATTGATGCTGAGGCGGTGGTCATGGAACCAAGGAACCACTATTCATTGACGCGATCATTGGCAAAATGGTTAAACGCAACCGTCGGAACTTCTCCGTCGCCTGGATAGACTAAACAAAGGCATTCAAGCTGCACAAAGTTCACTGAACTGTAAGATACCTCCTCCGGCAGTTTATGGGAAAGTGGAGTACAATCCTTTGTCATCTAGGCGAGCTGATAACGGGTATCCGTTCCGTATGGAAAGCCGCATAAGTGTAAGAAGGGGTATCTTCCAGGGCGATTGCTTGAGTCCAATCTAGTTTTGCTTCTCCCTGAACCCTCTCAGTACCTTACTGGAGGACTCCGTGATGGAATTTCAACTTCGCACAGGAGGTACAAAAGTAACCCACCTGTTCTACATGAATCATCTCAAATTATTTGCTTCAAGTCCTCCCATCTTGTGGAATTGCCAAACATCATTTGTGATTTTAGTAATTTTATTGGAATGGAGCTGGGGATGGATAAGTGTGCGGTCCTCCATGTTGATAGGGGAAGGGTTGCTAACTCTGAGGGCATAGACTTCTTCTTAGAGATCTATGCCTATTTACCTAAGGACAGAATATCGGTACCTATGAGGTCGGTATTAAACAGTGCGTTTGCGATGTGTTTTATGCACGCTTAACCAAAGTGTATTAACATCCTTATTTTCGGTGTGAATAAGACACATGCATATAACGGTTGGGTCATGCTTGTACTCATGAATGCCTTTGGCATACTTAGGTGGACTCAAACTGAACTTAACGCCCTGGAAAGAAAAATCCGCACTACTATAACGTCCCATAGGATGCATCACCCAAGATCGTCAATTGTAAGACTGCCCTTGTCGCGGAAACATGGATTAGAACAAAATGCAATAAATAATGACAACTTTAATATTATGACAATACCATCTGAAAAACCCATTAACTTGCCTGCCTGTTGTACTACATTTTCAAATAAAATATTGCAAAAAGATATTCAACAAAAAACAGAAATAAACTGTGATACTCCTCTTCTGTATGCAAGTAAAGAGCAAATAAATTCCCATGAAAAGGGTAATAAAGTATGGATACGAAAAATTGTTATTGTAGCGGACGAACAAGGTTATAAAATAAGAGAAACACTGCAGAATTTTGTTGGTTATGAGTTTATAGTAACTTGTTACTCAAAGTATGGAGCCCCTTTAAAAGAGGTGTTAGCGCCTGCAGAATCTGAGTTAAGCAAATTGAACAGCAATGATTTTGTAATAATACTTGGAGGAATTAATGATAAAAATCCTCGTGAACTATTGTTTTTCCTTAGACAATTTTTGAACAATGCGAGCAAACCCAATATTTTAGTATCAGTAGTACCACGTATCAAATATCTTAATGAAAGAAAATTAAATTATGAAATTAAATTTATATGCTCTGAATTTAAGTATGTTAATTTTATTGAAATGAATTATTCTGTCATGATACCTAGGCGCAAATATTTTCCTCTATATACAAGCCAGTTACTTCTACAAGAAATATTACGTGTGGATTATAAATTAAAATATGAGATATACTGTAAAAGCTTAAAAGACATACCGGAACATAAGCAGACCTTTACTGAAAATAGTACCCAAACTGACATGTTTGTCGACCTTGTAAAATGTAATAACTTTTCTGACAGTAGCACCCAAACTGACATGGCAATTGAAACACCTTCTCAAATTAATTCTACCAACTTTTTTCTTGTATAACCAAATAAGTATACTTCATCAAAATATTAACGGCCTCATAAACAAGTGTGACTTATTAACTACATCTTTAGAATCTATAGAAAGTGTAAAAGATGTTAAAGTTTTATGCATTACCGAACACAATATGTCTAGTATTGATTTATATATCTTAAACATTCCAAATTATTCATTGGGTTCAGTGTTTAGTCGTAGAAATCGTCGCGGTGGATCTTGTATTCTGGTACATAACTCACAAAAGTTTATACCAATCATTAACATAAAAAAAATATTCGATTAAAGGTATAATCGAATGTTCAGGAATACAATTACCTGAACATAAACTATATATATTCTGCATTTACAGACCCCCCAGGGTATGTTCTGAAGATATCAATAAGTTTTTCGCAAAATTTACTTCTTTATTAAATCAGTTTTGCCTTGGAAAAAATAAAGTAATACTCTGTGGCGATTTTAATATTAATACTCTGAAAAAAGTAAGGAAACTATTGAGTTAAGTGAAATTCTATCTGCGTATAACCTGAAAATAGGAATAGAAGAGCCCACTAGATTGGTAAGTGGCACATGTATTGACAATTTCATGTATAATGTTCGTGACTGTAAAACAAGAGTTTTGTAACTTGCGTTATCTGATCACACTGCACAAGTACTTACATGTCCAGTAAAAGTAAGTTGTCTGATCAAACATTGGTACATTAAAACGCGGGACTACTGTAAAGAGAATTTAGATAAATTTAAAGAATGCATTAATGCTCTAAGTTTCAATTATGTGTTTAGTAGCAATGATCCAAATACTTCGTTTAACATTTTTTATGATTTTTTCCGTCTTTTCTATAACTTATGTTTTCCTGTAAAATATATTAAAAAAGACACAAAAGTGAAGCCGAAATGGATAACGAAAGGTATAAAAAAGTGCTGTAAACGTAAACGTCAGCTTCTTTGGCAATATAGGAAAAACCGAACAGAAAATAATAAAAGAAGTTTTATAGACCTTTCATCAAGACTGAGTCGTGTTATCAAATTCACACAAAAGGTTAAAAACGACAATTTCATAAATAATGCTCGTAACAAATGCAAAGCTACTTGGACTATAATTAATAATAGGACAATTAATTTACCAAATCAGGAAATACAACAAATTACTATCAATAACACTACAATTAAGGATCCCATAAGCATAGCGAATAAATTCAATGAAATCACCAAATTGGTCCCGCGTAGAACACCAATTAATATTTCAAGTGAATCTAAATCTTTATGTATGAAACCCGCAACACCGAATGAAATAAATAAAATTATTTTAAATTTAAAACCTACGAATAGTACGGGTTATGATGATATTTCAACCAAAGTATTAAAATATGTTTCTATCAAATTATCACATGTACTGAGTCATATTATCAATCAATGCATTTATCATGGCCTTTTTCCTGACAAATTAAAGTTAACCATAATCAAAACTATTTTTAAGAAAAACGACAGAAATGACATGATCTGTTATAGACCGATATCATTAATACCGGTTCTATCTAAAGTTTTTGAAAAAAGTGATTCATGAAAGATTAAGTAATTATTTCGAAACAAATAATTTATTTTCAAAAGAGCAGGTAGGTTTCAGAAAGAACAAAACTATAAATATGGCAGTTTTCTCATTTTTAAAGAGTGTTATGGTAAACATGGATAATAAAAATCATGCCTGCGCCCTTTATATGGACCTAACAAAGGCATTTGACTATGTTGACCACAATATATTGCTAGAGATAAGCTATTTGCCTATGGAGTTAGGGGGAAATACGCATGATCTTATTAGGAGCTATCTTGGTAACAGAATACAGTCTACACACATAACGAGATTGTGTCCTCACAAAAAAATTATATGTGACTATGAATCAGAGTACAAAATCAATAACTTTGGTGTGCCACAAGGCAGTGTATTGGGTCCATTATTATTTATTATATACATAAATGATCTCCCGAAAGTAACAAGCAATGACACTATTTTATTTGCTGACGACAGTACAATTATATTTACAGGAAAAGAAAAAACACAAATAGAATTGGACATAAACAATACCTTAGATAATATTATTAAATGGTTGACTTTAAATAATTTAAAAATAAATTTGGAAAAAACTAAATTAATGACGTTTCGAAACAGAGTTCACAAATTAACGGACATGAAAATCTACTATATACAAACAAAAATTGAAGAAGTAGAGACAATAAAATTCTTGGGACTAAACATTGATTCTCAACTAAACTGGAAGTCACATACAGAGATGTTGTGTTCGAAACTTAATCAATACTCATATGCGATCTACATGTTGTCCAAAACTGCCACTTTATCCACAGTTTTAACGGACATGGACATGTTACTCCTCTTTTGATGTATGCTGTTATGTTTTGGGACAACTCTGTGGGAAAAGAGTTGGTCTTTAGGGCGCAAAAGAGATGCGTTCGGGCTATATACAGAATGAAACAAACCGAGAGCTGTAGGTCGATATTTTCAAAGATTAAAATATTGACACTACCGTGTATTTATATACTGGATATGGTGCTATTTGTAAGAGATAATAGTAACTTATTTGTTAAATTAAAAAGCAAGAGACACCCTTTCCAAATAAGCTTCATGTATAACAAAACTAAACTTTTAAACAGCAGTGTATTTTGTATGATTCCGAGAGTGTATAATCATTTACCCAACTCTCTGCTTGAAATTTCAAATAATAATTTATTTAAAAAAAAGTGAAGACACTACTTTTAGAAAATCATATTATTCGGTAAGGGAATTTCTTGAAGACAAATTAATAGATGCAGTATTGTAACCGGCTTAGTGGTACTGTGACATTAATTAGACATTTTATGTGACATTATTTTACAAAGTTGACATTGTGTATTAATTAGGTAATCTCATTTGACATTATTTTAATAATTATTTAGACACTATGATTTGATATGTAATAATTTTAATTTAATCTATAGCATAAAATTAAGAATTTTTGCATGGCATGAGCCTAAATATGGCGATCAACAATGTAAATTGACCACTGTAACACCATCTGTACCCATATTGCGCAAATAAAGAATTAATTAAAAAAAATGGCGGACGTGGCTATTTGAGCGCGCTTACCATGCATAATCGTGAAGTGAGCAGCTTCTGTAATTACTCGTACTTTCTAACGAGATCGGATCAACCATTCTATAGGGACGTCATTTCTTGTGATAAAGTACTTACTCATCTATCCTTAGCCATAGAGCTATGGCAAGACCCGGGTGAATCACTTAGGCATGTCATCTCCGGCTGTTCAACGCTTTTTAACTCTAAATACTTGCACAGGCACAACCTGGTAGCCAGATTTTAGCACCAGGTGCTCGCTCTGAAATACGGTCTCGTGGACCGGAAGTTGTCGTATTACAAGTATTCGGAAGGCGTGCTCGAAAATTAACTGCCAGGCTCTACTGGGACCAATCCATCATCACAGACAGGACTATTCTTTCGAATGAGCCTGATATTGTCCTTGCCGTGGACATTCAAGGATATTTTTGGTCAATGTTACCATTCCGTATGACGAGAACCTCGTGAAAGCCGATACAGATAAGAGAACAAAATATCTGGACCTGTATCACGAGGTAACTGCCATGTAGGGTGAACTGCCGACTGAAGTTATACCCGTAGTCGTTTCTGCGAATGGTTTAATCCCAGTCAGCCCCTCGAGACATCTGAGGTGACTGGGACTTCGTGACGGACCGCTCCAAGTTCAAATGCAGAAGAGGGTGCTCCTTGATACCGCCGGCATCGTCCACCGGTTTCTTCCCCTTTCCCTTTAACCTTCGTCCGCTTGGTCTCCCTTGCCGAGGGCTTCCATCTGGTTGGGCATTTATTTATTTATGTATTTTTATGTATTTTTTTTATTTTATTGATATTTATGTATATTTATCATTTTCATTTACTTACAGTTATTTATTTGTACAGCCCAACCATAAGAGAAAACTATATAGACACCCCTTATAATACTATAATACTAATATAATGTATTAACTGTGTACAATAGATAAAGATGACTTATTATAAAAAGGTATCAATAGTTGCCTCATCTGGCGTGCAGTAGGGTTACAATATACATTTAACAGATATACAATATATATCTACATTTAACAGATTACATTTTTACAATTTTTATGTAACAGATAAATAGATTTACTATTACCTTATAAGTTAAAATTACAAAAAAAAAATATTTATAAGAATAAATTACACCGTTTCAACTATTATAAAATTAATGAATTAAACAAAATGAAAAAATGAAAAAAAAAACTAGTTCGTGGAACATACATTTTATACGCTATATGTAGCTTATAAAATGTATGTTCCACGAACCAGTTTTTTTTTTTGGTTATCTTTGAATGTGGGCCCTTACATTGTTTTAATACTATTTGTTAAGTGATTGAATATTTTAATTGCTGTTATGTATGCACTTTTGTCAAACAATTTTTTTAACTTTAGGTAGATAAAGATCGTTTTGATAGCAAGGGCGCTTGAACGAATTAACCACTGGACCCGACATATGAGCGGACGTACCTATATCGGTCTTGTCAGTAACCAAGCAATTTTAGGCTTGGTCGTTTGTTTTTGTTTAGATTATACCATTCAGAACAGTGACTAAAATTGTGGAGTGAGTCAATTTGACATCGACTATTGCTTGACCATGTCGAAAAATATATCGATATTTGACGATATGACCGAATGAATGATGATGTTATTTGTACAATACAATAACACTTAAAAATACTTATACATATAACAGTATCCTACAATCTGATGTCATTAAATTTATAATAATAATTTTTATAATTAAATAAAAATATTATAAATGCAAAAATTATAATTAGTATCTGTACTTAAAATATTTAAACACATAAATTACAGGAATTTTCAGATTGCCCAGTGACCCTTCTCGGAAGAGAAAGTGGGTAGAAGCAGTTAGTAAAGATGAAACCTGGATCCCGACGAAACACAGCGCCATAATATGCAGTGTATATTTCGATACTGCCTGTTTTAATACTAATGCAAAGAAACAGAAAATGACACCAATGAAGGCAGTCTCATTGCCCATAAAGACAAGGGAAAACTGATACTTCCCTCAAGTGATACCATAGCTATTTGTCAGCACTGCGAACTCGAACTTAGGAAGGGTGTTCAAAATAAAAGACTAAAAAAAGATTACACAAGAGACTTTATTCTACCGAAAGTAACAGAAACATTGCTGCAACTTCCGTTGTACGAAGACATTCATTTCCATAAATTTGAAAACGACGACGTGAATCACGTCGAAGAATTAACGAAAGCCGTTGCTGAAAAGTATTTAAACATTAGAATTGCTTATATAAGAAAACAAGCGAACACAACAAATTCTAAGAAACACATTTTAAGAAAGATGATACATAATAAGTCAGTAAACCTACTAAAATAATTTAAACTTAACAAAACATTTGACGTTTATCATAACTATAATTGTATAAAGTCTATAAAAATGTCCTGCTTCTTTTATTTTAATTAAAATTTAAATACCGGAAGCTTACCTCACCTTCATTATTCCTTCATTTCCTTTGTTTTACAGCTTATTTACGATAAGCCTTTTTCTTTCTCAATCGTTCATCGATATATTTTATCGACTACGATCAAGCACTACAAATAGAGTAAACTTCTACGAATTTCGTATCTGTGTTTACATTAACGTAATAAGGTCTTCGTGCACGTTATTCTCCACTTGGTTGAATGAGTTTTCATACATTTGTGTTTTATGTCGGGTCCAGTGGTTAATTCGTTCAAGCAAGGGCGTTAAATTTTGCCGAGTATTAAAGTTATTTAATAAAACACTTAACTGTTTTAAGTACTGTAATTACATTACCAATTTCTTATCTTCTTTGCTGTAATTCAACAAGTATTACAAAAGTAATTTTATTTAACTTTTAACCTCTCTCTACCTTTCTCCTTTCCGAGCAAAAGGACTAGAGGGAGGAAATTTATTTTTGCAATCAATAAATGCTTGGTAATTAGTTTTTAAAACTCAAATATTTATCGTCTTTTCTTTTAAAAATAGTTTAGTTTTTAAATGAATACCTACTTCGGCATAAAGTGCTTTTAGCTGCGAACACCCTCGTTGAAATAACAACGTAGAGGACCTATAGTGCCTTTGAATTAAAAATAAGATAATGAACGCGATTAAATGTAGTGTTCGCGTAAATATAAGAAACCATAATAATTCATACGTATTAAGTTCACTTAATTGTAATTATAATATTCAATGATTTAAAATATTTAGCTAAGTTATAGTTACATCACGAATAGGTTGGCTTAACCGAGAAAACACCACGCTCTTACAGAAAACCAGCGTAAAATAGCAGCTCAATGCTGCTATAATTCGTATAGTGAGTGTAGAAAATCTGAGACCCTTTTTACTGGGAACGGGGCATTCCATCTTAGTCCTCAAGAGTGATAATTACCATAATGATCATATATATATATCTTAATATATATGTATATAAATTACGTGTCACGTTGTTTATCCGCGATGGACTTAGTCCTAAACTACTTAACCGATTTTAATCAAATTTGCACACCGTGTGCAGTTTGGTCCAACTTGAGAGATAGGATAGTTTTTTTTGCCCATGAGTGACCCAAAATTATTTTTTGCGAATTTAAGGATTTTTAATAGGAGGACATGATAAAGGGTCGTCGAAGAGGGCGGAACAACGTCTGTTTTTTTTTTTTTTTTTTTTTTTTTATTGTTATTATAATCATCATCCTTAGTGTCTGTGTATAAAGTCAAGTCAAATAACAGCTTTTTACTAAATCCAACTTATGTCCGAAATGGCAGAACCAATTTTGACGGAACGTGTGGACTGGAATATAGCTGATGTTACAAGAAGTGAATTAGGCTACTTTTATTTTAGAACCCGAATAAGGGTTCCGTGGAAAAATAGGTTACTAGCTGTTCCACGCGGACGAAGACACGGGGAACAGCTAGTAATTTATAAAACTGAACTTTTACCTGACTTACGAACTGCCATAACTTACGTCAGTATAGACGTTGATATATTACTTTGATAAATAAAGTACGTTGATGACGCGACGAAGTCAACTTTTTATATTCATACCCCACAAAAACGTAGGCTAGTTTTGCTTCCCGTAAATTGTATAGGACGTTTTTATATTTCCGTCGGGTTGTAAGAAGGGCCTAGGAACTACAACTACATACATAAATAAAAATACATAAACACTCACGCCTGTCACCCAGAGGTGTGGGCAGAGACTACAGACTTCCATTTGGCACGATCCTGACACACCTCTCTCGCCTCCTTCACATCTATACACCTACGCATACATGCTCGTCGGTTAAGGGTACTCCTAATTTGGCCCGTTTTCAATAAATCGCCAATTTGGTCGATAAATTTTCGCCTAGGACGTCCCTTTCCGACTCTGCCATTCACTTCTGCAACATACAACTTCTGCAGCATTCCTTTCTTAATTCTGGTCACAACATTATCTTGCAAACCACACTCTTCTCTTATTACACAATTTCTTACCCTGTCGTTCAGATTCAGCCCTAACATACTCCTTAACGACCGCATTTCTACTGCGTTGATTCTACTCTCGTGCTTCTTCTGCCACACCCAACTTTCACTACCATATGTTAAAGTAGGGACCAACACAGCATTGTGAATTGCCATACGTGCCTTTTTTGACACATTTGCTAAGGTACTGATTGAAAAGGTCATGAAAGAAACTGATGGAAAAATTTGGGAAGTGCAAACGGGATTTAGAAATGGGATGTACAAATCAAGTCTTTTCCATGCGCATGATCGCGGAGAAGTTTTTGGCCAAAAACCAAAAGGTTTTTTGTGCGTTCGTGGACTTGGAAAAGGCCTATGACAGAGTGGATAGGGATGTGCTATGGCAAACACTGAACTCATTTGGGTTGAGCGCTGGCTTGATACAGGCATTGGAGTCTCTTTATAGGGACTCTAGTGCTTGTGTTAGGATCAACGGGGTCTACTCGGACTAGTTTGACATCCATAAAGGTGTCAGACACGGCTGTGTGGCTTCCCCGTAGCTGTTCAACCTATTTATGGACAGTTGTTTGCAAAATTTGAAAGTTGAAGAATGCGGATTAAGAATGGGTGAGTTAACCGTCAAATGCCTTTTGTACGCCGATGATCAAGTTATCCTTGCATCGTCGGCGGCCGAGTTGCAAATGATGGTTACACTATAACAGATCATTAAAAGAAAGGGGTATGAAAGTGAACGCAAGTAAGACGAAGGTTATGGTTTTTGAAAGAGAAGAAAGTAAAACGATCTGTGAAATAAGAATAGAAGGGGAGTTGATCGAGCAAGTAAATGAGTTTGTATATTTGGGCTGCGTATTTAGCAGGGATGGGAGATATGATAAGGATATAGAACGGCGAGTGAATGCGGGAAATAGAGTAAATGGGGCCCTGCACTCTATTGTGAAGACTCAAAATGTGAACTATAACTATACTAACTATAATATTATAGACTCTGACATCCGGCAAACGGCAGTTTATCTATTTGAAAATAATAAAACAAACATAAACACTCACGCCTGTCACCCAGAGGGGTAGGCAGAGACTAAGGACTTCCATTTGGCACGATCCTGACATACCTCTTTCGCCTCCTTTACATCCATATATCTACGCATACATGCTCGTCGGTTAAAGGTACTTCTAACGTGGCCCATTTTCAAAATATCGCCAATTTGGTCGATAAACTTTTTTCTAGGGCGTCCCTTCCCGACTCTGCCGTTCACATCTGCCATATAAATTTGCTTTGTCACTCTTTCCTCATTCATTCTTTCCACATGACCAAACCACCGAAGCATTCCTTTCTTAATCCTGGTCACAACATCATCTTGCATACCACATTTATCTCTTATCACGCAATTTCTCACCCTGTCATTCAGATTCAACCCTAGCATATTCCTTAAAGACCGCATTTCTACAGCATTTATTATACTTTCGTGCTTCTTCTGCCACACCCAGCTTTCACTACCATACATTAAAGTAGGGACTAACACCGCATTCTGAATTACCATACGTGCCTTTTTTGACACATTCTGGTTCTTCATAATAGAGTGTAATGCCCCATTCACTCTATTCCCTATTTGAAAATGTCAAACCTAAATCGCACAGGATATCTTGTAAGCATAGACATTATATTCTCGTCTCACGAACTTGATGGGAAAGTCAAAGACTTCCGAAAAATGCAAGCCAGCAGGTGTATTTTTGGAACAGCGAGCAGTAAACCCAGAAAAAGAAAATATCATATTTGATGTGACCAATTTAGTAATTGATTAATTTAGCAAACGGCGGGCTTAATGTCATCTGGTATTTATAGTGGTTTATTTTTGTTTTTAACTGACGTTCAAATAAGGAGGAGGTAGTGAATTCGACTGTATTTTTTATGTGTGAAGTGAAACGTTTTTTATGATTTATTTTAAAAGCTGGTGCTTCTCATGTCGTCCCATATAAATTTGATCAATGTCTGATTGGTAGTGGAACGCTCCCACCTCTATATATATAAATATATATATATATATATATATATATATATATATATATATATATATATATATATATATATATATTGAATATAATTAATTTACCCCTTTTCAATAAAATTATATATATGTTACCAAGATAACTAAGATATGTTTTGATCTTTCTAAATGATCTTTCAAAAGGTTTAATAATAGGCCGTTTGTAATATTTTTGGCGTGATCGTCTTAGTTAGGACCCTTATTTACGTTGTGTTCGTTTAATAACTAAGTTCTTTTAGGTGTCTTTTGGAAGAATTAATGTTCACTAGAGCAATTGAAAGCTGTTGGTAGTGCTTTATAAGCTAAATGAACCCCGTTCACGAAGACAGGGCTCGAGAAAGGTTAAGAACAATAAACGTCCCTATTCCAATTGTATCAGGTTTATATTATTAATTTATTATTATTTATCCCTTCCCGCTTGGAAAAGGCTCACAATATATTTATACAAAATACCCGATACAAGGGCTTCGCTCCACCAGCATATTGAACTTCATGTCTTAGTGCATTAGCGCTATGATACGTGGAGTTTTGTCCACTGGCGTCTTAGTAGCGTGCTACTATGATACTTTGGTGCAGTTTTTAGTAAACAACATATTAGTGCCGGTGGTAAGCGGGTTTGTTGTAGCAATACGGCTTTCCCGTGGACATCGCACACCCATACCGTTTGAGGGCGGCGTCGTAGCGATGCGTCGTCTATCTTTCGGATTGGGATGATGAGTGTGTTTGGTAGCACTTTTAAGTGTAACAGGCATACTCAACTTCATGTCTTAGTGCATTAGCGCTATGATACGTGGAGTTTTGTTCATTGGCGTCTTATTAGCGTGCTACTGTGATACGTTGGTGATATTTTTTAGTTAACAACAATAAAAAAACTTTGTTACCAAAGTCGATAGAGATCATGTGGGTATGTTGTGAGGGGGCGCCATCCGTATGATAGTTGCATTGATGCTTACTGCTACTTGCGGTATTGCGTCTTGTGATGGATCTGTGGGTGTGCTGCGCCTGATTCGACGCATTCTTGTGGTTCTGGTCGATGGAGGTATGTGGGTGGTGATGTCTGCTGGGATGTATGGGGGACCTTGGGATGGTGTAAGCCCGACGATACTCGTATTGATGCTTGTTGCGTTCTGCAGCATTGCGTCTCTGAAATGGTTGTTTGGTGGGACGCTATTCTCAACGGCGCTCTTTGCGTCTTGGTTTGACTCACACCTAAGTAGCTTTGCCCAAGTCGGGTCCCTTCATTACAGGGCTGCAGACTGTCTGCCCTCCACGATGTTTTATATAACAACGTAATAATATATCTCTGTAACTTTCCCACCTTTGAATGATTGAAGGCAACTTGTTGGTGGGTGAGACAAACATGATCGAAAATGCATTTACTCAACGTCAGTGACACAAACCCTTTCTGATGGCGAATTATTACTCTTATCTTATAACTGCCTTTTGGCTATATCTGCCGTTGTATTGGTTGGTGGAGCATATGTGTCGACCTCATGCGGGTAGTAGCTTGCGGGAGGATCTGAGGAGACTCCCAAGGCTGCGGCCGAAAGCCGCACAACGTGGGACCCCATTCCCTTGAGGTGAGCGGTAGGCTCATGACACGCTCTGCGGCTAGTAGCCGTGCTGATCATGCAATTGGTGGTGATGTCATACACTTACATCACGTCTGCAGGAGCGGCGGTCTGGCAGGTGGTGGCGCTCACGGAAGGTTTACGGCCAGTGTGCCTATTTGCCTAAACCGTGTGACATACATTCACTGTGGCTGGATTCGTTCGTGTTCTGTATGACGTTTACACGCATTGACATGCGCGACTTCGGTCGATGTTTGTGCTTACGTACTAATAAGGGGCCAAGCCTCTTTTACTGGTTCGCCAGTTATTTTGCTGTGGACTACGGTCCAGTTCCCGAATTAGCGTTCCCTTCGGGGGGAGTGCATCAAAATGGTTGGCGCTCACCGCGCACGGCGTATGTGGAGCCGTGTGCCTCCCCTACATTTTTTAAAATAAATGTAGGAGACTGAAGCCCTTGTATCGGGTATTTTGTATAAATATATTGTGAGCCTTTTCCAAGCGGGAAGGGATAAATAATAATAAATTAATAATGTAAACCTGATACAATTGGAATAGGGACGTTTAATGTTCTTAACCTTTCTCGAGCCCTGTCTTCGTGAACGGGGTTCATTTAGCTTATAAGGCACTACCAACAGCTTTCAATTGCTCTAGTGAATATTCATTTTTCCAAAAGACACCTAAAAGAACTTAGTTATTAAACAAACACAACGTAAATAAGGGTCCTAACTAAGAAGATCACTCCAAAAATATTACAAACAGCCTATTATTAAACCTTTTGAAAGATCATTTAGAAAGATCAAACATATCTAAATCTAAATATATGATCTAAACATATATATATATATATATATAAATAAATATAACTAATTTACCCCTTTTCAATAAAATTATATATATGTTACCAAGATAACTAAGAATGCCTCAAGGCATCAAGTGCACCCTTTGTATTCTTTTGTTAAGGATGCAATAAAGAATAAAATAAATAAATAAACATATCAGATATTGCGATTTAATAGGAATTTCTTCTCGAAGTACCATCAACATTTTTTCGAAGGTGATGAAAAGAATCTTCTTTTGAGGTGGAATGCGCCAGCAATTACCCTGATGTTGCAGTTACGCTGTTGTCTTCTGCGTGGGCTGCATGCCCAGCAGTTATCGGGCCCCGGGGTAAACCCCTTTACCCGGACATTCCTCACGGCACACTACAGTGTGCCGGTCCTGGGCGCCTTTGATGGTAAAGGCGTTGTGCTTATAATAGCGACTTTTGTCGCTGTCAGGTAATCTTATAAAAAAGAGAGGTTATCTGAGTAATTGTGTTTAAACACAATTATTTAGTCGAAGTTGGCCTTTCTGCGGCGTTGTGGGATTTACTCGACTCCCTAATCTATATAGGGAGGAGTTCTCTTGGATAGGGTCGCCCGTCCGGGGGCCGGGAGTGCAACGGCGCGAAGCCGTTGAGATGTTCATGTAGCACGTTGTCTGCGCGGTCAAACATACCGCGCGCCAGCGGGACCACGAATTTATGCAGGCTCTCAATCTTCAGGTTGGCCGCTATGACGTCATTCCGGACGTGTAGCGACCCGCACCGACTATGGTTCGTAATGACAAATTCTGCTGGGCCTGAAGGTGATCGCTCAGGAGTGCATACCAGGCCGGAGCAGCGTATGTTAGCAGGGGTCTTATGTACATTTTGTAAATGGTCAACTTCGACTTTGTCGGTAACTTGGATGTCAGGACAGGACGGAGCATCGCCCGCGCATATCGCGCTTTGCGAATAACAAAGTCGACGTGTGCAGTCATGCGCAACATCCTGTCGATCCGGCATCCAAGGTAGGTTACGGCCTTCTCATATGCGATCTCCTGGCCTCTGAGGGTTAGCGGTGGTGGTAGATTTCTATAGCAGGGAGTGAGCAGAGCGGTCGTCTTGCTAACATTGACGGCCATCCTGTACTCATCCAACCATGGTGGCAGCAGGTCCAGCAGACGTTGCATCCTGGCAGTGGCGATATGGGCTCTTCTGGACGATGTGAAGTAGGCGCTATCATCCGCGTAAAGCGCCAGCTCGACGTCGTCCTCCCATTCGTGCAGATGCCCTGACAGGGTATGTTGCAGTTGTTCATGCGATCCAGTTGTGATGCGGTGGGCACTACCATCAGGTGAGCCGCATGCTCGTTAGCCCTCTTCTATATAAATAAAAAACCTTTTTGTAGTTGATATCAGTTATGAATTATTTTACATTACCGCCACTTATATATCTATTAAAGTATATATATATGTTTTGTGTTTCATAATAATTAAAATCTAAGATACATGTAGCTATGAAGACTTTTGTTTTGATAAATAACTTTGAATACTTCTTTTGAATGATATAAATAAACCGCTTGTTATTTTATAAAACAAAATTGCAAATTTACGAAGCTTTTACTGAGCTACCAACATTGGCGGCGAGCTTTTAAGTCATAATTCGTTGAGACGGTACGAGCCAGCAGGGACGGAATAAACACGCTCATAAATGAGGGTTATGAATTTTTAACGTAGTAAATATGAAAAGTTTAAATGATAAGTAAAACTAGCAATTGTGACGTTTATTTAAATGCTATTGTTTGTCGCATGTATGAAGGTCTCATTTAAAAAAAATTATATTGTTTGGTAGTACCTAAAAGGCGAATAATATTATATTTCATATATCATTGTGTCCATCCACACAATCATCAACGGACACTATTTAAACCATCTGAGGTTCGCTGATGACATTGTTGTAATAGCTGAAATCGCCAAAGACCTAGAGGAAATGATCACATCACTTGACTGCGAAAGCTCCAAAATCGATCTGAAAATGAACGCAGGTAAAACTAAGATAATAACCAACAATCGTGAACATATCAGTGAATACATCTACTTGGGTAAAAAATTTCATTTAATACGTCAAGCAATGAAGAAGATGTAACAAGAAGAATTAACGCAACTTGGAAGAAATTTTGGACACTAAGAGAAATCCTAAAAGGGAACTACAACTTGCACATGAAAAGGGCAATATTTGATACATGCCTATTAGCCTGCTTACTGTATAGCTGCCAAACTTGGGTATTCACAAACAAAATTAAACAAAAAATCAAATGTAGTCAAATAGCAATGGAAAGAAACATGTTAGGAATTAGAAAAATACATAAAATTAAGAACCAAGTCATTGATCAAAAAACTAAACTTATAGATGCCCTCAAGCACGCACTCTTATCAAAGTGAAGATGGGCCGATCACATCTCACGATACCCAGATAGAAGATGGACCATTGAAGCCACACGTTGGAAAGGACCAAAGGGGAAAAGGAATGTCAGTCGACAATTAAGACGGTGGGCTGATGACTTATCATACGTCGCAGGAAACGACTGGATGAAGTTAGGCAAGGACAGGGAGTCATGGAAAAGGATGGAGGAGGCCTTTACCAAAATAGGAGTCCATATCTCATAAACAATACTATCATTAATTATAAGTATTTCTTTCTTAATTTTAAACTATAACTTACTAACAAATACAGAAATGTAAAAAAGAAAGTGAAGATATGGAATAAATGCCTTTATTATTATTATTATTATATAATTGTGAAAGCAATGCACTGGACACCATAAATTATCATGATTTCCATGTAAACCCATATGTATTGGTTAAACATGGTCCGAGTAGATCGCTGCTCTATGAATTCAACTTACACGTCGTGAAGCTATTTTTGTATGAACTAATTATTTATTAGTATTTTTATTAAACAGGCATGATATAATTTTATAAAAAACTAAATCTTTGTGTAACAAAAATTAAATTTAAACCAAAAGTAAAATTGTTAAAATAAATTCGCTTTTATTCTTCTACAAACTGTGTGTACGCGTCTGTGTATGCATTTAATTTATTATATTTTTTTTAACGCTGCCTTTACTTTTTAAAATATTTGTATCCAATTCGTCTTAATAGTTGCATTTAAAACCAACACATTAAAAATTCTATATAAATTCCATATACATAGAATGACCACCCCTGCAGTTTATCCTATTTAATATCCTTAAACAAGTGACGTACATAGAGCGTAACATAGTACATTAAAAACCTTTGCAAGCAAACAAGCGGAATGCGTTTCCATATATTATCAGTCGAAAGGATCTGCGGTATTCCTCATTTACTACAATAAACATACCATAAACCATAAACACTCACGCCTGTCACCCAAAGGGTTAGGCAGAGACTACCGACTTCGATTTGGCACGATCTTGACACACCTCTCTCGCCTCATTTACATCCAGATATATTGACGCATACACGTTCGTCGGTTAAGGTACTCCTAATCTGGCCCGTTTTATATAGCCAATTTGGTCGATAAACCTTCGTCATGGGCATCCCTTCCCGACTCTATCGTTCACATTTACAATATAAATTTGCTTTGTCACTCTTTTACTACTTATGAATTTGTATACTTTATATTGCCTAGTTGGTAGTCTAGTGCAACTGCTAATCATAAGGTCCCGGATTCACATCCCGGATCGGGCGAAAAAATATAAGTTATTGAATTTTTCCATTACGAAATTCTCAGTAGCTGCCCGAAGTCAGGAAGTTAGCAGTGTCTCACCCCCGTGCCTCGGAAAGACGTAAAGCGTTGTTCCTGCACCTGATCTCTTTCCGATTGTGTCGGTTAACGGAATAGAGAGTACACCTGTGCTTGCGCATACACTTGGGCACTATAATCCTGTCCTGCGCTGATGGCTAGTCTCTGTTGAGGCTGGCCGCCGTGAACGAAATGTGGTCTGGAGGACATTATTAATATTATTATTTAGCTAATATTATTGTGTAGAGAACCGGAGACCCGTTCTACTGAATCGAGGCATTCCATCTTAGTCCTCAAGGGTGACACCGCATCTGCATTTTGATTTTTAATCGAGGTTAAATGTAGATGTCTATGGGCCACAGCATCCACTTACCATCAGGAGGAATGTGTGCCCGTGTGTCATTCTTATTATATATGAAAGGGTGACACCCTTATCCTATAAAAAAATAGAAAGTTACAAATGTATTAAATAAAAACGGCCGTCTCCTCTTAAGTTCGAGGTGACACGCGGTTTTTTCTTATTGCAGGACAAAAGAACTTGCGGCTCACCTGATGGTAATCCCAAACTAGAAAAAAAAATGCGTTAAGTCTTATTATAAAATATCTAAATTAAAAGACTGACATAAAATTAAAAAAAAATATTAAGAAAATTCTGCTATAAAAGTCCTACTGTAAAATAGATTGAATAAACTGACCACTGTAACTTTTAAATATTTTAATACTCGTATATATTTGATTTTGCAAACGAAATTTAATATGGCATTAAAACATCGAAGACTCGAGAGACTTACCGGTTCTTCTCCAAGAAGTTCTTATTTTTAGAACCAGTGCACATTTTTCAACTTTATTAAGAACTTTCAATAAGCCTAAATGATATAAAAATCGTTTATTATGAGATGAGCTCAAACATACTGAATTTACGAACATAGGGTGATGGCGACGTTGGCGTACTTTTTAACTTTTTCAAACATCTGTAAATCTACGGAAATGTAATTATTTCAGATAATTTATAGAATCAGGCGTTACTTTGTGGAAATAATTTGATAAGATCCACGTAATAAAATAAAATGATGTGTCTTACCTAGTTTGAGGAGCACCTCTCGTTATCTGTTCCCGCGTGCACCGTTTAAGACTGAATGATGCTCATGCGAGCTATTTGCAACCCAAAACTGAGAAAGTTAACCGTGACTTCTAAGTATATATACGAAAAATTAATGTATGTTCACAAAACCATCATTAGTTTTAATAACTGAAAGTGACATGCACTCCGCACTAGGAACAAACACAAGCTAGTGATAGCAGTCTCTCGACTCCGTAGAGTAAATAATTCATTAATGAATCAATATACACGCTGTTACAACAAATTCCAGAAAATATACAAGATATATTATCGTGTTCAAATATTTCACTATTAAACAAATCTGTAGAGAAGCAGAAACTTTTTATTCAATATAGATTATAAATAATACTTAGGTATTGAATGTTACTCGTTAACTTATTAGTTTTACTTTCTCTGATAGTTTTTATTTTAACTTTATTATATAATACTATTACGTATACTTTTTACATTTCCCAAAACAGGGGTTTAGTTGGTCGGAGGGAGCGGCCGGGGGGGGGGGACACATGACTCAAAAGAAAAATATCACTTTAAATCTAAATATTTTGCGAACGGACCCCTTTTTTTTTTTTTTTTTTTTTTTTTACATGGGGAAATGCCTACGCATACCCGCCTCGCGGGGGGCATGGACGGGTTATGTCGGACTCGCACCGACTAAAACCCCATGGTGTTCCACCTTCGTCGCATATTGGCAGGGCTACGGGAACGCTTTCGCACACTTCCGCGGCCCTACCAGCGACTGCCGCCCCATGGTAGCACCTCCTCGGGAGAGGAATATTCCTCCCCGTTCTCCTTCCCAAGTAAGGCGCACCAGAACACATGGCACGCCTTCCTCCACGGCCTCCAATTGCATCTGCGCAACAGACGCCCCCGCGTCCGATGCGCGAAGGTCATGGGGCCAGGAAAAACGAGCACTTAGAAGTACTAGCCTTCCCGACCCCAGCGGCGGATCTGGTCTATGGCTCCGCCGCCAACCAAGATTCGGCTGCGGAGGATAGGGAGAGCGGCGCCTCGCAATACCGACAATCCTCTCCCCCCGCAGCCCCATCACCACCGCATCAACGGTGCGGCCCCGTTTGAGTCGCGGAGGATAGGGCGAGTGGCGCATCGCCATACCAACACTCCTCTTCCTCCGCGACTCCACCTCGGCTGCAGCGGTAGAGGGTGCGGAGTCCCCACTCGCTGCAGTCCACCAGCACACATCCGAAGTGGGCTCCCGGAGGAGGAGGCACTCGGAGTGGCCACCTCAGGCCGGCCCTTCACCTCGGGCCAGCCACGTGGGTTCCTCTTTGTTCACCGTGGGAGACCAAGCCCGGCTACTAAGCCCCCCCGCCACGACAAGGCGGGAACCCGTTCAGGGGGGGGGGGCGAACGGACCCCTGAATTGAGAAAAGATTGTTCCATACCCCTTATTTTTTTTAAAGATTTTATTTCACTGTATTGTAGTCGTGATTAATATATATAACGCTAGAGCCCTGGGCAGATGAAGCTGTAAGAGTCGCATAGACTAACAGGATTAACATCTAGATAATAGTATATATAACTATACCAAATTACAGATTTGTAGCACCTATGGTATCTGAGTAAAATCGTGGAAGGACGGACAGACATGGCAAAACCATAAGGGTTCCTACGGAACCCTAAAAATAATTTTCAATATGAATTATTCGTAGGTGATCTATATTGATTTAAAAATATTTTATTACATTGTCAATTTGTTGCATATCGTTTAGAACATATTAATGTTATATCACAATCATCACAATTCTAATACAAAGGAGATAATGCGAAGAAGGCAGGGCTGCAGTATCGATTTATCTGAGAATTGTGTCAAGGTCCGCTGAAATATTCCGTCCCTTTTCCCCCATTATTCGACCATGAAGCGGAATTTGGGACGAGTGATAGCGACTTGTGGCGGACGGCTTAGGATTGTTCGTAGAAAATAAGTTAGATTAGACGTCATAGAATAGTAGATTTATTTAGTATTATAATTTAGGTTGCCTCGACTAGGTCGGAGTTAACTCTCTCACTGGGTTTGCTCTTACAGTGCATTGGTAGTGGAAGTAGGGTCCAAAAAAATAGGGAACCATCCCTGAGTAAAATGTCTTCGCTGGTAGCAGCTCGGCATAAATGATAATATATTAAATATAGTCTTGCAATTTACGAAGTCAAGCAAGCTTTACTTGTAGTAAACATGTATCTGTATAAGTGTCAAAGTGTGCGTGAGATAAAAAACGGGTTAGTTATAGGAATGCCCGATTTTCAGTTTTAGTTTTCGAGATCGTAATTCGTAACGTCGTGAATCGATTCACGATTTAATCACATTGAATCGATCTTATTCGAGCTCGGAAACTCGAATCGTAATTTTATAAAAATAAAGAAAAGCACAGTATGCATGCAAAATTGTTTATTTTATCAATGCCTATTACGGTATCCAGAGTGTTTTTCCAAATTATTTTTTTAAAGTATAAAAAAGGTTTTACATTACAAATTCTAGCTATCTAAATACTTTGATAAGTATTTAGTAAAAAGCGGTCACTTGACATTACAAACAGACATTTCAATCTTATTTATTTGTGTAGAAGATACTTAGGATTTCGGCAACTGCTGTAGCGGCACTTTCTTCACTTTTGCTTAGCTCAGAATAAGCGCCTATGCGTCTGAGATGATTTTTTAAATTGGGAGTATTTCCACTAGTTCTAACCATCTGTTGACACATTTTACATTGTCCATCCATGTCACATTTAATGAAAATAGTCCAAACGTATGATTTGGTTGGCAGGGCCATATTAAAAAGTATTTTAAAATAATAGTTTACGCTCAAATTTTCGTATCGTAATAATACAAAGAATAAAAGATCATAGAGACACTAACATAGGTACGCGATAATAAAATAAACAAAATGTCATCATATCCATCTTCATATTTCATACATTACCGTTTTTGACGGAATTCGAAGCTACTCTCATTCAATGAGTAGGTAGGTAATTTTACTTTGTTTTAGTTATTCTGTCCCCTCCCCGACAATACAATAGTTATGCAAAGATCGGTTCGTACGTTTGTACATTATAGTTCGGTTTATGTTTAGGTTTCAGTTGATACGATTTTTTCATACGATCTTATTGGGATACTTGAATCGATTCAAAAAATCAGTAGATCGTATGGCCGTGAATCGATCTTCCAGAAAATCGATTCAGATCGGGCATCCCTGGTTAGTTAGCGACGACCATAGATAAATAAAGCGACGACACCTACAACACGCTCTCATCTGATCACTCCGTCAGACACGCACACCATCGCAATGTGTTAAACACAAATTATTTGAGCGATTTGTGTTTACTGTAGTCATATGAGTTTATTTCGAGATTTTGTATCACGCCGCCATCTCTATCGGGACCTAAACGAGTATATCGAGTATTATTCAGTGCGTTGTTCGCAATAAAGCGCCTATTTGTATAAAATGCATGTGGACGCACTGTTGTCGAAAAGCTTATGCTATTCGACAACAGTACGTCCACAACTTTCTTTCTTATAAAATTTGAAAAGCACGTGTGAAAGCAACTATTAATTTTAAATAGCAATAACATCGGAGTTTCAAGAGACCTAACTTTTTTTCTTTTTTTAAGTTTACCAACAACTACTAGTTTTTTTTTTTATAAAAGAGGAGCAAACAAGCATACGGTTCACCTTATTGTAAATAACTACCGCTACCCATGAACAACTGCAATACCAGGGTATTTTCAGGTGCGTTGCCGGCTTTTTAGATAGATGTACTCACAGATTGCTGGTGGTAAACAATTCCACAGAGGGGTCGTATAAGGAATAAATATATATATATATATATATATATATATATATATATATATATATATATATATATATATATATATATATATATATTATTTGTATATATATATATATATAAATATATATATATATATATATATATATATATATATATATATATATATATATATAATATGTATATATATACTAGCTTGCCAGGCAGACATTTTTCTGCCCTTTTCGACGACAATTTGTCATGTCCTATTAAAAATTAGCACAAAAAATTTGTGGGCAAAAAAAACTATCCCATCTCCTAATTTGCATAACCAAACTGCACACGGTGTGCAAATTTGATTAAAATCGGTTAAGTAGTTTATTATATTAAGATGATTGGTTTAGCTACTACGAAGATGAGCTCAGACAGACAGACAAATGAAAATTTAAAACAATGTTTACTATTCTTCAATGGCATGTGAATATTTTATACAAAATTATTAACAAAC
This sequence comes from Parnassius apollo, assembly GCA_907164705.1. Classification (NCBI taxonomy): domain Eukaryota; kingdom Metazoa; phylum Arthropoda; class Insecta; order Lepidoptera; family Papilionidae; genus Parnassius; species Parnassius apollo. Next base: position 144,165 of record CAJQZP010000869.1, on the reverse strand, counting down.
AAAATCAACAGTAATCATAAAGAAAACTCTTAGAACGCGTCGTAACTTACAAGTTAGCAAAAACGGATTGATTTTTTTTTGTAATTTCTGACATTTTGTTATCACTGATTCCAACGATGAGGTAGACAACTTAAAGAATACGAAGAACGCATATCGCAACGTATTTTTTGCTGTCTTTACCGGTGGGTATGAGTATAAATAGCGACATTGTGCGAGCGAAAGGTGAATATAGGCGATGCCATGTTCAATCCCATTCTTTAAGCGCACGGGTAGTACAATATTGTGTATGCTACGTCATAGACTGTGTGTAAGGCGCTTACTTATACTATGATATAGATTTTTGGATTCTCATAGCACAAACAAATATTTTGATGAGTAAGAAAACTGCTAGTAAAATGTACAGTGGTGGACCGCTAAGAATCCAGATGGTGTGGATGGTATCGTGAGTTTTGACGCGATGTGCTTTTATGAAATTTGGCGACTGGAATTAATTCGAACAATTCCTCAGAGCACTTCTCGTGGTAGATGCGATAAAAATGCAAAGGGATGCAACATCTGTTCGCAGCGCCAGTGGATCGAGGGGACTCGTAAACGCAATTTGTGTTTTCTGCTGATTAAATTGAATTAGATTTAGTTGCCCCCAATCGGAGACTTTGTTCACCAAACACTCGACATTAGACACAAGTTTGTTTCTGTATTCGGCGATATGTTCTCGAGAAATATTGGTACGGCCGGTGTATATATAGCATCACCACTGTTGTCATATGTATAGCAGTGAATGTTACCGGTTTGAAACATATAATGTATACGCAGAAAAAACAGCGTTGGTGATAGCCCGCAGCCTTTTGGAGCACCAGCATTAATAGACTTATAATCAGAACATGCACCGTCTATTACGACCTCGATGCTCCGATCTGCAAGAAAGCTGGTCAAATTGCAGAATTTCTCGGGAAGCCAAAAGAAGCGCTTTGTGCCAAACCCGAAGTATGACCGATTTCTTGAAGGCTAAACTAACCGCCAAGGGGGAGGCCCTTGGAATCAAATTCCTGCGTCCATCGGTATGTGAGGTAAACAAGAAGATCATTCATAGCTGAGTGACCCCGACGTAACCATACTGTCGGTCACTAATCAGCTGGTGCTCCTCGAAGTACCCCGTGAGCTGCAAGTAAATTATCTACTCCATTATTTTCGACAACAAGAAAGTGATGAGGCCTGTAATAGAAAGGAACAGTTACCTTGTTTAGGATTCGGTTGCACGAAAGCGGTCTTCGACGAATTTGGGACTACGCCTAGGAAGCAGGAGTGCCAGAGTGCCTGAGTGGAAAGAGGCGTAAGAACCGATACCGTCTCTGGAGCACAAGTCCTCATCACAATTTGGGAGATGCCATTAAGCCCACTCGACTCGTCATCGTCCAGGGAGAGGAGTGCTTTACGAACCGAATGCTGTGTGAACCGCGTATCTGATGGATCTCATGGATCACATAGATGCTAGTGAACGGCGTTAGGTTTGTGTAGTGCTCTGATGTTGCAGAAATCCACAGATAGCGTGGCAGGGTTGCCTTTGTCTTCTTGCACAGCTTGCTCCGAGCAGTCTGTCTTAAGCGGAATTCGAACTAATTGTATGATTTCAATTAGGTTGTTGTAGGCAGCCGTGGTAACTCAGACTGAGCGCTCGCTGTATATTTCACAATACACGAGCAATCCGGGTTTGATCCCCGCCGGCCACAATAAAATATGTAAATTGTAATTTTACGTGATGATTTACCGCCTGCTCAGCGGTGAAGAAAAACGTCGTGGAAAACCTGCATGTCTGAGAAATAAGAAAAAAATTTGCGGACATTTCCTTGCCCTAAAACCCTCTCAGAAATAAGAGGAGGCCTGTGCCTGCCCAGCAGTGGGACGTATATAGGCTGTAACTTTACTTTTTTTGAAGTTAGACTCCAATAACATATTAATATATGTTATAATAATATTTATACTCGAAATAATGATTGTTCTTCAACGAAAAAAAATGATCTCATTAAGAAAATGCTACATAAATGCATAGATGTATACATCATTTTATTTTTATTTATTTATTTATTTAAGCTTTTGTGAATTTCTTTATAAGGAAATACGACTAAGTACCTACACACTGGAGCAGGGACGGGTATTGTCGGACTCGCAAAGACTAAAACTCAATAGTGTTCCATCTCCGCCACATATTGGCGGGGTCTCATGAACGTTTTCGCATACATCCGCGGCCTCACCACCACCGGTCGCCTCACCCCCTGCAATCCCTCCTCGGGAGAAGACTTCTCCACCCCATCTCCTTTACAGGTAAGGCGCACGAAACACAACTTTTTCGGATAGACTTACACAATAATTTAAGGGAGTTGTAATAAGTGTTAACTTGATCTCTGCATTCATAAATAAATTTTTCTAAATCCGACATAAGGTAAATAATTAGGTAAGATAATAAAGATTAATTGATAGTAAGTGACTCAACAACTCGTAGATGCCTGCAACAAACTTCAAAAAAGAATTTAAAAGAGATACGCTGTCTTTTGAGAGCTAAGGCAAACGTTTCTTCTTCAAAACAAAACACAAAAGTAAAAGCATAGCTGCTGCGAGGCAAAAGCAGCTAATTGGTGCCTGCCAAACATCTCGGAATAAGAGGAGTTCTACCAACTATATATGTGTAGTCTGTAAGCATTCTTCCACGATAGCGAAACTAATGAATGAAATTCACCATCGTTATATGATTCAATGCGATAAAAATGTGAGTTGTTATACGCAAAGTTCAAAAATGTTATTAAACTAAGTTTGTATAAAAAGGGTTATTATAATATTAAGGAATTTATGGATGATAATAACCCCTAGGAAGTGTGATCGCCACCAAGCTATTTCTAATTTGTCTCGTGTTGTTAATTGTAACGTACATGATTTTAAGCTATTATTTGAAAAAAAAATCCCGCTGGGTATCTTGCTGGTTCTTCCCAGGACTTCTAGCTTCACAAGGTTTATCTCAGCACTGGAATAATAATGCTTCCTGTTCCTTCAAGCTACTCTCTGCGCTACACAGTGTTCGGCACGGCTCTGAGCCTCACTGCTCGCCTCTGTTTTACGGCACTCTCGCAGATTACTTGCCTTCTTCTCGAATCACCGCAAACTACAAGGCAATCTCCTGGCACTTGCACATTCATCGGCAACGAGACTGCACTATCGACCTCCGGTCTGAGCAGGGGGGTGATGTGGCGGCGCTGTCGTTGCGCCGCAAGCGAAAGACACCGAAGCCTAAATCACGCTATCAAAATTCCGAATCATAAACAGTATATATAGAACATTTCCGAACTAACACATGGAGCGTTGGCTGCTCCCCGGGCACAACACCTTGCCCGGCGGGAGATCTCCCCTCGTTCCTTCTACGGCCACAAAGTAAATTAACATGGCTCTTCCAAATAAATAAAAAACTAAAACAAACGGGCTCAAAGATATGATTTCTGGTCGAATTTGTACACAAAATCTCATTATTCATAACCAAAGATTTAAAACGTTTTGGAACACGAAACTAAAACTTTCTATTTACCCATAAACGAAGGGTTAATCAGGGCAAATTTTGATGTTTACGTAATGTTTACTTTATCTTAGTGAGCCGAAATGTTTAAGTTTTTGTAGCTGGAGAGCGTTTGGCACGCTAATTCAAGGTGTGTTGGCAAACTTGATAGCCTCGAAATATCTACTAACTCGTGTGTGACAATTCCGTTGATGATAAATGTAAAATACCGACACCGACGTGTACGAGTAGAGTTGGTGTAAGAATATCCACTATTTCAAATCATACCGTAGGTGCCGTAAAATGTGACAGAGGGAAACTAAAACTATGGACAGCAGCATCTTCCAACCCAAAATAAAAAAAACTGCGGTTACCAACCCGCCTGTCAAGCATGGCAACTGTGGCAAAATCCTGCCTAAAACGCAATCAATGGGAGAGTCCTATTTTCAGCAGTGGACTTATAAATTATATTGGCTGTTATGGAATGGATCCATACCGACGTTAGGAAACAGAGTCGAAAGTGCCGCACATCTAGTACTGTTATCATGAATCCGCCTGCCAACGCAACACATAAAACATATCAACCCTACAATGGAAGAGTTTTGTGTCAAGTAGTGAACTGTAACAGGTTGATTACAAAGATCTATATAGACGCCTCTTAGAGATAAAAGAAACCTTATAACTCTCAACTTAGTATTGTGGGTACCACTCAGTCATTCCAGATTTAAAATATTTAATTTGATGTCGCTTAGAAGTTGCATCTAATGCGCATGGTTCTAGTACTGCAATTTACAATCCGCGTGGTAAACGTGACGAATAAGGCAGTCTTCTAACTCTGGAGCTCACTTCACGCTCTCGCAAAATACCACACCATGCTTTGTTTCGTATAGTTAGTGTAGAAAACCGAAGATACTATTTACTGAAAACGAGGCATTCCATCTTAGTCCTCAGGGGCGGTAACGCATCTTCATTTTGATTCTTAATTAGGGATATATGTCTATGGGTCAAAGCATCCACTTAGAATTAAATATAATAGAGTGTTTGTCTAAATACATGTTATATTCATTCATTTTGCCATGTGTCGGTGGTGTATTAGAATCTATCACCATATTTAGTCGAATGATGATGATGATAGGAGCGCTTTGCATTTGAAATTAGCGGGAAGTTCCAGGGATGACCTGCAGGATCAAACAATTTTTTTTACATATGACCACGCATAACTATTTCCAGAGTGGTCTGGTTTTGATAATTATTTTTTAAATAGTTACCTCGAAATTGGTCCCATATAAATTTGGAAAAAAATTACCCTAATGGTGGGAAAATAAGTATGATTTATTGTTTACCTACAGAATTAATGCTGAGTTGTGTATTACAACATTACATAATAATTACATTACAAAAAAACCTCACAATGAATGAGCTTTAGACGTGTCAGTCTCTTGCGTGTAGTCCTCTCAGTCTCTGCATTTCTGATAAAGCTCGTTCACCGTGAGGTTTGTGTAATACTTTATTTGGCTCGTGATCAGATAAAGTAATACCCTCAAGTGTTTTAACTCTACTCAGTGCCAAAGGAAGTGTTTGCCAAAGGGCTGCATGCCCTTCTTTCTTTACGAGGTCGATTACAGCTTTAAACATAGGTAATATAATAGTTAAAGTATGATTACATAGCAGGTAATAGCTAAAGTAAGGTAAGTAGCTATTTTAAAATAAATCAAAAATTAAGCATGTAGTAATTAGTAGATTACAACCACACAAAATTATAAAATAAAAACTTTTAGCAAAAAATTAATCGCTGAAAAAACTTAAAAGCAAAAAATCATAAATCTTTTTGTTTTACCCTTATTACTAAGTTCTTAAACTAATGTAAACGTACCTAATTATATATTTTTGCAATTATTTTTAGTTTTTAACTAACCATAAAAACTGAGTTCTTAAACTAACATTTGTTTAAGAACCTAGTTATTAAGATTAGTTAAAAACTCAAATTAATTACAAAAATTTATATTTAGGTACATTTACATTTGTTTAAGTACTTAGTTATTAAGGTATAACAAAAAGGTTTATTATTTTTTGCTTTTCAGTTTTTTCAGCGGATTAATTTTTTGTTAAAAAGTTTTTACGCTGCAAACGAGGCATTCTGTCATGTGTGACGTGCGTCAATCAAACACGGTGTCCTGGCTAGTACTAACTGGTACTAACTTTATTTTCATTTTACAATTATCATTACATCCTTCTCACTCAAATGTGCAGATAGCTTCCTTCGCACAGATTTTAATTATCAGACATAGGTACACAGTAATTATACTTAAATAATAATATCATTAAACACCAATTTATTAATGTGTAAATTAAATGCTAAAATGATCCTACATCTTCCTTCTTTTTTTTTACACACACGCAATTGTTTACCATACTTTTATAAGATGAACCATAATGCACCAGTTTTTGTTGTTTGTCTATTCGGTGGTATCACTGGCCTACCGGAACGAGTAACATAATTATTATTAGTAGTATTTTCTCTATATGTTGAGTACATATTTTGGTTGTTATAAGATACAGTGGCATTAACATCATCATATTCAAAGTTATAGTTAGGAGTGTCATATTTGTTTGGCGAATCTTTTATTATATATTTCCTATTTTGAACTATTTTACTACCGGTAAGTAATTCAATTTCACAAGAGCGGTTTCTAATTTTTCTCGTAATAATCTCAGATATCCACTTTAGTTTATTTACGTCTAGTAACACTTTTACATTCTTAATCAATTTTGATCTTTAACTTGAAATAAATCTGTGATATCTGATTATATATCTGATAATCTGATTATTTCGTCTAAATGATAAGCATATTTGACAATTTAACACCATATTTTTAAGTCATTACTTCGCCCTGTCCAAAATTGAAATTCTTTTGCTCTTAGTTTGCATTTCTCGAGACTTATACGGCCTAGTTTTTCTTGACTAACCCACAATTAATGCACTTGTTGTCCTTTAGCGGGGTATAATTATAGGAAAAACTTTGGCGGTGTGGTGGCGCTGGTCCGCTCCGCCAGCCGCTCCGGCTGCCGCTCGCGCCAGCAGCGTGCGCCGCGCCAGCAGCGTGCGCCGCGCTCGGCCAGCAGTCCGCACTCGAGATGGCTCCGCGCGCTGCACCCCTGTTGCCCCGACCCCAATCGTTACTCACTTCATTTCTTTGCGTATCCCGTGACGATTTTGAAACTTTGTGTATGGCACGTATATCCTCTCTTTCTTCTATTCAAATTTCTGACCTCGTAAATTGGCTCTTCACGTCTTATATTTTCCGAGAGGACCTTCGAAATTATCGCCGTACGACAAATGTCCAATGCAGTTTATAATGTTAATTATCTTCACTTAATAATCTTTCCCGAATACATGCGCTAGTCACACCACAGACCAGTCTATTCTTTATTAGTCTATCACATTATTTTCCAATTCGCATGTCTGAGACAATTAACCCAATTCAAATACATATTGATCGATTGTTCATTTTGTTTTTGATCTATTGTGAAAAATTTATGACACTCAACAGTAACGTTTCTTGTAGTTTTAAAATGTTGGTCTAGTATTGTTAAGACACCCTCAGCTGTTGCACATTTTTCCGAAGACTGGTCTAAAATGTTTCGACACTGTTCTCCAAGCACACGTATATTATATATATTAGTCATACATATTAGTCCTCATGAGTGACAGCGCATCTACATTTTGATTCGTATTCAAGAATAGTTGTAGATGTCTATGGTCCACAGCAACCACTTCCCAGGTGACTGTGTGCTTGTTTGTCACTCGTATCCTATGAAAAATCTAATTGTTTTTATTGTAGTTCGATGTTAATATGTGGGATGTTCGACAAGCTTTTGTTGCAACGACAGAAATTAATTTTTGATAATTTTAATATACTACTTTGTATAATTCCAGTGTGTTTAGCGTTCAAGTACATTTAATTTCTGTTACATATCTTTCTTAAAAACGTGTCTTGTCACAATCATACAAAACGCCTGCATTATTCGTCGTACATAAGATGACAGTTATGAGTAGGAGTGCCGCGTGTCGCTGCGTTATGTCTAGCCAGAGACAAGGCAGAGGGCTTGTGTCTTGTTGTGTGTGATTTTTTATAAGTGTACGAAATTGTTGTCGAGAGAAGGTATTTTACATAAAGAAAATAAGCATGCATGAAAATGAAAACAGGCTTTTTTCCAAGCAAACTTCAAAGTGAAAGGAAAGTTACAGGCTATATTATGTACGCCTTACTGCTCGGCACGGGTCTCTTCTTATTTCTGAGGGGGTTATGGTCCAATTGCCGCGCCGTTTCAGCATGTGTTAACAGATTACAGATTTCCTTAAATTTTACTCACCACTGAACACTAAACTTACAATTAGAATTATCTACTTCATTGGTGCCGGTGGATATCTAATTTGAGTTGCCACCACTTGCGCTACCGAGCCTGTTTCCCATTTACAATGCATAATTACCAATTATAGGATGTTTTAATTTATCATATCAACTACTTTTAATAAAAGTATGCAAAGAAAGTTAGATATTCTTTCAAAAGTTTGTGTAAGTTGCTTATTTTACTTTTGTTTATTTGTAGGGCAAATAAAAATTTGAGGAAAATGCTAGTTGAACGGAATAGAATAGAATAATTTTATTCATTATATATTTTAAGTACCTAATTCTTATTGAAAGTGATTTTTTCATCTAATCAGTTGTACTAACTATTGTATAATACAAACAACTATTTACATAATTTATTTTAGAAACAGCTTAGAAGTGACCACCTCATTCCCAGAGATTATTAACAACCATTTTTTTCATTTATTTTATAATAACCCGTTATATAGACTTTTTGTTTAATAAAATATTCAAACTTTTTAATAAAGACACTTTGCATATTTTGGCATTTTTTTTGTATTGTTTTCATCAGTCATTGAGGACTGCTGACAGAAATAAAAACTTAAAATTATAAAATAACAGTTTCTTTTTGGGATTTGCGTATACATTGGTGTATTAAAAATTAAAATTTCATAATTTGTAAACAGCATCTTGGTGACGCGAACTCATAAGGTTTAACCCATCCAAAAAGCGTTTAACGCGCCTATAGAAGGTTTTGTTTTCACAAAAATTGTTATTATAAAATTATATACTGTTTACGAATGCCACCCGTGGGAGCTACTTGTGTCTTATTGTACATTAATTATTGTAACCGCAATCCGGATCCCAGTCGCTGTTTAACGCTTTTAGCGTAATATCAATATTTCCCCGCAGACTCACTGTGGTACACGCGTTGATGAGTTTATAGGGAGTAGAATTCGACTGAGATTTAAATATGGTATGTGTATTTTATGCTACGAAATGACTTTTATTTCCGACGTCGCTTTACAATGTTGTGAAAATTTTAATACAAAGTAAACAAAGTTAAGGAATATCAAAATGTGCCCAGTGATGCAGTATTATAGGTTGCTGCCACTAGGGTGAAAATTAGGCCCGAAAAACAACAAAACTTTTGATAAATCCAAATGTGCATGCCTTAAGTGCTCATGTTATACGTCAACTTTTAAAGTATTTCAAATACACACAAGTTTTCACAAATAACCTTATTACTAGTACTTGTAATTTTCCGATAAATTTTTATCAGACGTCAGTAAAAAAAAACTTTGGAAATTCCAAAAGTGCACTACTCATAATGTTTATATGATCGTGAAAAAATTTAGGGAAAAATTCTCAACCAACAATACAAAATATTTTGTTTAATTTTACTACGTTATTATTATTGAGATCCAAAAAATATTAATTATTGTTAATTGAAGAAACTTTAACAGAATTATTTTCAAACGATCAGAAATCAACTTTAATATTACTTTCATTTTTAAATATTTGTACTCAGACATTACCGCAAAAACTAGTAGTCTTTTTTACCTGACTCGTTAATAAATTATTTTTCTCCTCAAAAGTTTTTCATCTAGTCATAACCAGTATTTTAATTTAGCGTTCACGAAAGTACTACACTTTCATGACAGTTGACAGCTAACGTTAAAACGACATCTATCCACCATTAGTGTTACATTCTTTGGTGAGAATAAAATATAAACACCACTTAAATACAATCGAATTCATGAATTTCATTGATTGAAAGTGGCTTAATATTTTATTTCAATTCATTTCCCTACCGTCTCCTTTATGTGGCTCACTAAGTATAAATTATTTAAAGTGTGGTGGACACTTACTTGTCTTAAAACTATCTCAGAAATGAGAGGAGGCCTATATACAGATTTGGATTGAAGTTAAAAGAACTTTAATAATTTTACGTTAGACTAAGGTCATGTCAATCCACCACATGTTGAGTGGGGCTGAACAAGATGGAATATCGCGTTATTATCAAAAAGGATTTCTGATTTTCGTCGTACCATGATTTGTGAAATTTCTTGGAGAAAGCCTGTGGCCAGAGTTGTGAAAAGCTGTAATGATGACGATTCGGTAGCTGTAAGCAACCCGCTTAGTTGACAGCTACCGAAACATCATCATCAAAAGATTATAGCGACAAGGGTAAAAGAAACACAACAGTACCTACTCGTCTTAACTTACTCAAGCCCGGTGTTCGCTCCCGCGTATGTACGCCAGTGTAGCGTCATCTTTAAAAATATAAAAGATATCTAGTGGTCATCCAGTAGTTGAAATTTAGCCGTATTTTAAAAAAAATTAAGTTTGTATTTAAAGTAGGTAGCTGTATTTCACTTTAACTATTGTGTGTTTGACAATTATTGACAATTACGTAAGACACTCAATAAGTTTTGAGATATACAAAAAGTATTCAAGATTTTTTGTTGAGATTTAATGTCTATTTTACATCTTTTTTTTATATGTATATTACTCAATTTCTAGATCTGACACGTCGGAAATCGCTTCTTCGTAGGCAGCCACGGCTTCTTCGGCGGTTAAAAAAAAACTTGCCTTTTATTTTTTCTTTGACTCTTGGGAACAAAAAGAAATTACCAGGAGCTAAGTCAGGGCTGTAGGGAGAATGGCTTAGAGTTTCAACACTAGATTCCTCGTATAAATGCTTTTGTTCTAAGAGAGGTATGTGAAGAGGCATTATCGTGGTGCGGCATGATTCCCCGAAGCCCGGTCTTTGGTCTTCTCTCCCGCACAGCTCGAAATGCTTTGGGGAATGCAACTGTAGTATACCATTCAGAGTTCACTGATCTACAATTTTCCAGCATTAACGTCAACAAATTTCCGCACCGCAAAATAAAACTAGCCACCATTTTTTTGCCGACGTTGCGAGCTCTTTGCAGTTTTGTCAGTAACTGTCCTTCTGAGTAGACCCATGCCGATGATTGCCTTTTACTTTCCGGATCATATTGATACAGCCATGTCTCGTCACCAGTAACGGTTTCTCAAAAACACGCCTAGATGCCCGTAAAATTTTATGGCACCACACAAGTCTGTTTTTCGCTTTCGGAGAGCAAACGAGGGATCCATCGACAACAAAGCTTCCTCACTCCATGATTTTGATGTAGGATGGTATGAATGCTCCCCCGAACTAATGCCCATAATCTTTTCGATGTCCGTATATGTGACTCGTGGATCTTCTCGCACCAAAATTTCAGTAGTCCATACATTTTCTGCCGTTACTGCTATTTGTCCCGGTTCTTTGTTCATCTTTAAGGTTAATTTTACCCCTTTTAAATTCAGCAAACCACCTAAAAATTGTTGCGCGTGATGGAGCTGAGTCCCCTAATGCTGATTGTAACCGTTGTAAACTTAATTGTTAGGTTAAACCAAATTTAAAATCATAATAGATCATAGCGCGCAAATGTACACGGTTAAGATCCATCGTTTTGAATGAAAAGCGTTGTAGGAAAATTAATAGGACTTGTTTTTTATTTAATATTGAACAATTAGCTTATGGAGTTTTATTTTTAAATACATTTGCTTTTTAGAAACATATAACACGGGTACGTTTATATGTTTCTAAATAGTATATAAAAGGTAAGTATCATTTTTAAATTTCGAGCATCTCAAAACTTATTGAGTGACCTACGCATGTAACGTATGAACGTAAAAAGAAATATGTTTTATTTTATTTACTTTAATATATTTTTAATACATAATATTATATAGACATTTTAGTTTTCTGTATTCCTTCTCCATATAAACTTTAGAAGGTTTAGGTTATTGCCAGGAGGATTTTTTTATTGCACCGACACGATATAAGATGGTACTAGTAGTGTACACGACGAAGATTTTATATTTGTCAAAATATAAATATTTTATAGCTACAAAGTCAAGAAAGATATGTTTCGTACCAAAACAATTCTCTCAGGACTAAAACACATTTGTTATCGCTGACTTGATATAGTTTTTTGTTCTTGTTTCATAGAGAAATGCCGTTGGGAATAAAAAAACTATAGAATTTGTGAACAAGTGTTGTCATACGAATTTAGTACATTTTTTATAGAAGATGACAAACGAACAAGCAGTCCACCTGATGGCAAGTGAATACTTTTGTCCATACATACATATTTTCTTAGTTAGTTGTTATTTATATTACAAAGTATTATAAAGTTATAAAACTATTCAGCAGCTGGACGGCGACATGAACAATGCATTAGCGCTCGCTGAATATTTGACAATGAACTTCTTCTATCACTGTTCTTAAATATATTCGTTTTGCTGTTGACATTCATATTTGCTTTTATAGTCCAGAACAAAAAGGAGCGGTATATTCATAATTTTTAATAGATACTAACGACCCGCCCCGACTTTGCCTGAATAGTATATAATAATATGGCGTTATTTAGATTTACGATAATATAAGACCATTAATTTCGTATTTGTTGTTCAAAAAACATCTTCAAGATTTTCGACTAAAATATAGCCTAGAACCCTTCTGGCATTGCTCTCTATCTGTTCGTTAAGTTTCATCACCACCAGTTCATCTACTCCGAAGACCGGACAGACAGACAGAAACTTAAAAAGTGGTTATTTATGGAACTAATTTCACGGAATTCATCGCATTTAAATTTATAATATATAGTATTCGCGTAAGTATGAGAAACGTTTTCCGAAAATTCAAACTAACGGCCAACGCCTCCCCATTAGACTCCTCTGCCTCCTCCCTTCTATGAGTTAAGTAACCCAGAAGATCTCCAGCTGAGCGACCCTGACCGAAAACGTACTTAAGGCCACTAATCAATTGGTGATCCTCATGGTACCTGATGAATTGGGCGTTATTAAATGTTTACATTATTTTGAAGAACAAAGGCCTTTAGTTGGACGCATCTGAGCAGTCACCTTTTTTGGGGATTGGGTGCACCAAAGCTGTTTTCCATGAATTTGGGACTACGCCTAGGGGGTAGGAGTACCAGAAACATGCGTTAAAACCGGTGCCTACTCCGGAGCACACATCTTCAGTACAATAGGAGGGACTCCATCAAGCCCACTCGATTTGTTGCATGGAGCACTCACACCGCAGGATGGTGGAGAGTGTGTTCCCCCCCCCCCATTAATCGAATTGGACTCAAAGAAAGATCCTAGCAGATTGGTGTCGGTTTGGTTCTAATGCGTGGAATATTGACAAAAAAGGGTGAACACCCGAATTGTCTTGTCCCGTATTAAACATATTCTATAAACATTTCAAAAAATAATAATTTATTGTTCGTTTTGATAAAAACCATAGAAAAACGTTTCTGTGTGTGTACATGGTAAACAAATCACGGACAATAACCTAAACAGTTTGGTCGCACAGCCAATTAATTCAATTACGACGGCAAACTCCCGCGTGACGTGACTGTGACCTGTGTGTACGTTTTAAGGAGGTTCTATCGCACAATGTTGCGTGTTATGTTTGTTATATTGTGTTACGATATGTTTTTTATGTTGTTATGAGTTCAGACGGCTCCGTGGGGCAGAGACTTAGCAATGAGTTGCAACGCTACGGACCACGGGTTAGAGTCCCACACGGAACAAGTTATTTTTCATACTACGGTTACAACACGAATGGGTCGTTTCTACCGAGGAGAACCACGCTCTCACAGAATACCAGCGTAAGATAGTATTTCAATGCTGACGTATTTTGTATTCTGAGTGTAGAGAACTGGAGACCCTTTTTACTGGATACGAGTTATTCTATCCTAGTGAGTTTAACTAAATCTGCAAGATGTCTATGGGCTACAGTATCCACTGACCGTCTGGTGAGTGCCGTGAGAGGCGACAGATAAAAATGAAGCGGAGATTTGTAGCAGCATCTTCCTTTTCCAGCATTTTTGTTTATCACCAGCCCGTAAAAGTCTACAGCTTTTTATTGTACCATTGTATCGAGGATTTGCTTAATTTTCACGCCCGGTAGGTGGAGTAACAATCGCAATACCAGACGAGAGCACCTGTAACCCTGCTTCCTGGTCTATACGTCGTACTAAAACCGCCATACTTACAGCATATAAAGTACACTGCTGAACATAGACCTCCCCAATAGATTGCCTCATAGGAGGATAATTGCCATAGTTGACACGCTTGGCGAGGGTTTGGCAATGGCAGTTTATTTTTATTTTTAGTCGTTATTAGGTAGACACTGTTGCCCATCTCCCGATTGGTTTCCCTCAGTTGCCACTTACGACACCCACAGGGGGATGGGTTCCCTCACGTGCATCTCTTTCGTGTACCCTTAAGAGCAAACTACGAAACTATACATAAAGTTGGAAATTGTATCCAACACAACAGGTAGTTGTTTGTAGTTTTGTATATATATATATATATATATATATAAATTTGAAAGCTCCATAGTGCAGTGGCTTAGCGATGAATTACAGCGCTAGGAACCGCAGGTTCGAATCCAGCACGATACACGTATTTGTATGGTCTATAAATAATTTTACCGGGTCTGAATGTTTGTTCTTGTAAAATTTATGTATGTAAATCCACGATACAGAAGGAAATTCTGGTGTGGGGGTAACGTTTTAGAAAAAAATGTCATAATTGAAAATGCATTTCGTTACTACTTATTTACATTACACAAAACAATACAAATAATAAACTTTATTGGGCACAGTAATATTTCTTTATATAATAAAGGTGACAAACGAGTACACAGTCCACCTGATGGTAAGTGGACATTGTGTTACAACAACATTTCCCTCGTAGTAACGTAATATAGAATGAATCGTACTTATACAGTAAAAATGGTCTCAACTATAGTGCGAGAGGTGAATCCAAGACGTGATACTACATATGTTTAATAAGTTCCAGTTACTAATCTCTAGAGACAAAACCCCTCGTATAAATAAGTTCACTTAAGTTTAGTTCGTTTAATAATTTTTTATAATTTATTTAGGACAAAAATTGAGATTGATTTCCTTCTCTCGTCTAGAAAGACTAGAGAAAAATATAGAAGTATTAAATAATTTCAAATTTCATTCTGACCGTAGATTAATACGCGCAAGACTGAAGTTCGATCTGAAATTCATAGTTATCAATCAATTACAAAAACAATAGGGAGAGTAGATAAAATACATTCTAAAGATTAAACTGTAAATAGAACATTGAATAAAACTATTATTTACGGATTTTATCGCGTTTAATATCTTTAATTTATTTTTATTATTATCCCGACGTTTCGGGTGCTTTACAGCGCCCATGGTCACGGGGGGACTGAGAAGTTTGACGTCCCAATGTCATAGTTAGTCCGGCTACCTTCAGTTTTTTAATATTAATTTTTGGTCCGATTTACGCAAAACGAGCTTATAGTATCATGAAGTCTTGCAGTGGTATGCTTGGGTTTGGGTTTAATTTTGTTGATTATAGGATCCCAAGCAGATGGTAGCACCCAACCATCTTCTCTATTGAAATTTGGATGTTTTTTAATTTCAATAGCCTCGCGTATCATCCTTGGTAGGAATCGGTGTTCTTTTGCGAGAATTTGTGGTTTATCAAATCTAATGTAATGGTGGGGACGATCTTGAACATGTTCGCAGACTGCAGACTTCCCGGAGCGTCGGTGCTTCACATCAGCTATATGTTCCTTCACGCGGGTTTTTATAGATCTCTTTGTTTGACCTATGTAAGAGAGACCACATTCACAATCTAGCTTGTACACACCTGCATCTTGTAGAGGAATATTACATTTGATGGATGGTAAAAATTGACTAATCTTCTTCAGCGGCTTGTAGTATGTCTTAATGGACGCTCGCTTCAAGATGTAGCCAATCTTGTCCGTGACTCCTCCAACATATGGTAGTAGAGCAGGTGCGCGCTCGACTGTTGCCGGCTTCACTTGTTCACTGTGACGTAGGCGCGGGACCCGAAGCTTGTTGTCTTGCAATACTTGCTTGACGTGCTGAAGCTCCGCGGCCAGGTGTTTTCTGTCACAGATCCCTCGTGCTCTCTGAAACAAAGATTTACCCACGGTAGCTAACTGTGAAGGATGATGGTGAGATTCACCATTTAGATATCGGTTGGTATGGGTCTTTTTCCTATACACAGTGTGACCAATAGTGTTATCAGGATTTCGGATGACTAAAACATCTAGGAAAGCTAAAGAATTATTTGCCTCTAACTCCATTGTGAATTGTATTTTAGAGTTTATGGAGTTAAGGTGGTCTAAAAATGCAGTTACTTTGTCAGATGGTAAAATTGTGAAAGTGTCGTCTACGTACCGCTTGTAGAACCTTGGATTTACAGGAGCAGTAAGAAGGGCTTTCTCCTCAAAGTCCTCCATGAATATGTCGGCGACTATGGGAGACACAGGTGAGCCCATCGCCACACCATCTACTTGCTTGTAGAACTCCTCCTTCCACAATAGATAGCCAGATGTGAGGCAATGTTCAAGTAGTATTGCATATTCTTGAGGCATGTTATTTTCTTCTAGCTTCCTAGTTACAATTGAGATGCAGTCCACAATAGGTAGGCATGTAAATAGTGACTGAACATCAAAACTGACCATAGTTTCATTGTTAGCGAGATGTAGGTGTTTTATCTCACTCACAAAATGGTATGAATCCTTTGTGTGTGCTCTGGTATGTCCTCTCAGTGGTGATAGTATTTTTGCTAAGTATTGTGCCAGCTTATAAGTTGGTGAATCGATCTGGCTCACTATGGGACGTAGTGGAGCGTTTGGTTTGTGTATCTTCGGTAACCCATACAACCTCGGTGGTTTGGCACATGATGGTATTAGCGAATTCACGTCGAGATTTAATTTTTCGGAGTATTTCTTTATTAAATCGCTAGTTGTTTTAAGCGTGTTAGTTGTAGGGTCTGTTTTGACCTTTTTATATGTACTTTCGTCCGATAAAAGTTGTTGTATTTTAAAATTATTTTCCGACGTGTCCATTACTACCGTAGCATTTCCTTTATCTTATAAATTTAATTCCTTTATCTTATAAAATTAAACCCAAACCCAAGCATACCACTGCAAGACTTCATGATACTATAAGCTCGTTTTGCGTAAATCGGACCAAAAATTAATATTAAAAAACTGAAGGTAGCCGGACTAACTATGACATTGGGACGTCAAACTTCTCAGTCCCCCCCGTGACCATGGGCGCTGTAAAGCACCCGAAACGTCGGGATAATAATAAAAATAAATTAAAGATATTAAACGCGATAAAATCCGTAAATAATAGTTTTATTCAATGTGTAGTGTTCGCGTAAATTTAAGAAATCATTATGTATATAGAACAGTTTGTAAAGATTTTGGAAACTTCGAGTATAATCCAAAACTATTTACATCCGTACTAGAGAATTAACCGTCATTAAAAAGAGCGAAACAAGGTATACAAGGTATAGGAAAATCTGCAATTTTAAGCCTAAAAGACGATTAGGGTATAAAACACGGCGATAGGACAAAATATTACAAATATGTACAGAATATTATTAATTCTCAACTATAGTGCGAGGGTTGAATCCTAGACATAATACTACGTGTGTTTAAAAAATTACAGTTACTAATCTCTTCGGACGAAGCGCCTTCTATAAATTTGATAGAATTTCACGTAATTTAAATTTCTTTAATAATAATTGCTTAAGGCATCTTAAGCACAAAGCGCGTAGGCTATATGTTCTACTGGCGCGTAAAAATCAAGAAACCAACGTTTTTTCGCATGAAATCGTAACTTACAATTACATTAAACATATAAATTGTGTAAAAAGTACATTTTCATAAGTATAAATGATTGTTGAACTTATTATTATTTATTTAAATCGATGAATTGCTATTTTTACATCAACAAAGTGGTTTTACGGGCTTATATTTACGGGTATAGATTTATCAAGCCCGCGTGGAGGGGTAAACACAATATTTTTTTTTAATATCTTCATTTATCATTTGGGAAGCCATGGAATGTAAATGGCTGTTTAATTTTGTTTTCTTTAGTTATAATTAATTTTTTTTTGGTTGAAAAATTACGAAATTTTGGCAGTCTTGTAATAATACATTTGACTATATACAGATACGCTTTGACTCACTCCGGGCTTGTCCATCGTCGTCTCTCGTAAATCTGTCAAACTAAAATGGGACTGGGCCGGTCATGTCTTCCGTATGTCAGAAGAACTTTGAGCCAAAATCGCAACTCGGTGGTCTACTATAAATGGCAGACGACTCCGAGGCAGACCCAGAAAATGATAGCGGGATTAACTGGACTCCTTCATGGAAGACTGTTTCTCCATAGCACAGAATCATGAAAGGTGAAAAGAGGAAGCCTTTGCCCAGCTATGGGAAGTTAAGATATTAAGATAATATTATGGAAAACTTAATACAACTTTGAAGAACAATCGAATAATTAGTAATTATTGGAATCTATAAGTAATACCGACATATTTTTGTAAAGGTGATAGGTCACCGCCAATCAAGTCAAAGCTACAAACCCAATGGTTCAACAATAATTCAAATAACTCGACCACGAAGACAGTATAGTAAAAAATCATATTTCAAATATTATACCCTATATCACTTCCACAATCAAGACATATTTCGGAAACTGGCAGACAGTTGTTTGTCATGACCTTATATGAAAAATCCTGTCGACGCGTGAATAGGTCGTTGCCAACCAATCGATTGAGGCAAGTGCCGTGCGCGTGTCGCAGCTCCGTAAACGTAAAGAACTGTCGACAGCAAGATTGTGTGATACCGACAGAACTATTCGCATTAATTAGCCAATCGTTCTGAAGAACACCCATAAGGAGCACGTCGTGCCACCCCGCATCTGAAGATGAGTATGTGAGCATATAGGGTCTTAAGACTACGCAGTTACCCGCTTTATAACTTGAACTATCCCCTACCGGCAACCTGAGCTATCGTAGAAAATTATATAACAGCGTCACCACGTGGTCGCCTCGTGGTTCACACCACATAGATCAGATTTTTCTGGTCACGCCCTGCATATCATTTCTGATCATAGCTCAAAATAATAAAAATATGCAGTTGGCAACTCCCATGTCAAGCGTGGCAACTACGGCAAATAATCTATTTTAATTGACAATCTGTGGTGGGAGTACAATTGATGAACGCGAAAAAAAATATATCAGCCATGTAGAGGCGCCGAAAAAGGAACCACTTCCTCATTTCGTCCCGCGGATATCATAGGAGGCAACAGAGGGAAACTGAAACAGCGAATGGGCAGCATCTTCCTGACAACAGCTCAAAATAATAAAAATTTGCGGTTGCCAACCGCTCGCCGTCTATCTTGATAAACAATGGGCGAAGCTTATGATCAGCTGTGGATAGCCCTATTAAAAGTAAAAAGTAGCAACCCATATATATCGCACTACTGGACACAGGCTGCAGTGAGTTTTGGGACAAAAAAGAGTTGATTAAGTTGACTCTAACTCGGGATGACCGACTTCACATACCTTTATATGTTTATAAAACAAAATTTAATATTTTGTTATCATCAAATTTGGGAACGTACCTACTACGAAATTTACATTTAGAACGGTTCGATTACTGACTTAGACAGATGACTTTCAAGATTCTATCAGTGCAATTCTACTCATAGTAAAAATTAAATTAAACCTGTGTTATAAATTTGCTTTCTTTGATATTTATGGTACTTTTTCGCAAGAAACTGTTTTCATTTACTCATGTGAGCGTAAAAAAGTTATGTATTATATAAATGTTGACGCTCACATGAGTAAACTTTGTTGTGCGATTGTGCCATTCCAGTCTATGTTATTGTGGCTGAGTACTAGAGGATACAGTTTTGGTTTTCATACTTTTAATCCAATAATAGCGCCATTTACTTACTGTTCAATTAACTAATTACATAACTGGTCAAATTAAACACAATTATATCAAATATTTATTGTTGCAGCATCAAAAATTGTCAGACTTAAAATATCTAGATCGGTGGCCATTGTCTGCATGATTTATTATAATTCTCAATTTTAGCAAAATGAATAACAAAACTGTATACACAAAACTGTAATTCCATGAGAAGTTCTTTAGTTAAATATGTTGTGTGTCTATCGGCATAGCAATATTTCATCGTTTTTTTTTTTTTGTATAAAGTCCGATATAAGTAATTGAAAATTAAGTACACTGTGAGATTTTTATCCATAATTGATGGAATAGTTCGTAATAGCGTTGTCGCCATCTTTTTTTACTTTTGACGAGATTTTAAAACACGTTGTCACATATTAAGATAGCTTTCGTATTTGCAGACATAACTATTTATTTATTTATTTAGGACAACCAACAAGACATGGTAACGGCGGGGCAGGGGGTGCTAAGAATCTCCGGTGGAGGTTCGGTTGCCACCTACGACGACTCGAACTGGCAACATTTAACGCACGCACCCTGAGGACTGACGAGAAGATCCTGGAGCTGGAAGAAGAGATAGACAAGTTGCGCTGGAATATTATAGGATTATCCGAGGTCCGAAGAGAGGGGGAAGACACGGTGATTCTCGATTCCGGCAACTTGTTCTATCACCGGGAGGGCGACCATCTGTCCCAAGGAGGTGTCGGATTTATCGTCCACAAGTCTCTCGTCAACAACGTTGTAAAGATTGAGAGTGTGTCGACGAGGGTCGCGTACCTGATACTCAGAATCACCAAACGGTATTCGCTGAAGGTCATACAGGTTTACGCACCTACCTCGGCACATCACGATGAGAAGGTGGAGGAAATGTATGAGGATATTTCCAAAGCCATGCATTCCTCTAAAAACCCACTACACGGTGTTGATGGGAGACTTCAACGCAAAACTAGGCACAAGAGAAAACGGTGAGTTGAAGTTAGGGAAATTTGGAGTAGGGCAACGGTACCGAAGGGGCCAGCAGCTGGCCGACTTTATGGAGAAAGAGGGACTCTTTATGATAAACTCTTTCTTCCAGAAGCAGCCTCACAGGAAGTGGACCTGGTCGAGCCCCGACGGTTCGACAAAAAATGAGATTGACTTCATTATGACGACCAGACGCCAACTGTTCAGTGATGTCTCAGTGATCGCAAGGGTGAAAACTGGCAGCGATCACCGAATGGTTAGAGGCACACTGAACCTAAACGTTAAGTTGGAGAGGTCTCGTCTAATGAAGTCAACGCTCCGTCCCCCTCGTGATCCAGAATCCCGAAAACTTTCAGCTCGAGTTACGTAACCGCTTTCAGTGCCTACAAGATTGCAATGCAGTGGACGATATGAATGACAAGCTCGTGGAAACTGTCCATGCGGTCGGAGCTAAGTTCTGCAAGACCCGCCGCAGAAGAACACAAAAACTCTCCGATCACACTCTTAATCTCATGGCTGTTAGACGGGAGATGAGGCTGCAATCGTCAACAGATTTGACAGCATACAGGCAACTGAACAGACAGATCTCCAAATGCATGCGGCGAGACTTACCCAACTTTAATACTGCTCGTATTAAAGAAGCGATCGAGCGGAACCAGGGCTCCAAAGTCTTTGCCAGAGATCTGTCTGCCAGTAAGAGCAACGTTAAAGCTGAAGACTGAGTGTGGCAAGCATCGTTTCCGGGACGCCTGAGATTTTGAGTGAGATTGAGAGGTTCTATGGGCAGCTGTACACATCATCGTTGGAGCCACATGCAAGTGTGAGTAACGATCCAAGAGTCTTATCCGACACTATTCCGATGATATCCCGGACGTCAGTCTAAGCAAGATTAGAATGGCTCTCCAGCACCTTAAAAACGAAAAACGGCAGGGCCCCAGACGAAGATGGAATTACAGCGGAGCTTCTGAAAGCGGGTGGAACACCGGTACTTGAAGTCCTTCAGAAGCTCTTCAATTCCGTCCTCCATGGTGGCACTACTCCAGAGGCGTGGAGCAGAAGTGCGGTGGTCTTGTTCTTTAAGAAAGGCGACAACGCTCTCTTGAAGAACTACAGACCGATTTCCCTTCTGAGTCGCGTCTACGTGCTGTTTTCGAGAGTCATTACGAATCGTCTCGCACGCAGACTCGACGACTTCCAGCCTCCCGAACAAGCCGGTTTCCGAAAAGGCTTTAGTACCATAAACCACATACATACCCTGCGGCAGATTGTACAGAAGACCGAAGAGTACAATCTGTCACTTTGCCTGGCGTATGTGGACTATGAGAAAGCCTTTGATTCCGTCGAAATTTGGGCGGTGCTACAGTCCCTTCAGCGGTGCCAAGTTGACTGTCAGTATATCGAAGTGCTGAAGTGTTTGTAAAGTAGGGCTACGATGGCTATTCCGAGTACAGAACCAGAGCTCGAAACCTATCCAACTGCAGAGAGGTGTAAGACAGGGTGACGTTATATCCCCCGAAACTCTTCACCGCTGCATTGGAAGACGTTTTCAAGCTACTGGACTGGAAAAGGATACGTATTAACATCAATGGCGAGTACATCACTCACCTTCGATTTGCTGACGATATAGTCCTTATGGCAGAATCGCTGGAGGACTTAAGCACTATGCTCAAGGACCTCAATAGTGCCTCCCAACGGATATGTCTTAAGATGAACATGGACAAAACAAAGATTATGTTTAACGTCCATTTCACACTTATGCCGGTATTTGTTGGGAGCACTATGCTCGAAGTTGTTGACGAGTACGTTTACCTGGGACAAATAGCCCGACTAGGTAAGTCCAACTTCGACCGAGAGGTCAATCGACGGATTCCACTCGGCTGGGCAGCGTTCGGGAAATTACGACACATCTTCTCGTCAGGTATACCTCAATCTCTAAAAACTAGATTGTACAACCAGTGCGTGTTGCCAGTGATGACTTACGGATCAGAGACGTGGTCCTTCACTGCTGGCCGTATGAGGACGCTCAAGGTCGCTCAGCGAGCTATGGAGAGGGCTATGCTCGGAGTTTCTCTGCGTGATAGACTCAGAAATGAGGATATCCTCAGTAAAACCAGAGTGACCGACATAGCCCAACGGATTAGTGAGCTGCAATGGGCCGGCCATATAGCTCGAAGAACCGACAACCGATGGGGAAGAAAGGTTCTCGAGTGGCAGCCTCGTACCGGTAGGCGTAGTGTAGGGCGACCCCCCACTAGATGGAGTGACGACCTGGTAAGATATGCAGGAAGTCGATGGATGCAGGTGGCTCAGGACCGTGCTTTGTGGCATTACTTGGGGGAGGCCTATGTTCAGCAGTGGACTTGTGAAGGGCTGTAATGATGATGATGATGATTGCCAAACAATCTCTGTTCATTGATTTGGTCCAGCTATCATGATATAGTCAACAAACCCTGTAAAATTTTATGAAATATCACCATTTCATGCAATAAACAAATAATTCTTTGTATTATAAATTCTACGATCTGACCAATACATATACAAAAATCTCTCTTTTTAAACTATAAGGATAATAAGAGTTTTTTAATAATTGCATATTCTATCAGTTTTTTTTATTGATAAAAGAACTAATACCTACTAAAACTTTTTATAGATTAGGAATAGAACTTAGAAACTATGTATTTATGATTTTCGATAGATGTCACTATTATCTATTTAAGTAGAAATTAGTTACTATACCTAAAATCTATTTATATTTACTAAAATGAAATGAAAACAAAAAACTAAAAAAACTAAAAAAATATTGTTAGAATTTTTAAATAAATGATGAATTTAATTAACTAACTACATAAATGTAAGTTATTTGTATTATTTAATAAATTAGTAACTGGAGAAAAATATCACTACTTTTTGTATTTTATGTTAGATGGCAATGTCTTGAAAAAGTAAAATGTAGATCGTCGGCGTAGTTCAATTTATTACGCAACGGTTAAAAGTACTTATAAATATTGTATTTATTTTAATAAAACGCATCAATCGTATAAAATAGGAATTAACATCTAAAGGAAGGAAAATACCCTTCTTTTTGTAGTTCCTTGTTTGATAAAAGTAGCCTATAAGTTGCCCCGGGTCCCTAAATACCTACACCTAAAGATTCACAGAAATCTGTTGAGCAGTTTTTGTGTAAATCGTGAATACATGACAGACAGACATAAATTCTAAAAAGCTCTAATTTGGCTTCAGTGCCCTTTATTTAGTCCTCTGAACTTATTTTTTCAAAAAATATTTAAATTACAGACACGACTTTCAACAGATTTATTGTTTTTTTTTTTTTATATATATATATATATATATATAGATATCATATATATATATAACAAAGAAAAAAAATTACAACAATTTTTAGAAGAAGTAAAATTGAAATGACTAACGTACTTACGATCCAACTGGCGGTAAGTGGATACTGCAGCCCAAGGACTCCTGCACCAACTTTAAACAAAGAAGGCTGTGATGGCTGGAGAGCTTCAAAGTCTGTAATTAAACTGGCTCTCTACATTCTTCGGAATAAAACACAGCAGATCACACACTATAGCTTGGCGGCATAAATAGGTAAGAAGGTGGTACTCAGATGGACTACCAGGCAGGAAAGAAGTCCTACCTTTTAATAAAAAATATATTTCTTAGTCATTTAGGGGACACGAACCATGGTGTCAGAAGCTGGTACCAGTACCACTAAAATTGATAAACGTAGTTGTAAGTGCTGATTTACCGAATGCTCATCGATGAAAAACATCGCGAGGAAACCTGCATGAAAAAGCAATTGATAAATATTTTGCGGTCATGTAAAGTTCACCAACACGCATTGGACGGTACCACGGAATTTTCCATAAGGGTGACTAACGAACACGTCGTCTCCCTGTTGGTAAGTGAGTGCTGTAGCCAATGGACATGTAAATATATCTTCGTTTAAGAATCAAAATGCAAATGCATTGTCACCCCGGAGAACTATGATAGAATGCGTAACTTCCAGTAAATAGGGGTCTCCCGTTCTCTATACTCACCATACGAAACACAGTATCATTAAGATGCTATTTCACACTGGTATTCTGTAAGAGTGTGGTCCTTTCTCGGGTGACCTGACACATTTCTGCTATAACTATAACATGCAGCATGGCTCTAACACGTCGAAAGGCCTCGAAAATCCTCTCAATAATGAGAAGATTTTTTATAAGGAACGTTACCTCCATACTAGGATTTTTCCCTGTATTGTGGGGGCAGTTAACATACATCAATTTTTTAAGGACAAGCATTCAGAACCATAACAATTATTTCTAGGCTATACAAATACGTCTTCCGTGCGGGATTCGAACCCGCGGCCCGCTGCGAGTCATTGCTAAGCCACTTCGCCACGGAGCCATCAATTGCTCAGCCGTGTGGTATACGATGCACATTCACTTTTCATCGTAAATTGTTAACTATTTATCTATTAATCCAGATACATATAAGAGAGACCACATTCACAATCAAGCTTGTACACTCCTGCATCTTGCAGAGAGATACTACACTTAACGAGTGGTAAAACCTAACTGATCTTCTGTGGCAGCTCGAAGTATGTTTATGGGAACTCACGTTTATATGCGAGCAAAAGATGTTAAAGATTTTTCTCTTGACATAGTTGGTACTTGGTACTAATGTGAATATAATATTTGTTACGTAGATTATCACATAGAGTCATCATCATTGATTAGTTACTATATATAGGAAAATCCGTAATTGGTTTATTCATTTCTAATCTAATTGTTATAAACATATAACTAATATTTCTGAAAGAAACGTTAATCTCTACACTTTGTTAACCAATTACCTACAGCCATATTAAAATTGGTAAAATATTTTACCAAATCCGTTAGTTTCACCTCTCCAGTTGCAGACAATTCGTGTATGCTCTTATTCTTAACTCGCTTGTTTTTTCAATATTTTATAATATGATGACACACAATTTTCCAACTTGGTAGTATCCTATACGTTTAAATGAGCAATTCTTGTATATATTTATTTTTTTTTTTTTTTTTTTATATATATATATATATATATAATCAGAATCTCGAAAACGGCTCCAACGATATTTATAAAATTTAGTGTCCAGGGGGTTTCGGGAGCAATAAATCGATTTAGCTAGGATTCATTTTTAGAAAATGTCATTTTGTCGGTGTTTTAAGTAATATAAGAAGTAATATAAGAAGGTAAAATTTGGCACTGTATTAATGATCGTAATAGCTCAAGCGGATAACGGGCCGTCGCGAAATCGTAGTGCCCTGGTTCGCGTCCTGTCTTCGGTGCGACTTTTTTTCTTTTTTTTTTTTCAAGTTCCTCTCTTTTGTGAGAAAATCTATTATTTCGAGACTTTTTTGTGTTTTTTTGAAACTACAAAAATTTTAATTAAACTTGTTTGCACTATTTTGTGTTTTGTTTTCTTGCACTGATGCACTCATGATTTTTTATTCAGATAACCAGTTAAGTTTTTTCTATTATGTCAATAAGATTAAAAAATATTATTCATGTTTCATTAGTATGTAATTTGCATCTAAATATAATTTCCAAAAAAATACCGAGGAAAGCTCGGACATCCAGGTATGATATTTATTAAAGCGCAAATTTACTTGGAAACGCTTAATCATATAATTTGAGTGTGGAGTTCCTATGACGTCACGCAATTTCGTAATTGCTTTGTGAGTTTGTTCAAGGCCTTACTTAATATTTAAGACATTAAGGACTGGTTTTTCAAACTTCCGATAAAAGTCACTCTTAGGATAAAATAAAGTAAACGTAATAAAAGTTACAGCTTTATAAATAAAATGGTTCAATTCTTTCACTTTTTTATTCAGTCAGGTAAAAACTTTAAAGATTTTATACGTGGTAGAGCCACGATATACTATAGTTGTAGCACGAATGAGTCGGCTCGACTGGAGAAGGATCACCTTTTCACAGTATGCTGCTTTGTTTCATATGGAGTGTAGAGAGTATAGAGAACCGGCGACCCTTTTTACGAGGCATTTCATCTTAGTGCTCATGGTTGACAACGTATCTGCATTTTAATGCTAAATTGAGAATAAATATAGATTTCTGTGAGCCACAGCATCTACTTACCATCAGGTGGACTGTATTACAACTATATTATGGTTGTAGCCGAACCATTCGTGCTACTGACATAATATAGCTGTAGTGTGACTCTACCACGTAAGGTTCCGTAACATAACTATGAAAAATCATTGTAAGGAAACCTGCAGATGTAAGGAAAAACTATAAAAAATGGAAGATATGTGAAGTCTACCAGTGTGCAAATGCAGTGAATTATTCATTGCTTCAAAACCCTCTCAGAAAGAAAAGAATCTTGAAGAAGTCTTGCTCTCCATAATGAAGGGATTAGTTTTATGGCTGTGTCTATGAGCCTTTTATCCCTATTCCCGGAAATCCCTTGGCCCGGTCACTGTGTTGTCTTGTCATAGATTGGCTGGTCATAGTGGTGCTTTGAAAAATCGCTTCATCGTTTATATATGCATACCCAATCAATTATATCTGATTGAAAGTGATCGCTGTGATTAATGCGGTTTTATGTTGGTGGAGATGGAGGACATATAGGAAGACGTGTCTTGTTTTCTGGCTTGCCTTGCTTGAGGATAGAATTGTGGGAGGAGTTGTCGTTACCAAAAGAGAGGCCGCCAAGCAGCTGATATAGGTGATGCTGTGGATGTGAGCGGATATTTATGTACTTAATAACGAGCATGAGGTTCACCTGATGGTAAGTACTGCCGTCGCCCATGAACAACTGCAACTCGATAGAAATAGCAGATGCGTTGCCAGACTTCAAAAAAAGAGTAAGCTCTCTTCTTGACAGTTTTTAAGACGTATGGGACACGAAAAATTGCTGGTGATAGTCGATTCCACAAAGAAGTCGTGTGAGAAAGAAAATTTTCAATTTTTTCTTCAATTGAAATGGCTACTGGAAAAAAATGGAGGCTCTCATCCAATCAATTTCACGAAGCACAAAACGGTTTAAGAAGTTTTATTCAAAAAGGCAATGTGAACATTTAACGATATCCACTATACAATCGTGTCACACAAAGAAAACAATGACAGACAGATTGTGTCGCTCCCACCGCATTGGCTGCAACGATGTGGCTGCCGGATAAAGCCCGGTGCGATCTCACTGAATGGGAAAACGTTTCATGTATTCCCATAGACAACTGTGAACAACAGTGAAATGATCATCTACCTGTTAGAAGGTTTTTATTCAAGCAATATAAGGTTCAATAAATTAATAAACTGTTTTATTTTATGACAATAAAAAAAATAGAACAAAGCAATAAATATTCAAATAAAATCCTTACTACTAGTACTGTTATATCACTATTGTTAGTACTTATGTAAGATACTGGTTTCTAAAAACGTGTCATCATCCGCAACATTATTACAGCATTACATTATAAGTGTACTGATGAACATAGGCCTCCTCCATGGAATGCCAAAATGTATAATTATCGACTTCCTTCATATCTTATCTGATCATCACTGCACCGCCCTACACTTTGCTAGCCGGTACGAGGCAGTCACTGGGAAACTTTTCAAATTAGTGTCATGTAGTGGCGGTGTAAAAATATCCACTACTTCTATATCTTCCCCTGATGTCACAGGAAGCGGCAGAGGGAAACCGACACACGATATATGCTGCGTCATATTTCTGATAACAGATAATATATTATCTAAAAATACAATAATAAAACTGCGATTGTCAAAGCGCTAGCCAGGCGTGCCAACAATGACGAACATCCCCCTCAAGTTTTTCATGATTTGCAATAAATGCCACACTTTGCGGACAACGTGTAGGAGAATACATAAATGTAACATAATCATAAGTCTCAGGCCTGTTGCCTCAAGAGGTACGCAGAGACTACAAAGAACCATTTGGTGTGATCCTGACACATCTCCCCCGTTTCTTTCACATATTTATACTTACGCATGCAAGCTCCTCGGTTAAAGGAATTCTTAATTTGGCCAAACTTCAAAATATATCGTCAATTTGCTCGATAAACTTCCAGTCCAGGGCAACCTTTGTTAACTCTGTCACTCACTTCTGCAGCAAAAATTTGCTTTTCGCTCTTTCCTCTTTCATTCATTATTACACTTTTTAAACAAAAAACATTTGTCGAATTTCCCGAACGTTGCCAAACCAAATTTAATTCTTCGTTTTATGTCTTGATTATGATTACACTGATGTTATCGGTTACCTGTAACAATTTAAGCTATCATATTTGTCAAAAACCATTTATTTAATTTATAGATTTTGGGGAAAAAAAAAAAAAAAAAAAAAGGATTAGGGGGGAGTAAAATAAATAAATAAAAGTTTTCGAATTTAGAATAACGAGTTTTTTTTTTTTTTCAAAACTTTTTTTTTGTGTGCGTATTTTGAAATTGGAATTAGGAGGGGGTGGAAAAAAATTCGCCGATTTTTTTTTTTTTCTTTTCCTTCTTTTCAAAATATCAAAAAAAGATTAGGAAAAGCAAAATTTTTAATAAGGCAAATAAAAAAAAAACCGTTTTTTTTTTTTATTGTTTTTGTAGTTTTCGTTTCTGTGACTAAATATACTATTTTCGG
The DNA here is from genome assembly GCA_907164705.1 of Parnassius apollo. NCBI lineage: Eukaryota > Metazoa > Arthropoda > Insecta > Lepidoptera > Papilionidae > Parnassius > Parnassius apollo. The sequence continues at coordinate 114,748 of CAJQZP010000869.1, read as the reverse complement.
CCGAGAGTGCTGAAGCCGGAGCATTGGTTGAACTCTAAGTTAACTGACTGAAATTCAGCCGCGGCGGCTAGTATCTTATTGACTAGCCATTTTTACAGAACAGGATTTTAGTGCACTAGTGTGAGCGTACGCACACATGGACACTATTTTATAGTCCAATATGACAGTATTCTGACACATCTGAAAAGATGACAGTCGTAAGACCCAACGGCTTTGCCTCCGAAAGTACGGGGAAACCCCCCAACTTCATTATTTTGAGCTTTTTGGTTTGACCTGACATACAAACCCAAGATTTGGACCTCATGATCAGCAGTCCGCTTATAACCACAAGTCCAATCAGGTAGTATAAATTTAAATAATAATAATAATAATGTCCTCCAGACCGATTTTTGGCCGTGGCGGCCTGCCTCAACAGAGGCTAGCCATCGGCGCAGGACAGGATTATAGTGCCCAAGTGTATGCGCAAGCACAGGTGCACTCTCTACTCCCTCACCCTCATAATCCGATAGGACGGTAAACCGACACGACCGGAAAGAGATCTGGTGCAGGAAAACGGTTTACATGCTTTCCGAAGCACGGGGGTGAGACACCGCCAACTTCCTGACTCCGGGCAATTACTGAGAATTTCTTGACGGAAAACTCAATAGTTGATTTTTTGGCCTGATCCGGAATTCGAACCCAGGACCTCATGATCAACAGTCGCATCACTACAACCACTAGATCAACGAGGCAGTTATAATAATATATAATATATAAAGTAAATTTAAATTGGATTGGATTGTACTATTGAGCCTTACAATAATTGTATGTGTATTAGTGCTTATGATATGAAGTTTCTTGCTTTTTTGTATAGAATACGGACGACGAACGGGTACACAATCCACCTAATGTTAAGCGGATTCAATGGCCCATGGACATCTACATCTATCCTCGATTAACAATCAAAATGCAGATGCTTTGTCACACTTGAGGATTACGATGGAATGCCTCGTTTCCTACTAGGAGGATCCTTTGCTTTTTTGTTAATGTCTCCATAGATATTTTTACCGCACTGCCCCGGAAGGATTGTAATGTTTTTTCAAGACTTTTGTACGCTCCGTAGCCTAAACGGCTTGTTGGATTTCAACATATGAGACGTCGCCAGATTTGCCTTAACTGTAGAAGTAACATGGAGTATAAATATTTCTCATTTCCCCAAAATTTTTTACATAGTCTGGTTTTTTAATTACTATTTTAACCTTTATTTCGAGTTACACGGTAGTGTAAATACTTCTTAGAGTATGCTAATAGTATTTAGATTTAAACAGCAGCCGGCTACGGAGGTGTGCAAAAGTAATATCTATTTAACAGTGAAAGGGCGGCACCTCGTCGTACTTTGTGAAAGCGCAAATATTAAAGTTTTATCCAACCCCAAGTCTGCTCAGTTTTTAATTAAACGTTTGGTGATGGACCCACGCTATCAAGTTCTTTTATCTTTTTCAGACCTTTACATGACAAGGAATTTTATTTCAGAAATATATCCAATGTAGCTTAGAATTTTGGTAATAAATAAGAAATGGAATGTACTGTAATGTATTATACATTTCTTTCTCTAGATTTATGCATCCACTAAACCGTTAATAAATATTAACTTTGTAACTCACATCATTTTATAAACATAATCCTGTAAGAAACGAAAGGGATCATTTTAAACAACAGAGTCACACTGTACCGTTTTTTTAAAAGAGGGGTCGAATTCGTTTATTATTAATAAGCATTTCCTCTCGTATATTTAGTGATATCGTTTAGAAACTTATTATTTTAATTTACATAACATTGAAACACACACAATTTTAAGAAACTATAATCAAATATAACTAAAATTAAAAACCTAACTTATCATTTAGTCGTACTCCCCGTGGTATCGTGTCAAGAACGCTTGCTGCGTTTCTTCGCCGAATGGCTATACTTAGCCTTTGAACGAGAAAAGAACTGATGCTTATTTAACTAATTAACACCAGATTTATCTCTTCATTAATATTATCCTGTAGATTTTTAAACAAATATCGTATTTACAATTATTATATGAAAAATGTACAGCGTTATCGCAAACTAAATATTTAGTCAACGTTAAAAAATAATTTCAGTTTAATTGTATGTTATTTGTATTATTAAGCGATATCACTGCGTATTGTAAAGCAGTTTTATGCTTTGTTAATAAAATATGTTAAACCTCAGGAGTCGAAACTGTAATTCAAAGGAAATCCACCAGTAATGTGGTAAGGTAAGTAAAGGTGGGGTTTTATAAAATAATAATTAAAAAATGTTCTGTTGTTTGAACATGGTAGAGTCACGTTAAAGCTTTAATATAGTTGTAGCATAAATTGGTTGGCTCAACCGGGGAAGAATCACGCTTTCAAAATACTAGCGTCAAATAACACTTCGATGTTGCTCTGTTTCGTAAGGTAAGTGTGTAGAAAACCGGAGATGCTTTTTACTGGAAACGAGTCATTCCATTTTAGTCCTCAGGGGAGACAACTAATCTGCATTTTGATTCTTTATTGAAGATAGATGTAGATGTCTAATGTTTATGGGCCACAACATCCACTTACAATTACATGAATTGTGTGCTCGATTATCACCTTAGTCTATAAATATGTAATAATTTTCCGTAATTTTTTACTAAATTAAGCCCAAGATATAAATCGTAGAGCAGAAAGGACCCATCATTCACAAATATTTACACTACAATAATATTAACGTGCAAAAAATAGTTTTTCTTTCTTTCTTTCTGATTGTATATTGTGCTAATTTTCTTCTCGCCACTTCGAGTGTAATAGCTGAAAATCGGTGTTTGCTCTCTGAGCAATATTAATCGGTGAGCTATGACCCATTTGTTAAATGTATATTTGTATATGTACATTTGGATCTTAAGTTATGTATTTTTTTTTCATAATACTTTGATTTGTATATCTAGTTTAGTCATTGAATTTACGTGTGTGATTGGAGAAACAAATAAACGCTTTTATCTTTCTATCTATCTATAAAAGAAATTGTATCCTTGAACTTGTAATATTCTTTAGTCAACTTATGTGGCTTTTAACTTATCCATAATAGCTTTTGAAGTCGGGGACTTTCATTCTTTGATACACGTTCTCTTAACACTGAATACAAAAGCTATTATGTAGAATATTATTTTCAGTTCTTTGAAGATGGGTTTTACTTTTACTTGCGACGCGCCCCGACTTCACCTTGTTCGATCTATTAAAGTAGCGCCATTTAAACTATCAAAACTAGTTTAGATTTTCCAATAAAATTCTATATTTTTTGTAAAAAATATAACCTAGATCACTACTGGCATTGTTCTCTTACTTTTCGTGAAACTTTAACGCAATTGGGTCGGTCATTTCAAAGAATGGCAGGGACAGATAACAGGTAGAGACGGACAATAATTTGAAAAATGGTTCTTCATGTCTTAACAGCATGCAGATTACTGACACTAACTCTGAGCTTTAACTTTATTTATATGAGTAGTTTAAAATTTTATTTTATTTTATTGCCATCATATTAGAAATTAAACCGTGTAGTGCCGGTATAAGAATACCCACTACCCTGTATGGTCCCGTGGGTGTCGTAAGAGGTGACAGAAGGAAATAGAAACAGGTGATGTGCTGCAGCTTCTCCCTGATAACAACCCGCCCGCCCAGCGTGGCAACTATGGCAAAATCCCCCCTATTAGGCAATCTATGGAGAAGGCATACTCAGCAGTGGATTTTTATAGGCTGTGATGATGGTGATAATGATGATATTAGAAATGAATTTAAAAACATACTATCTTATTATAAAACGTGGTTTATTGATAGTTTCAGGTTTAAAGTAGTCTGTCAAGAAAGGCGTCTCCTATCCGTGGCGCTACAGTGTTCGCAAAATTGGACTATTTTGCTACGAAATTCCTTAATTTATATTAATTTCCCGTATTTTCCATGGAACTTCATAAAACTAACTCCAGATTAAACATGAGATTAATAATAAATTACATTTTGTACTATTATCAACATTACATAATGTAACATATTAGATTTAATTCACATAATGTTCTACAACTTTACCGGAATTCGATCTTATTATTGGAATTTCCCTTTATTGCGCTTGTCGGCTCGCACTAGCAATTTGAGATATTCCTTCCTCTCGTTGCTCAATAATGCTTACGTCGAAAAAAACGTTTTCTTACTATAATATTATCACAAAATAATTAAGTTACTTTATAAGTAATAATTACACCACCCTCGTGAAATCTTAATTTTATGTTTATTTATAATTATTATACATGGTATAATCACGCTACAGTAATATTATGGTCGTAGTACGAATTGGTGGGCGGACCGGGCAAGAACCACTCTCTCACAGAATGCCGGCGTAAAATAACAGCAATATGTTTGAGTGAGTTTCGAATAGTGAGTGTAGAGATACGAAAACCCATTTTATTAGAAACGAACCATTCGACTTAGTCCTCGGGGTTCACAAAGAGGGTTGACATTTGCATTTCGATGCTTAATTGATGATAGATGTAGATTTCTATAAACCACAGCAGCCACTTAACATTAGGTGGACTGCATGCTTGTTTGTCATCCTTATTCTATAATAAAATAAGTTTGTTTTTCGTTTTTGAGTGGACCATATAAATTCTCATTGTCACCTTATCTTTTAATGGGCCACTTCTTATGTAAAACCTATGTAAAAAAGAAACATCAAAATCGGTTCACATTTGACGAAGATATCACGTAATGTAACTACTCAATTCCCATATTCAAACTATTTTAAAGTGTTTCAAAAATATTAAATACCTAGATTTAAGTCACAATTGTATATATCTCTATTGTAGAGTAAATAATGTAATAGACACAATTGACTACACAAAGTATTTCCTATGTAATTCAAAAAATAACAATGGCATACCAAAAGCTGACTGCAGGTCACTGGAAACCAATACAACCGCAAAGTCAGTCACCATTCTTTTCTATTTTAAAACTCTTAGAAAACATAAAAGGGCTAATAATGGGTCAATCTCTATTAACAAAAAAGTAGAACCTCCTAAAGGCACGATTCCATACTACTTTAAGAGAGTAAAAAAATACTTTTGTACACAAAAAGATACTGATCAGCTTTTTCGTTAGGAACGACAATAAACACAACTCTTTTCAACTTCTTCTTCAAAATATAGCTGGGGTACTAAATAAAATTGACATTATAGACTTGACGCTAACAGAATTATCACAATCTTATAAATCTATTGACATCTTATGTTTAACTGAAACGTTTATACAGAGAGGTTGCGAGGCTAATTTGAATTTAAACGGATATAGGTTGGCTGCGTCGTTCTGTCGGCCGAAATAGAGACGGGGTGGCGTTTGTGTTCTCAGTAAAAAAGGATTGGAATGCAAGCCTATTGATATTGCTAACCAACTTGCTTGTCCCTACTTCGAATGTTGTGAAATAGAAATCGCGCAATATAACCTTACCATTATTTGCATTTATAGAACACCGGATAGCAATGTTAATCTATTTTTTTTACAAATTAAATGAGCTTTTATATCATTTAACAAAAACTTTATTATGGGCGATTGGGATATAGATATTCTCTAAGAAGGAAAAAATATGTACGAGCTATTTGAAATATTAGAAAGTTACAATGTATCTATCCATATTAAAACCCCTACTAGGAAAAATGCATGTATTGATCAAGTAGCCAGCAATATAAGTAAGGCAGATGCCGAGATCTTAAACCTGGCGTTATCAGACCAAAAAACAGGTCAAGCCATATCGTTTCAAATTCAAAAAAGATCTACTGTAACAACCTGGCATGAATTTCGCAGAGACTACAGTAAAGAAAAGATTAAAAAGTTTTCTGACTGTCTATCGCGTCTCTCCTTTTCGGAAGTGTACGATCAGACCAATGTTGGTGAGGCCTATAGATCATTCCATAACTTGTTAACTCTATTTTAGGGACTTTGCTTTCCTATAATTAAACTTACGAGAAACAACATGTGTAATAGAGGTAGATGAAAAAAAAAGGTATAAAAAATCAAGTATTACGAAAGTAAAACTTTACCTAACCTATAAATACTCAAAAACTAATAAAATATTAAATAAAAGTAAATACGAAAAAGTACATATATAAAGCTTAACAAAAAAACCAACTTAAAATACATTCTTAATAGTAAAAATACTTGCAAAGCTGTTTGGAATTCAGTAAATTCAAGTATAAATGAAACTACAAAAATTAATAAAATTGACGTAATTAAATTTAATGACCAAATAATTAGTAACCCTGGCATGATATGTGAATTATTTAACATTTTTTTATTAACCTAAGTAACATCAATAATACAAATAAGTCTGGTATCAATTCTGCTCAACCAAATATAGCTTCAACTTTCTTACAACCAACGGAACCAGCGGAAATTAAGAAAATAATCAAAGAATTAAAAAACACGGATTCAGTTGGATACGACGAACTCAGTAACAAAATACTAAAGTCATGTGCCTGTTATATCTGTACACCACTGAGTTTCCTTGTAAACCTATCATTTGTCGAAGGCTCATTCCCGGAACATCTTAATATTTCTATAATAAAACCAGTTCACAAAAAAGGAGATGAAAAAGATCTCAATAACTATAGACCAATAACTTTGATCCCCGTAATATCAAAGATATTTGAGAGAACTATGTACGATAGACTAAGTAAATTTATACAAAAAACTGAAGATCAATTCGGTTTTCGCAAAAAAAGATCCACGACTTTAGCATGCTTCAATTTTCTTAAAGACGTAGCAGAGAGTATCGATAGAAAAACTCTGCAACTGCTCTCATGCTGGACATGACCAAAGCTTTTGATCTTGTTGACCACGTAATTCTGTTAAAAAAAATTGAAAGTTACGGGATAAGAGGTGCGGCTTACACATGGCTAAGCAGTTACTTGCAAGGCCGAAAACAATGCACAGAAATCACTTGGCTAACGCAAGCACATATTTACCAAAGAACTACATCGTTCACAGTTTAGATTTAATGACCGTGGTATCCCTCAGGGTAGTATTTTAGGACCTTTAATCTTTTTGCTATATATTAATGACTTGTCTAAAATAACCAATCATAAATGCATCTTGTTCGCAGATGACACAACTTTTATATTTAAATGCACCAAAAAAGACATATATGAAACCGAAATAAATAATTCTATTAATACTATTGTGACATGGCTTAATTCAAATAATCTTTTACTTAATATTGACAAAACAAAAATAATACAAATTAGAAATTACAAAATGGAACTTCTAGTTTTTATTCATTTATAAATATGAATATAAAATATGAAAATTCGAAGATAGAAAATGTTGAATCAGTTATGTTTTTAGGTATAAAGTTGACAAAAATTTAAACTGGAAGCCTCACATTGACCAGATTTGTACAAAATTAAACCAGTTCTTATTGCTTTAAAAAGATTGAAAAAAAACAATATCACAAAAAGCAGCCCTAGCTGCTTATCACGGTTATGTGTCGTCGGTATTATTATATGCTCTGCCTTTGTGGGGAAATTCTGTTGATATGATTAGAGCATTTAAATTACAAAAGAAATGTGTGCGAGCGATATGTGGTGCGTGGTTTCTTGATAGTTGCAAGCCTTTGTTCAAAAAGATACGCATATTGCCGTTGCCATGCATGTATATTCGAGAAATATGTATTTTTGTAAAGCGACACCCGAACTACTTGAAAACCTACGCTGAATCTCTCGAAAGGCAAACAAGGCATAAAAATAGATTATTTAATTCCAAATGCAGCTCTAGATTTTATACAAACAGTGCTCCTATAATGGCTATTAAAATATATAATAAATTGCCCAATAACTTAAAAGAAATGCCTTTGAATAAATTCAAAATTGAGATTAATAAATAACCGGTACAACTCCCGCTAGAATATTATTGAGACTTACTCTTATACTAAATACCTGTATTACCTAAACATTTTATTCTGCAAATAAAGATTTTGACATTGACTTTGATAATTATAAATACATACAGCACTCCTTTTATGAAGTAGGGCAAAAATCGACTCAAGTGTTATGAAATAGGGTATAAAATAAAAAAACAATGCAAATGAACTTAGGGTATTACAACTCGATACTTCCACTCGTTCGAGCAATATAAAATACAGAGTCATCAAGATATTTTTAGACTGGCGAGCGTGGTTAGTAATCGCAATTACCCACGGGACGATGAGATACTGGCCCGCTGGGACAGACGAATAAAATTTTGATTTTTTACCCACGGGACGATAAGGGGTACTGGCATTCTTATACCGCCACTACAATGTTAGCTGTTGATCATCAGACGAATTGCCAGACCGAGACCAGGAGCAATGTCTAAGGTTTTTTTTGGCCCCCCGGTGTGGCCCTTTTTTTTTTAATTGTTTCGTGCTTCTTAGTTTTGCTGTCATGCTGGCAAGATCTTTAGCACTAATGGCCTGCTACGTACGGCTATGACAAATATTCGCTACGACAGGAAACGCCCATGTTCAGCCAAGGAATGTTCGAAAACTTGATAGATTGACTACCTAATGAAACACGCAGGCAGTCGATAAATGAGGGTGGCTCAGGACCGTACTTCAGGATCTATAGGGGAACCCTATGTTCAAGAGTAGACTCGTGATGGGCTGGAGTAGTAATATTAGTAGTAGTAGTACTAGTAGTAGTAGTAGTAGTAGTAGTAGTAGGGGAGTAGTAGTAGTAGTAGTAGTAGCCTAGTAGTAGTAGTAGTACCTATAGTAGTAGTAGTACTAGTAGTAGTAGTACTATTAGTAGTAATAGGTACCTTTTGTGATAGAATCTGGACCAACAGACAAACGCAAACAAGGAAGACCGGAAGAGAGATGAGTCGACGAAAGTAAAAAGACTAAAGAAAATTAATTTTTGTTTTTGTTTCTGTTTTCTATTAGGGAACAAAGAGGCTCTATTATTATTATTATTGGGGGGGTATCAATATAGTTTTCTCATCTGGTTGGGTTCTATAAATATATAATTATAAATGGAAATTAAAAGATAAATATACATAAATATCAATAAAATTAAATAAATATAAAAATACATAAATAAATAAAAGCCCAACCAGATGGAGGCCCTCGGCAGGGGAGACCAAACGGCCGAGGGTTAGGGGGAAAGGGAAAGAAACCGGCGGACGATGCGGGCGGTATCGAGGAGCACCGCCTTCTGCATTTGAGCCAGGAGCGGTCCGCCACGTAGTCCCAGCCGCCTAGGAGAGGGATGGGTTGGTTTGCAGAGACGACTACGGGAATAATTTCGGTCGCCAGACCATCCCACATGTCGGTCACCAGTCCGTCCGTCAGTAGTCCGGTGAGCCAGGTCCAGATATTTTGTTCGTTTATCTGTTTCGGCTTTCACGAGGTTCTGGTCATACGGTAAATAATATAATGGTAATGTCGATCAAAAATATCCTTGACTGTGCCCCGTCCATCGGCATAATATCAGGCCTATTCGCAAGAATAGTTCCTATCTGTGATGATGGCCCGGTTCCAGTAGAGCCTGGCGCGGTCATTTTCGCGCACGGCTTCCGGCAAGTATTTATAATACGGCAATTTCCGGTCCACGAGGCTGTATTTCAGAGCGAGCTTGATGTAGAATTATGGCTACTAGGTTGTGCCTGTGCAAGTACTCAAAGTTAGAAAGCGCCGAACAACCGGAGAGATACATGCCTAAGTGACTCCCCGGGATGGCGACAAGCTCGACAGACGTCGACAGCGCCATCCTTTAGGATGTATCTCCGAGAGTTGTTGGTCTTAATAACCTGATCCTGTATTGCACAGACAAAACCCTGGGTTTCCCCGAAGAGGTCATCGAAACGTAGCCAGTTGAGGGAGGCGGCTGTATCTACGTGAGGCTCATGTAGAGCCCTGTAGTACCTCTCGTGGAGCTCCTTCCCATACGGCCTCCCAGTCGGAAATGCTAAGCACTGCTGGGTCTTGCCATTGCTCGTTGGCTAAGGATAGAGGGGTAAGCCCTTTAAACTAGAAATGACGTCATTATGGAATGAATCATCCAGGAATCAGCCAGGAAGTAATAACGGAGGCTGCACACTTCGCGATTATGCATGGTGAGCGCGCTCAGGAAGCTTATTATTATTATTATTAGTAGTAAGTACCACAAAGATAAAGACACTAGCTTCCGTTAATATATTAGTACTACATTTACACGTTAGAAAGTCAATGACTTAGATGCCTTTTCGAAGATTTTGCATTCCCTTTACCGTTATTGTTCGAGCTAACATAACAGCATCTGACAACAATCATTTATCTAGTAAAGTGCATGTGATGAAAGAATTTCCGTGTCGCGGCGAGCAATCACAGCTGTAACAATCGTGTGCAAGTTTATTGCTTGTTTGCAGAGCTTGTTGTCAAAGGCATTTTTAAATGAAAACTGCAAAGTATTTCGATAAAAAAAATTCAAGATAAATGTTTCAATTACGGAAGTTAACCTTTCTAAGAACTTAAACAAGAATAAAATGCATAGTTAAAAAAAAACATACTTAAATAGCTTCCGAAATCGGTGCTAATAGAAGAGAAAAATGAAAGCTCCAACTTCAGAACCTATTAAATGGTTAATTTATTAGAAATTATTTTATTCTTTTTCTCGTTTATTTTATTTCATTAAAGTTTAATTATTGACTTTTGAGTGGACTTAAAAATAACAAAAGCTTAAAATGACAATTAGAGTATCGTCTTTAAAGGGATGTAATTTTTATTTCAAATTCGAATGGAAGCAGCTTCACGAGGGTCAAAGATCATTTTAACTGATTACGAGGTGTTCCGTCTTAGTCCTCAGAAATAACAACGTATCTGCATATTGATTCTTAATCAAAAATAAACGTAGATGTCTATAGGCCACAGTATCCACTTACTATCAGGTGGACTGTGTGCTTGTTTGTCACCCTTATTCTATAAAAAAAGATATCGCCTATTATATATATAATATAATATACATAAACACTCACGCCTGTCACCCAGAGGGGTAGGCAGAGACCACGGACTTCCATTTGGCACGATCCTAACATACCTCTTTCGCCTCCTTTACATCCATATATCTACGCATACATGCTCGTCGGTTAAGGGTACTTCTAACGCGGCTCATTTTAAAAATATCGCCAATTTGGTCGGTAAACTTTTTTCTAGGGCGTCCCTTCCCGACTCGGCCGTTCACATCTACCATACACATTTGCTTTGTCACTCTTTCCTCATTCATTCTTTCTATATGACCAAACCACCAAAGCATTCCTTTCTTAATCCTGGTCACAACATCATCTTGCATACCACATTTATCTCTTATCACGCAATTTCTCACCATGTCATTCAGATTCAACTCTAGCATATTCCTTAAAGACCGCATTTCTACAGCATTTATTCTACTTTCGTGCTTCTTCTGCCACACCCAGCTTTCACTACCATACATTAAAGTAGGGACTAACACAGCATTATGAATTACCATACGTGCCTTTTTTGACACATTCTGGTTCTTCATAATAGAGTGTAGTGCCCCATTCACTCTATTCCCTGTATTTACTCGTCGTTCTATATCCCTATCATATCTACCATCCCTGCTAAATACACATCCCAAATACACAAACTCATCCACTTGCTCAATTAACTCTCCTTCTATTCTTATTTCACATACCGTTTTGCTTTCTTCTCTTTCAAAAACCATCACTTTCGTTTTACTTGCGTTCACTTTCATTCCCCTTTATCGCCTATTATACGTACTAAAACAGAGTTGCATTAAAAACCTCGTATTTTTTTTTTCAAATTAACGATCGTTGATCCGCCTGTTAAACGTGACGAGACTTATTTCCATACATTTGCTTAACAGACCATTCCTTGAAGCCCTCTCATTCGTACATTTTAAGCCGTACTTCGTACACTTTACATTTTAAGATTAACTTATTTTATATTGCTGACTCTTCGAGTACCTTACAGCCTCTATGGTTACGGGAAGTAACTGAGATTTTCTGTTTAAAATTGTTAATTTTTGGTCCGTCTTGCGATAAAATTAGAAATTTAGTGTCTTCGTTAGACGTTTAATGGGTAGTTTGTTATAATAATGGTTTTACATGTACCTTGTACCTAATTCTATGTGTCGTGAAAAAAACGCAATGTTCCTTGTCATAAATTAAGTTCCTGTGAGAGATCCTTGTCCAACAGCGGTGTTTTATGGGCAGATGAAATAGACAAAGAAGAAGAAGAAGTATGAAGCTGAATGGTCATAGGTTCGAAACCGCCATGCAATTACTTTTTTTATAGGATAGGATGACAAACAAGCACACAGTCCACCTGATAGTAAGTGGTTGCTATAGCCCATAGACATCTACATCTATTCTCGATTACGAATCAAAATGCAGATGCACTGTCATCCGTGAGGACTTAGATAGAATGCCTCGTTTCCAGTAAAAAGGGCCTCCGGTTATCTCCACTCACCATACGAAACACAGCAGCAATAAGCTACTATTTGACGCTGATATTCTGTGAGAGCGTGGTCCTTCCCCGGTCGAGCCGACCCACTCGTGCCCGTACAACTATATAACTGCACTAATATAACTGCAGCATGGCACTACCACGTAAAAACTGTCCCGTTGTTTGCTCTCGTCACCTACAATCACTTACAAGTAACCGCATCGCGGCAGCAAGGACTTGTTATGTTTCACTCGCATTGGTTAGTAGTACTTTAGTGTTCCACTTTCGTCAAACATCCGCTCCCGTAAGCATAAGCCTCCCTTTAGCCAACCCAACTCAGCATATACTTATACATATACGTAAACGAACATGACAATTATATTAATAATAATTCATATCAAATGTCGATCACGAGACCGGTCGCAATCGAGACTAAACATCTGCGCAGGATAGGATTATAGCGTCTTAGAGTATTCGCAAGAACAGGTGCACTCTCTATTCCCTTGCTCTCCGAGTCCAGTGAGATGGCAAACCGATACGACCGGAGAGAGGTCAGGCGCAAGACTAAAAGCTTTACGTGCTTTTTGAGGCACGAGGGTGAAACCTTACCATTGACCCTTGGCTGCTACCGAGAAATTCTTGACAGAAAACCCCCAACTAGGGATTCGAACTCAACACCACCATACGACCACTAGACTAACGAGGCAGTCGTGATAGTTATATTTTTATAGTAATGACAATTATAAGACTTATTAAAACACCTACACATAAGTACCTTCCTCATAGATTGCCCCATATATGGGGGGGGGTATTTACCGTAGTTGCCATACTTGACTGACGAGTTGACAACCTTTTTTTTTTGGTTTTTCAAAACACTTGACTACCTTTTCCATAGATTGCCTCATACGGGATTACGGATATTTAAATAGTTGCTAAGCTTGACGGGCGGGTCGGCAACAGTATTTTTTACTTATTTGAGTTGTTATCAGGGAAATGCTGCTACCGTCTCCTGCTTCATTTACGCCCTTTACAACAGCCATGGTAAGTTATGTAGTGAATTCTCCTATGCCACCACTCCTTGGCATAAATAAAAAGTGAATAAAGACGCTTCGAAATACAAGCTGTGCCTACTTACATGGCTATTTCCAATAGTCTTCATCTAAAGTATAGTCTCCATCTCCTTCGAGAACGGACTACCCCTAATATAAACATTTCAAGGTTACGTAAAGGGTTTACATATAACATTCTTGGAGTTGATAACGAGAATATGAGTAGAGTTACTTGCATTTTAGTACTCTTTTAAAGAATTGTTGTCCATAGTTTATTATTGATATATATATATATATATATATATATATATATATATATATATATATATATATATATATATATATTAAGAACAAGGATAAATTTGCAGAAATTACAAATTGAAATTAATAATTATATTATAAATTATTAGAAAACCATGATATAACCATAAAGATAATTTTTAAAACAATCCAAATTAGCTGAATCTGATGGAACATTAATAAAAATTTTCGCGAGTTGCTATTGCCACGAACAGTTGGACAGCGATACCGAAACTAGTATTGTTTCAGTTTTTGTCGATAAGAGTTTGCTAATAACGAACTTTTGTTCTACAGCTTGTGTTCCATTAGGAATGAGCAACTTTGGACGCATAAATGACACTTTCATATTTTGCCGAGTCGTTTGTGTCCAATGTGATTGCTTATTGATGCTACGTGCAGTCAATTTTAAATTCTCGCTTAATTCTGGTCTATATAAAAAAATTTACTGCAGTGGCTTAGCAATGAATTGCAGCGCTAAGGGCCTCGCGTTCAAATCCCGCAGAGAACAAGTATTTGTATGACCTACAAATAACAGTTCCAGGTCTGGATGTTTGAACTATTCAAATTTATAGATATTATACTTATCCGCCTACACGATACAGAAAATCCTATCGTAAAGGTAACATTTTTAGAAAGAGAATGGAATAGAAAATACAGATTTTAAATTCAGAACATCATTGTATAACTAGCTGTTCCCCGCGGTTTCACCCGCGTAAATCACACGTCTGGGCCGCGCGACATGATGTTGCGCCTAGTTCAAGTGCAGGAGAGGCATTCTAATCTCTATCATACTGACATCTGGGATATCATTGGAATATTATCGGATAAGACTTGCTCTTGGATCGTTACTCACACTTGCATGTGGCTCCAACGATGACGTGTACAGCTACCTATAGAATCTCTCAATCTCACTCAAAATCTCAGGTGTCCCGTAAACGTTGCTGACACATTCGGCCTTCGGCTTCGCGTTGGCTCTTTCTGGCAGACAGATCTCTGGCAAAGACTTCGCGTTACGTAAGTCCCGCCGCATACATTTGAAGATATGTCTTTTCAGTTGCCTGTAGTAGTCCTCTTAGGACGCAGCCAAACCGCCGGATATTATTAGCACCTCCTGCCCCGCCGTTATCATAGTAGCCACCGTAGCAAGGAATAGCGGGGCTGCCGTGGACTGGGGCCGTCTCTCCGTTACTCCCATCACGGGCGTATATTGCTATAGTTGTCACGCTTGGGGAGCAGGTTGGCAACCGCAGATTTTTTATTGCTTTTTGCTGTTATCAGTAAGATGCTGCTGATTATCTCCTGCTTTGGTTTTCCTCTGTTGCTTCTTACAAAACCCTCGGGAAGACATGTAGTAGTGGGTATTCTTATTCACCACTACACTGGGCCATACAGGAATAAATTTGACTCTTGGCGGCGCAGAATATAAGATATGAACCACCCCAAAACCTCAGACGAGATCATAAAAAGGGAAGGGGTAGATACAAGGATGTCGTGACTGATGGCGTTAAAAGCGTTGGAGAAGTCAATTAAACCCAGAGCGGTGACTTCAGTTTCCTACGTGACAATCCTATTGTCACCAAAAACTCTACTATGGCCCGGCCTGAAGCCAGGCTGTAAAGGGGTTAGCAGGTTATTTGAGAAGCTAAACTGTGATAGCTGTTTATGTACACAGGCCCTTAGTATCTTGAATAAGAAGCTTAGAATGGATATAGGATGGAGTTTATTAGATAACGGAGGATTAAATATCTTGGGTAAAAGAATAACGAAGGATTCACGCCAAAAAGACGGGAAAATTCTAGAATCCAGAGAGAATTATATGGGAAATAGCAGGGAGTATGGTCTAGGATTTAAACAATCATACGGTGACTGATGTTGTAACCACTTACGGCGTTAGCCTTGATGAAGAGTACAACTTTTCTTATCTTGTCCGTTGCTATTGGAGAGAAGTGAATAAAGCAATATTAGAACGAGGTAACCCCATCAAATGATTAACAATTCGACACTTGGTTTGGTGATGCAAAGGTGTATATGACGAGAAATTACAGTTGATATCATCAAAACCAATTGTCCACTGAAACTTAAAATGGAACATTATGCCAACACCTTTGGTTCCAAGGAACTTCCAGATATCAGCGGTTGAAGAGGATATGATGTTGCTAAGAATATATTAGCGTTTCGCATTGCATATCATCTGGTAACACCGATTTCTTGCAGTTTTAAACAAGGACTTTTTTGACACCGCGCTTTCCTATACTTATGAAAGGCCCGGTCTCTACATCTCATTGCAATGTGAACCTCTGTCGTCATCCAAGGTAGAGGCAGCCACTTCAGCTTTATTTTTTATAGGAGAGTGTATATTATAAATATCTACCAATATGTTATTAAATTCGCTAACTTTTTCATCCACTTTAGAAGCGGCCATCACAATGTCCCAGTTGATTTTAGAAGCTTCCTGACATAACTTTTCTACATCCTTGCGACCAAAACAATGCAAGTGTAGGATTTAAATTTAGTATTTTGATTGAAGGTGAGCATTAAATCGAGATAGGACGTGGAGGCTAACCGACTCGATTATTTGAAGGAGCTCAAAGGAATGGGACGAGTGAGTAGCCAAGAGATTTGTATTAAAATCACCCATGATGATGTCATGAGAATATTCCGACCTTAAAGATTCCAGGATCGTTTCGAGACTGGAGAAATAATCGACAGAGGATCAAGAAAAATAAATTCAGCAGATACGGAGTAAACGGGCAAGGAGTAAGCTTCCAGCCTTATAAGAGTATAGAGTTTATAAGAAAAGTCACTGCGTAGTTATATAGCAACTCCCCTCTCTCATTGAACCGATCATTACCTAATAAAGTGAAACTAGATAGGGAGTAAGTAAGTATGTAAGTAACATTCATTAATTTCAGCCAATAAAAAATTATAAAAACCTGCAGTTTGTAGCCCGCCTGCCAAGCGTGGCAACTATGATATAAAGCAATCTTTGGAGGAGGCCTATGTTCATTAGTAGAATTCGATACTGCTGATTGACGATTACAGTCGTGGTGGATCGGGGAAAGTGTACCTTTGTTACTACTATACTCGATTACCTCCAGTAATTCTAATGTTACTGACTTAACATTTTCCCAACTTAAAAAATTGTAAAAATAATTTTAAATTTTGACAAGAACTTGTATTTTCTATTTAACTTTCTCTTATACATAATAGACAGTAACCACGTCTAGTCTAGAACGTTACAGGTGCACTGAACTTACAAAATGACTTTTGCTGTCACAGAGTACATTCACTTTCGCTTACACGTTTTTATCCTCACATAATACATATAGTACCTTTTTTTTGAAATAACATTTAGATACAAATTAAATACCGATGAATAATAGTTTTTGATCTTATTGACATAATAGAAAAAACTGAACTGGTTATTTGAATAAAAAATCATGAGTACAATTAGTTTAATTAAAATTTTCGTATTTTTAAAAAATACTAAAAAAAGGGCTCGAAATAAAAGATTTTCGTGATCGATTACGATTTTGTGACCGCTCGATATCCACTTGAGCTATTACGATCATTGTCAAAGTATCAATATTTACCTTCTTATATTGTAACAGTTTTCCATTGCCTGAAAACACGGACCAAAAGACATATTCTAAAAATAAATCTTAGCTAGATCGATTTACTCGTATAGCCCCCGAAACTCCCTGGACACTAAATTTTATGAAAATCGTTGGAGCCGTTTCCGAGATTCCGATTATATATATATATATATATATACAAGAATTACTCGTTTAAAGGTAGGCAGGTAAAGGCGGTCCCATAATGAATTGGCCTAACTATGAACCAATGAAGGAAATGAAACGAAACCAATTTTATTTTTCAATATAATCACCATGAATACTAACACACTTCTGACATCTGTGAATCAACATCTCTAAACCTTTATAAAAATAATCACATTTTTTATCCTCATAATGACTGAAGACGGCCGCCTGCAACTCTTCATCGCTTGAAAATTTTCTTCCTCTTAAGTCCCGCTTTAAATTTGGAAATAAATAATACGAGGGTGGATTGAAAAGTACTCGGCCTAACCTAGAAAATAAACACATACTAAATCAGTTATATTTTTATTTTTCTACATAATCACCATCAAGTTCAAAACACTTTTGCCACCTCCCCTTCCAAGCATTTAGACCGTTGAAAAAAAATGATTCTTCCTTAGAGTCAAAATATGCGTCTACAGCTGCTTTGACCTCATCGTTTGTCGAAAATCTTTGACCTCCCAAGTGCTTTTTTAGGTTAGGGAACAGAAAGAAGTCTGATGGTGCCAAATCAGGTGAATACGGCGGATACGGTAACAGTTCAAAGCCACAGTTGTGAATTTCAGCCTATGACTGTACTGACGTGTGAACACGGGCGTTATCTTGATGAAACAGGACTTTTCTTCTGAGCATTCCTCGACGTTTTTCTTTTATTTCCTCTCGTAAACGACGTAGTAAGGTGCAGTAGTAATCAGAGTTTATAGTCTGACCCCTTTCAAGATAATCAATCATAATCACACCTTTCGAGTCCCAGAATACTGAAGCCATCACCTTATTTGCCGACAAAATCGACTTAGCCTTTTTAGGGGGTGGTGAACCAGGTCTTCTCCACTGTTTTTATTGTTGTTTTGTTTCCGGTGTACAGTAATGAACCCATGTTTCGTCCATATTAACAAAACGATTCAAAAAATCATCTGCATCGGCTTCAAATAACTCCAAACAGTCGCGTGAAATAGTCAATCGCGTCCTTTTTTTGTTCAACTGAAAGCAGTCGCGGAACCTACCTCGCAGACACCTTGTGGAAACCCAACTCGTTGACAATGATGTTTTGAGTTCGTTCATAAGAGATGCCTATAATCTCGGCTATCTCTCTAATTTTTAATCTGCGGTCTCCCATTTTTAAATCAAGTACTCCAGAGCGGGGTTCATCTTTCACACTCTGTCTACCACGCTTAAATTCTGCTATCCATTTTTTGACGGATGAATATGACAGAGCACAATCGCCTAATGTACTGACCATGTCATCATGGATGGCTTTTGATGATAGCCCCTTCTTATGGAGGTACTTAATGACGGCACGCTGCTCGATTTGCTCCATTCGCGGAAATTATGTCCGATTACTTTGTTAATAAATTTATAAAATCACAACTAATTATCGCACACGTTTCGAACTTCACACAATGAACTAGTCTGAACTGAACTAAATAATGTGGGTAGATTTGATTTTTAGAATTGAATGGATCTGTGTTAGGCCGAGTACTTTTCAATCCACCCTCGTAGTCGGACGGGGCCATGTCTGAACTGTAAGGAGGATGTTGAACTTCTGTGAACCCGCATTGACGAACTGCATCCTTCGAAACACCAGCGATATGAACAGGGGCGTTGTCATGGAGCAACAGGACACCTTTAGACAGCTTGCCTCTTCGTTTTTCCTTTATCTTGTCTCGTAATTTATATATTAAAGAAGCATAATATTCGCCGTTCACGCCTGTATTACGTTCTTTAAAATCCACCATCAAAATGCCTTGAAAATCCCAAAATATTGTGCACATCAGTTTTTTAGTCGATTGTTGCACCTTTGCCTTTCTAGGGGGCTTTTCACCCTTATAACGCCATTCCATTGACTCGCGCTTGCTTTGTGGATCATAATACAAGATACAAAGTTTCATCACCAGTCACTAGCCGCTCGATCACACTCTTTGGATTTTCGCCACAAAGATCCAAAAACTCCGAAGCGCAGCGCACTCTTTCCTGTCTCTGTACCGCTGAAAAAAGTTTCGGTACCCATCTTGCACTCACTTTTTTCATGTGAAGATGTTCATGGATCGCGCGATGAACGGTACTCTTAGAGAGCCCAAGCCTTGCTGCAATTTCTCTAATCTTCAAACGGCGGTCACTCAGAACTTCCTCTTCGATAAGAGCAATCGTTTCGGGAGTGAGCACTTCCACAGGTCGACCGTCGTGGCCAAAGTCTTCGACGGTTTCTCTCCCGAGGCGAAACTCTTTCACCCAATTTTTCACTGTGCTATAGGAGGCGGCAGACTCCTTATACACGTCATCCAATCGTTCTTTTATTTGGGCAGGGGATAAACCTTCTTTAAACAGAAACTTTATGACACTTCGATACTCAGTTTTCGACATTTTGAAAAATTACGCGACTCTCGTTATTCAAATGCCTGTTAAACTAAGACTAAGCATTTCATGTCGATGCATGTTTCTTATATTAAGTGCACGATAAACGTACTATTTAATGCAACACAACATGTAGCGACATGTCGCGTTGAACTATATCAGGCCAGTTCATTATGGGACCGCCTGGTATAGGATTTTATTCATTGAAAAATAAATATAAAATATTTTAACCTCATAACTCTTTCCCGGCCAAAAGTTATTTTGACTGAGAAAGTAGATTTTATTGCTGATTCACCGCGTACTTAACAGTAAAGGACCACATCGAGAGAAAACCTTCATGTCTGACAAATAAAATGCGAAGTACTCCATCACGCAATAGAACAGTGCTGAAGTCTAGTGGTTCCATAACTCTCTAACCGCTTATACGTTAGGTTACGTCTAAAAGCTTAAGTGTGGATAAGTCTAGATTTAACCCATTACAACTATACATTATAACCAATTTAGGTTGTTTAAACTCAGGTGAACTGTATTTTTTTAAGTAAACGAAAGCACGTATCAAGATAATATTGATTCCAAATCATTTTTTTTTTAATTATAACTCCTTATTCCTAATTTTAATAGAGAAGACGTCTGGGCACTAAATTTAACCATACTTTTGTTATCTGCTGATCACTTGACGGAAAGTGTCGACTGCCTAGCATGAACAACTGCAACACCAGTGGCATAACAGGTGCGTTGTAATTTCAATAACACTGTCTGGTGGCTGCACAAGAATCCTAGTATTGTCACCATAATGTAAAATTAATTGTCACAAAACTAATGTAAAAGTAATTCACAACTAGCATTTATAATTCACTTAATATGTAATGATGTTTCAATTGTAATGATTGATTTTAAACTGTTATTTCGTAGCGAGATATAAAGATTATTATTATTAAAAAAAACTTAAGATGACGGTTACGTGCTACCTAGGAAGAACCAGCAAGAAATCCATTAGGACTTTTTTTTAAATAAGATTACAATCATGTATGTTACAATTAACAACACAAAACAAATTAGTAATAGCTTGGTAGCGATCACCCTTCCCAAGAGTTTATTATCATCCATAAATTCCTTATTATACCTACGTTCGCAGTAATTGCCTCACTATACCCTTAAAAGCGGACCGCAGCAGCGCCAGCACTGCTTTGTTGCGGTAATAAGAGAATGATACTCCCACAGACGGACTCCTAGGCTGAAATGGAGTCGTACCACAGTGGACAATAACAACTGATTTTATATTAATTTGAATTTCAGGTTGAATGCAAAGTATTGATTATTATTTTAAGCAATTGTATCAGAAATCAATATTATTAAAACAGAATTACAAAAAAATTCTTCCGTCTAGAGTAAGTCCATTCTCCATAGAATTAATTAAGAAGCATCATGGGAACAGGTCAAAATGAATTTATATACCTGTGCGTTAGATATAATAATTTAAAGAAATAAGATGAAAAGGGACTTTAAATATTGTACCTTAAATTGCAACAATCAATTTTTAAACGGGCCTCGAACTCGGCTGAATTTTAGGTCAAAATTAAAGGTCTTAGTCTTCTCTTAATATATTATAATATAATTCGTCGCAATATGGTAAGAGGAATATGTGTCAAATTTTACGACAAATCGTATCTGTTCATAGGTCGGAGGAAAGGCTGTTATCGTAGAAGCAGTGAAAAATCGTTTTTATCTAAGAGAAACGTTTGAACTCGAGATATGAATGTGAAATTTCTAAAGTATGACGTGTTAAGATGAAAACTTATTTGACTGTCGCAATATTCTACATATGTTTGCAGTCGTATTAAACAATTATAATACATCAGGGTCTTAAAAAAATTAATAATAATTAAAAGGCAAGCAACCTGTGCAAGCACGATCAAAAATGAAAATTTCTGTTTCACTTATTAATCTCATTCTACTCCATAACGAAATTATGGTCTCCAACTCTATTGTGAGGAAACGTCATGATTAAGAAATAAACAAATTACCAGATATGCGAAAAGATACCGGTCTGGATGATTGTCCATGGCAATTTACGTATGTAAAACCTCCATGATACAGGGGAAAATCTTTGTGTGAAGGTAACGTTCTGAACTATGACTAAAATCACTTATAAAAGAGTTACTTGTCAGTTAAGTCATAAGGCTCCAAATGAAAACCAGCGCTGTTTTTGCAGCATTATGCTGAGTTGGAGACCAATTTGATGTTACATTACTTTTTTGTTTTTTAATTAATTAATTATACGCATGTACTGCTTCTTAATTTTAATGAAGTTTTAAGCAGTCTTAGACTAGTGCATGCATATTTTTACCCCTTGCTTTTGTTTATTTTTAAATTTGTGTAAGATAGTGCGTATCAAATAAATAGTTTTTTCTTAAATTGTAAATAGTTCATGAAGAAAACCAATCATAGCATATGAAAATAAAAATGATACACTGGCTAATTTATGTTGCTCAAACACCAAATATAGATAAAAACAAAACTAAAAAAAAAGAAAATATTGCGCATAGTTCTCGACTACCACCAAGAACACAAAGAACTAAAGAAACCTTTTTAACAAAAAGAGTTAACATAAGAAGTCGTATATTTTGGATACCTAACATGACCTCCCATATACAGCATATACAGCAATGATTTCACGATCGACAAGCGTTCGCTGGCTGATTCACTCAAAACGTAATAAGAGAACCATTTCATACAGATCAATCACTCGGTTCTTACGAGTATAATAAACGCCGGATCGATGTGCTTCTGATCGACGGGTGTGTAATGCAATTTTAATACCGATTGTTAAATACTCGTAGATCGGTTAAAGATTATTTTGACCTATTTTTTTGAAGTAGTAGAAATCAATTGAATTTATCACGTCCAAAATTATTATTTTCAATTTTTAGAGATTCCATAGGTGTGTCCGTACGAATGGTATGCTTGGGTTTGGATTTAATTTTATTAATTATAGTATCCTAAGCAAATGGTAACACCTGACCATCTTTTCTATCGAAAGTAGGTTGTTTTGTAATTTCAACAGCCTCACGAATCACCATTAGTAGGAATCAGTGTTTCTTTTGATTTAAGCTCTATCGAATCTGATGTAATGGCGGGGGTTCACAGACTACAGACTTTCCGGAGCGTCGGTGCTTCATGTCAGAGCTATATATGTCATTTTACGCGAGTTTTATCGATCTTTTTGTTTGAGAGACCTTTGTAAGAGAGACCACATTCATAATCAAGCTTATACACTACTGCATCTTCTATAGTTAATAAAATTAAATCCAAATCCTAACATACCACTGCTAGACTTCAAGATACTATAAGCTCGTTTGGCGTAGATATGACCCAAAATTTTAATTTAAAAGCTGAAGCTGGCCGGACTAACCATGATATAGTGACAATATCTTATATTTAAGTGACTACACATGAAATCAAACTAATTTTACGAATTTTATCGCGTTTAATATTAACTTTTTAGTTCCCGACGTTTCGGATGTTTAACAGCACCCACATTCACGGAGTGAAGTGTTAAACGTGCCGATGTCATAGTTAGCCCGGCTACTTTCAGTTTTTGAACATTAATTTTTTGGTCCGATATACTACGTACTTATCTATGTATCTATCATGGGTGCTGTAAAACGCTCGAAACGTCAGGTATTAAATGGTTAAAGTTAATCGTCATAAAATCCGTAAAATAAGTTTCATTTAATGACATAGTTACGTCAAATACCTCAGTCCCTTCGTGATGAGGGATGCTATAAATCACCCGAAACATCGGGAATTAAAAATGAAAAAACGCGACAAAATTCGAGAAATTTATTTTTAACTTCCCGCTATGAAAATCAATGATTTTCAAAAAATGGGGAAGTAATTTTTTTCTCCTCGATTTGATTTTTGAATTACGAGTTTTCATCAGATCTCGAAGTTTCGAGGTCCAAGTAAGCTATTCTGGCTATTTCCGCGATGATTCTCAGCGTCCAAAAGAGCTTTGCTGAACTTAGATTTTCTGTGAATCTAGACCGAACTTTCACGCTTGATTCTAAGAAAACCTCAAAAATTCGCGTATTTTTAATTTTCTAAAATTATTTTTCTTAGAATTACTTGGACACTGTCATTTTGATAAGTTCTATAATCTAATTAACTCTTCTACTTTAAAAACGACGTTAATTGCTGTAAACGCCATCAAAATCGGTTGATTCGTTCAAGAGATATCGTTGACGAAAAAACTCGGTTTTTTTAAATAGACTAAAAACTTTCCGTGAAATCAATTTTTTGCTATAAGCTTTTTGGTAAGCTAAAAAATTACGTTGATTGCCGTGAATCACATCAAAATCGGTTGATTTGTTCGTGAAATATTCAATTATGAAAAAATAAAAAAACTACTTTTTTATTTATATCCATAAGTGGTTTTAATAATAATTAGAATTTGGGGCGCTTTAATATTGAAATTAGCGGGAAGTCCCAGGGATGGCATGCAGGGTCAACCAATTTTTTTTCAATGTCATGTCATGTCATCAAATATAAGAAATATCATTGATCATTTATATTAATATTTTGAAGATGCTAACGAAAATAATGTTAATTTAAAAATTTCGATAGTACAACTTTTGATTTCTAACTCCCATCTTTTTATTAAGGGGACCTGGCTGGAGTCCCTGTTGATGTCAATGAAGAGACATGTTGCTAAATCTAACGTGTTTAAATGCAAACATCGTGTAGGCTATATCATAGCATCATGGTTAAGTTAAAATACTTACACTTTGATAAAACAGTTTGCAGATCAGATGCGGTTACGATCATAATATTACAAGGATGTTAGTTTAACCGCTTGAAGTGATAGTGAGTATAAAACGTCGTTACTGTGGTGTGCAGCAAGACCCAGGTGCATTGCGTAATGAATTGGACACTTCACACAGAGGACACTTTATTTAAACTGAGACTGATATATCATAAGTATATTAACATAACGGAAAATTTATTTTGCAAAAAAAATTAAAAAAGTGTGTATTTCCTAGATCGGAGAGTAAGTACCTCCTTCCCTCTCAACTATTTATTCCGTCCATCCATTTAAGCCTCATAAAAGTTCTTTTTATACGTAGACCTCCCCAATAGAGAGATATCCTTATATAGACATATCTGCCATAGTTGCCACGCTTGACATGTAGCTTGGCTTACTTATTTGAGTTCTTATCAGAAATATGCTGCTGCTGATCATCTATTTCGATTACGTCTGTCGCCTTTTACAACAAAAAATAGGTGATATGAAGTTATGAATTTTCTTAGGACGCCACTACACGAGGCCTCTCCTACAAAAGTAGATTTTTGCATACAATTTCATTACCACGCCTTACCTCTACAAATACTTCCATCACCACTCTAACCTCTAAACTAGAAACACACACCACTACCTATAAAACCTCTTTTTTTTTCGCCTCTAAACGAGACTTACCACGAGAGATCCATACGAAATCCAGCGGTAGATAAAACTTAACTCTCAACCTAGGTTGTTAGCACGTAGTATTATTTATGCCCGTGGGTCTTAGCTTAGTAAACTTTCTATATATAACATATAAAATGATTCACTACCATTTATCATCTCAACTCTTTACCGCACTGCCCTAAAAAGAGGGTTATGAATATAGAGGGTATATAGTAACAACAAGAGTATGTGTGTCTATTTCTTTGACACGCTCTTTAGTTCGATTTATTTTTGTTGTGGAAGTGACATAGGGTATAAAAAATATATTTTCAGTAAAATTTTTACACAGTCGGGTTTTTTTAATTATTGTGTTAACAATTTGGGTTTTTGAAGCTAACTAATGAATATTAGTTTATTACAAAAATTTGCAAAGTAATACCTGATTCTTTGGCGTGTAAGATTGAATGCCTTTCATGACACAACGTGGTCACAGCAGCGGGATATTAACATAATATGCCAATTATGAATCCCGAGTTCAAATCCCGAGTCGGGATAAAAATCATTTATTGCGTTTTTATATCAAAACGTTCTCAGTAGCAGCCCGCAGTTTTTTTTTAATATGATAAGAGTCACAGTCCGCCTGATGGTAAGTTCCTGTGGGCCATAGACATCCATAACTTTCCTCGATTACTGATATGACTATTACAATGATCTGACTTTATTTAGACATTTTGTGGTCTACCGAAATACATCATGATTTCATTTATATACGATCCTCCGACAACGTATTAAATACACAAAGTAGGTAGTTTTAACTCTTCTTTATACAAATAAGGCAAAAGCACGTCATGAATTCGTGTATTCTAGGTTTGGGGTCGTGCGGAATTACGTAATTTAATTCAGGTTAGAAATTGCTTCATCCTTTGTTCTGTGACCTTAATGTGTAAGGTCAAGTGTTCCCGTTATAGGGACGCATTTATTCATTTAAACGCATTCAATAAATATTTTTGAAAAGAGTGATTATGTGTCTCCATAATTAGTCTTTTCCAAAACAAAACATAAGTCTTAATGGTGCGGCGGTAAGGTGGCTAATTTTAACTCCGTGAATGACCACAAAATGGTGACGCTTATGGTTCCTGGGTTCGAATCCGGAAACAGATGTCACTAAATGTTTAGGGTGACTATGTCGCCCTTCGTATCTGGAGAGACGGAACCACAAAATGGTTGGGCCACAGGGTCCCGGGTTAGATTCCGGGAGTAATGACCCTGAAAATTTGTATGCGAGATTAACGATAGTGGACTGTATTTAGCGTGGTTTAACGAGGTAGTCAACTAAATGTTTGTTTTGGCGCAACTACTTTATATGTTTTTTTTTTGTATAAAATAACTATGACAAACAAGCACACAGTCCACCTGATGGTAGTTGGATGCTGTGGCCCATAGACAACCATAATTATTCTCAATTAAGAATCAAAATGCAGATGCATTGTTATCCCCGAGGATTGGGATGGAATGCCTCGTTTCCAATAAAAAATGTCTCCAGTTCTTTACACACACTATAAGAAATGCATGAAGCTGCTATTTGACGCTGCTATATGTGAGAGTGCGGTCATACTTCGGTTGAACCAACCCATTAGTACCATAAGCATTATATAGCTGCAGCGTAGCTCTATCACGTAGAAATCTTTATTTTATGTGCTTTTTAAATATAATGATTTTATTAAAATAAAACTGAAAAGGATGTTAACTATATTAAGAACTATCCTAGGTTTTTCCAGAACTATCCAGAATTTTCCTAGGTCCTATCGGTCCGGAAAAATCGCCGGTGGTAAACTATTCCACAGAGAGGTCGTACGCGGAAGAAAACTCCTTGTGAAATGTATAGTGGTGGACCGCCAAGCATCCAAATGGTGTGGATGGTATCGGGACGTTTGCCGCGTAGTGCGTTCACGAAATTTGGTGGCTGGGATTAATCTGAACAATTCCTCAGAGCACTCCCCGTGGTATATGCGAAAGAAAATGCAAAGAGATACAAAATCTCTTCGTAGCGCCAGTGAATCGAGCCGATCGGAAAGCACTCGGTCGTCGACGATTCGAGCTGCTCTGCGGTGGATGCGGTCGAGTGGAAGGAGCTGGCACTGGGGAGCCCCAGCCCAGAGATGGGAAAAGTATTCCATGTGCGGCTGAACCTGCGCCTTGTAAAGTGTCAGGCGGTGTGCCGGCATGAAATACGCTCTGCTGAGCACGCCAAGCTTTTTAGAGGCCAATTACGCCTTCTCTACCAAGTGACTACGAAACTGCACGTCACTCGATATGTCGACGCCGAGGTTTCCGATACTGGCTGAGGCAACAAGGGCCTTGAAACTGAGAAGATACGACAAAGGGGTTCTTTTTAGCGGTTAACGCGCAAACTTGTGTCTTCTCAGGGTTAAACTGGACTAGATTTTGCCGCCCCCAATCCGAGATTTGTTCAGCAAAGATTCGACTTCAGACACAAGTTAGTCCCGGTACTCGGAGACGTTTTCCCGAGAAATTTTGGCACGGCTGGTGTACAGAGCATCACCAGTGCAGTCATCTGCATAGCAATGAATGTTACGGGCTTGCAACATATCATTGATATGCAGAAGAAACGGCGTTGGCAATAGCTTGCAGCCTTGTGGAACACCAGCATTAATAGGCTTGTAATCGGAGCTAGCACCGTCTACAATGACCTTGATGCTCCGATCTGCAAGAAAGCTGGTGATGCAATTGCACAATTTCTTGGGAAGCCCATAGGAAGGGAGCTTCGAAAGAAGCGCTTTGTGGCAAACCCGATTGCAGACCTTCGCAATATCCAAACTAACGACCAATGCCTTCCCCTTGGACTCTACTGCCTACACCCATCTATGAGTTAGGTAGACCAGAAGATCACCAGCTGATCGACCACGGCGAAAACCGTATTGGCGATCACTAATCAGCTGGTGATCCTCAAGGTACCTTTTCCATAAATTTGTAAGGACGTTGACGTGGTAGAGCCATGCCGGAGCTATATTAGTAGTATTAGTATAGTTGCAGCACGAATGGGTCGGCTCGACCGGGGAAAGACAACGCTCTCACAGAATACCAGCGTAAAATAACAGCTCAACGCTACTGTGTTTCGTATGGTGAGTGTAGAGAACCGGAGACCCATTTGACTGGAAACGAGGCATTCCATCTAAGTGCTCACGGGTGACAACGCATCTGCATTTTGATTCGTAATCGAGGATAGATGTAGATGTCTATGGGCCACAGCAACCACTTGCCATCATGGGGACTGTGTGCTCGTTTGTCACCCATATCCTTTAAAAAATATTTACTAATCCAAGTACATTTTATTAGATGGTCCACTATTACTTGTTAATTTGTTATGCCTACGTCATAGTTTTCCTTTTAACTTCATTATATACACTACTATCGCGCATACTTTTTACATTATCAAAAACAGCGGTTCAGTTGATGGAGAGTTTGGGGGACACATGTATCTAGTGAAAAATACCACTTTAAATCTAAATATTTTACAAAAAGAGCTCTGAATCGAAAAAATGTTATTCCATACCCCTATTTTTTTGAAAGACCTGTCCAAAGATACTACCTATATAATGATGGAATAGACCGGTGAAAAAATCATTTTATTTACAGTTTATCTATTAAGTAGGTGGTACAAATTGGTTTTATAATTTATATCATAAAACAGATTTGTAGCACCTACCGAGTAAATCCGCGTACGGACGAGAGACGGAAGGCGAAACTATAAGGATTCACTGCCGTTTAACTACGGAACCGTAAAAAGGAAAGGACACATACACACCTGATTTTTCCTATTTGTGCATGTATATGGCAAAATACCTTTGAAATTATAGAGCTTTATACATCTAATTTATAATCAGTACAAAAAAAAGGAACTTCAATTTTGATGTCAGCGTGACATAATCTGTGCAACAAATATCCAGTTAAATTTAAAAGCTTTTATACTCCCCAACATAAAACGGCCTCAGTAAAATGGTTTTGACACTACTTTGAGTGTTGTCTGTCTCATACAATAGGTTTCCATTATAATCTGTCAGTTTAGGAAAATTCATCGCAAAGACGTAGAGCATCGTAGCGGATGATTTTGACGGCTTGTGATTGCGGTAAATTTGCTAAAAGATTACTTATATACAAAATGAAGGGGAATTTTGTGAAAATAAAAATGTCTGTTCATTTCCACTAATATTAAGAGAGAGAAACTGTGTTTGTTGGTTCGTGCATATTTCGATGGAGCAAGGTATTGACATAAATAAATTTATCATCATCATCATCATCATTACAGCCCTTCACAAGTCCACTGCTGAACATAGGCCTCCCCCAAGCAATGCCACAAAGCACGGTCCTGAGCCACCTGCATCCATCGACTTCCTGCGTCTCTTACCAGGTCGTCACTCCATCTAGTGGGGGGTCGCCCTACACTACGCCTACCGGTACGAAGCTGCCACTCGAAAACCTTTCTTCCCCATCGGTTGTCGGTTCTTCGAACTATATGGCCGGCCCATTGCCACTTCAGTAATCCGTTGGGCTATGTCGGTCACTCTGGTGTTACTGAGGATATCCTCATTTCTGAGTCTATCACGCAGAGAAACTCCGAGCATAGCCCTCTCCATAGCTCGCTGAGCGACCTTGAGCGTCCTCATACGGCCAGCAGTGAAGGACCACGTCTCTGATCCGTAAGTCATCACTGGCAACATGCACTGGTTGTACAATCTAGTTTTTAGAGATTGAGGTATACCTGACGAGAAGATGTGTCGTAATTTCCCGAACGCTGCCCAGCCGAGTGGAATCCGTCGATTGACCTCTCGGTCGAAGTTGGACTTACCTAGTCGGACTATTTGTCCCAGGTAAACGTACTCGTCAACAACTTCGAGCATAGTGCTCCTAACAAATACCGGCATAAGTGTGAAATGGACATTAAGCATAATCTTTGTTTTGTCCATGTTCATCTTAAGACCTATCCGTTGGGAGGCACTATTGAGGTCCTTGAGCATAGTGCTTAAGTCCTCCAGCGATTCTGCCATAAGGACTATATCGTCAGCAAATCGAAGGTGAGTGATGTACTCGCCATTGATGTTAATACCGTATCCTTTCCAGTCCAGTAGCTTGAAAACGTCTTCCAATGCAGCGGTGAAGAGTTTCGGGGATATAACGTCACCCTGTCTTACACCTCTCTGCAGTTGGATAGGTTTCGAGCTCTGGTTCTGTACTCGGATAGCCATCGTAGCCCTACTTTACAAACACTTCAGCACTTCGATATACTGACAGTCAACTTGGCACCGCTGAAGGGAACTGTAGCACCGCCCAAATTTCGACGGAATCAAAGGCTTTCTCATAGTTCACATACGCCAGGCAAAGTGGCAGATTGTACTCTTCGGTCTTCTGTACAATCTGCCGCAGGGTATGTATATGGTCTATAGTACTGAAGCCTTTTCGGAAACCTGCTTGTTCGGGAGGCTGGAAGTCGTCGAGTCTGCGTGCGAGACGATACGTAATGACTCTCGAAAACAGCACGTAGACGCGGCTCAGAAGGGAAATCGGTCTGTAGTTCTAAAAGAGAGCGTTGTCGCCTTTCTTAAAGAACAAGACCACCGCACTTCTGCTCCACGCCGCCGGAGTAGTGCCACCATGGAGGACGGAATTGAAGAGCTTCTGAAGGACTTCAAGTACCGGTGTTCCACCCGCTTTCAGAAGCTCCGCTGTAATTCCATCCTCGCCTGGGGCCCTGCCGTTTTTAAGGTGCTGGAGAGCCATTCTAATCTCGCTCAGACTGACGTCCGGGATATCATTGGAATAGTGTCGGGTAAGACTTTAAATAAATATATAAATAAAGTTTATTCTTTTCTTGATTAAAACGACTTTTACGGATTTTATCGCGTTTAATTTTAAATGTTTTTTAATTAACGACCTTTCGGGTGCTTTCCAGCACCCATGGTCACGGGGGGCTGAGGTGACTGACGTCCTGATGTCAATGTTAATCCACTCCGGAGTACCTTCAACTTTTAATTATTTGTTTATGGTCCAATCTATGCAGAATAAACTTACTCGGTCTTGAAGTCTTGCCGTGTTATACTTGGGTTTAGTTTTAATTTTATTAATTACAGGGTCCCAAGCAGGTGGTAGTACCCAGCCTCCTTCTCTATTGAAATTAGTGTTTTTTTTTAATTTCAATAGCCTCACGTATCATCCTTGGTAGGAATCGATGTCCTTTCGCGAGAATTTGTGGTATATCAAATTTGATGTAACGGTTGGGGTTGCCTAGGATATGCTCACAAACAGCAGACTTCCCGGGACGTTGTTGCTTCACGTCAGCTACAAGTTCTTTTACGCGGGTTTCAATAGATCTTTTTGTTTGCCTTACACTCCTGCATCCTGTAGAGGAATGTGACACTTGACAGATGATAAGAACTGACTAATCTTCTTCGGCGGCTCGTAGAATGTTTTAATAGGATTAAGCCAATCTTGTCTGTGACACCTCTGACACATGGTAGTGCGGCAGGCTCACGCTCGACTATGGCCGGCTTCACTCGGCCACTGTGACGTGGTCGCGGGACCCGAAGCTTGTCGTCGTGCAGAATCTGCTTGACGTGCTGAAGCTCGGCGGCCAGGAGTTTGCTGTCACAGATCCCTCATGCTCACTGTAACAAAGATTTGCCCACAGTAGCTAACTGTAAAGGATGGTGGTGAAATTCACCGTTTAAATATCGGTTTGTATGGCTCTTTTTTCTAAACACAGTGTGACATGAGGTGTTGTTAAGATTTCCGATGACTAACACATCTAGGAAAGCTAAGGAATTATTTTCCTCTAACTCCATAGTAAATTGAATTTTAAAGTTTATAGAATTAAGATGTTCTTATTTTTCATTTCATTGTTTTCTTTTACAAATTTAAAAATTAACTTAAATTTGATATAAATATACTACAATCAATTTGTGAGCGACTAGGATTTTAGATTTTAGATAATAGGATGACTGTATGCGAGATCACCAGCCTCCAGTGCTGTGCCCGTTATAGACTTCGAAACCATCTAATCGACCATGAAATTTTTTGTGTTTGTTTAAATGGGTCCGTAGATGATTAATTCACATTTGAACTCGGTAGATGGCGTTATTGTCAAGATCCAGAAATCAACCGTGCGAAGCTGGAACGGATCCCTAGTATGGAATTAATTTTCTTATATGGGTGAGAACCCAAAAAACAGAAAATATATGTCAGCTATTTTGTGTGGTGCAATAGGACGAAATTTACCTTTGTTTCCTTTATTTGTAACAAAAGAAGGCAGAATTTGGCATAATGTTAGAACTTTACAGCTTTGTTACAGTTCTTTAGTAGGGTAGAGAAATGGAAGAGTGTCTTACCTGAGGAAGTGATTTTATGCACGTTCTTATTTTTTTAATGTGTTACAGAAGTAACACTCCGAGCTGTTATACAGTAACAAACCATTTGCCACATCTACAACTTTTATTAAAGCAGAAAATTTTTCCAACTCGCAGTTTCACAATACGAATATTTGAGTAAGTTTTGACGGTCGTTTAACTCGGGTGAAACTACCCTTTTAACTTCACTAAAGTCAACACTGAAAAAAGGAAACTGTTGGAAAAATAATTTTCTTTTTGCGGTTTTTTACTGTACGAGTTCGCTGCGGTGTTTTCATACACGAAATTTAAAAAAAAATTAATTAAGTGCGAATAAAAAATATATTTTGCCTTACCGTAGTAATCTAACTGTGTATGAATGTATCTATTTTATATATAAATATATATATATATATATATATATATATATATATATATATATATATATATATATATATATAGATACAATATCCGATACTTTTAAACGAGCAAATCTTGTATATATATATATACATATATATATATATATATATATATATATATATATATACAAGATTGGATATATATATATCCAATCTAGGTCTTCCAGCGCTTCTCCCATTGGATGGCATACGACCCTCCGAAAACGGTTGATGCACATTAATAAACACTCGATAATCAGGATATCTTTTAGCATTTAGGTATCCTTCTCGATACAGTCTGCTAGCAGCATTAGTATTACATCGGCATTCTCCATAGATTAAATGCATATTAGCGTATTCTTGTGGTGTGTACGGTTGCGGCATGTTAAACGCCAAGCAGTCCAAAATGCGCCAGAACTCTAAATCACAAAACACACAATCGTAGTCCAAGATAATGCCAGGTCAGTTCAGTTTGCAGATCACTTCCAGTCCAAATAATGCCAGGTCAGTTAAGTTTGCAGGTCGATTCCAGTCCAAAAAGCCAAGCCAAAAGTCGATAGTATGTACGAGAGCCACGTAAGTTGAATTGGGAACGGTGCGCAGTAAACAAAGGAGCAGAGCGTACTGAACTGACTTGCTGAGAATAATAACAGTTTCTCTACCTGCCCTGTTGTTGTCTCTTTTTAACGTAAATATCTCTACCTATCTATCTCTCTCTAACATCTAAGGTATGTATGCCCCATTCAAATTCCTAGAAATTGTAACGAGAACCCATTTTGGGCATGTAGTAAAAAAAAGTGATTACTGACAATTACAATTTAAGGAATTTGGCCCCTGTTTAGAAATAATAGGCCCATATTTTTTTATAACTTGGTTTCCTAGAGTATTATACCATTTTGGAATGTTGGATAGTTACGTCAATTTTTAAAAAAAACTTGGCGTACTAGTGTTCATACTTTTTTTTACACCACGATAAGTTAAAATTGGTTAAAAGTAAAAGTCTTGAAATAACAGCTAAAACAACGTTTTTCTGGGTTTCGTCAGTTTGGGGGATATATTTAGCTTTAATAAACAGTGACTTGTTTTTAAAGACAAACATGCCAACTTCATACATGTATAGTGACACTTCATACAAGTCTTTTAAATAGTGGTTTACAGGATTCCTCTGGCGACATCCCCCACATTGCACAAATACGTTTCTTATGGGCAACGAATGCCCCATTTCGGTCAGTACAATTACCCCATATTATAATTCCAAATTATTATAATTCGAAATTATATATAGATGCATATTAACACAATATAAACTTACGAAATGCTATTGTCAGTCATTGCCCAGATGATTAATGCGAAAACTGCGTAATCGGACTATAGACTTTACCGAACGTTGCTGCCACCCGAGAAAAGATCTGGGTTACCGTCAAGTCGCGCCTAAACGAGATTTACTCCAAAATAACTCTTGTAATCTCTGAGCTAAATTGTCCACAATAATAACTTAAAGTAGCGTCTTTAATATTGATGGTGATGTTTATCTTTTAATTAAATTAAATGGAAACGTTATAAAATTTCATTACGAGTTCTTATTGCCTGGTCGCTTTGTTTTTTTCATATTGAAAAGAAAATATGACAAAGACCTATTTTACTTTAGGAAAACTTTTTTATCGTTCCATTCATCCATGTATTACAGCATATACATTACCACTGCTGAAAATCGGCCTCCCCCATAATTATCTATCACTCCGAAAAGAAGTTATTGTCTATAAAGAAATAACAATTTATATATTTTACAGTTTTTTTCATTTGTAATTAAGGGAATGGTACACGGAATAAAACTACTGTAACAAGATCGTGAGGGAGACTCATAAAGCTTTAGCTCGAACTCTTGAGACTACCGAGGACGCTATGCAGAAAACGCAAATAAACCATTGCAATCTCAATTGCTTAATAGTGAATCGTAAATTATGTGACATCCTTACAATTCGGTGCTATTGTTTCTTTAGCGGTGTAAAGTTAACTGTCGGTGTGTTGAAGTGCAGACGTACAGTGGGGATAAGATGGCTATCCGAGCGCAGAACCAGAGTACGAAACTTAGTCATCTGCAAAGAGGTGTAAGTCAATATGACGTTATATCCCCGAAACTCACCGCTACAATAAAAAACGTTTTCAAACTACTGTTATGAAGAAGATACGGCAAATGATGATTTTTGATATTTACACGAATTATAATATTCTGGAATAAAACTAATTTTACAGGTGTAATGGTCACGGGGGGACCATGCGTGCTGTAAAGTGCCCAAAACGTCGGGAATTTAAAAAAGTTAAAATGAAGTGCTGTAAATGTCTTAAAATTACTTTTCTTCCAGATACGAAATAATATAAATTAATAGCTAATACATATTTCACCCACGATTTGCCTTTGAAGGGACCTAACCTAAGTACAAAAAGTTTAAAAAGATAATCATGGACAAAAGAAAGGACGGTAATGTCACATGTGAAATTGTTGACGAGTATATTACCCGGGAACAAATTGAGCGGTTTACTAGTTCGCGCCGCCAGTGATAACATATAGATCTGAGACGTGGTACTTCACTGCTAGCCATATAAGAAAGTTAAAGGTCGTTCAGGAACTATGGAAAAGGCTATGTTTGGAGTTTCTCTACGTGATTGATTGACTACGTAATGTGATATCCGCAGTAGAAACAGAATTTTTAAGTAGTCGGGTTTTAGGTTTGGAACTTAATTTTTATCGGATTATGGTTTTGACCATTATTAAAATCAATAGCGTTATAGGTACTTTTGGATGTTACATAAAAAAAAGTAAAAGTGTAATAAAATATCATACGGTCTAATATTAAAAGTACTTCCAGTTGTAAAACTATATACATTTTAATAAACAGATAATTTTGTACTTTTTATATAAATATATATATATATATATATATATATATATATATATATATATATATATATATATATATATATATATATATATATTTTTTTTTTATATATATATATATATATATATTTGTGTAATTGTTCATGGGGGGTATAGGCCTCCCCCCAAATAATGCTTTGTGGCATTATTTGGGGGAGGCCTATGTTCAGCAGTGGACTTGTGAAGGGCTGTGATGATAGATAACTATGGGGGAGGCCGATTTTCAGCAGTGGTAATGTATATGCTGTAATACATGGATGAATGGAACGATAAAAAAGTTTTCCTAAAGTAAAATAGGTCTTTGTCATATTTTCTTTTCAATATGAAAAAAACAAAGCGACCAGGCAATAAGAACTCGTAATGAAATTTTATAACGTTTCCATTTAATTTAATTAAAAGATAAACATCACCATCAATATTAAAGACGCTACTTTAAGTTATTATTGTGGACAATTTAGCTCAGAGATTACAAGAGTTATTTTGGAGTAAATCTCGTTTAGGCGCGACTTGACGGTAACCCAGATCTTTTCTCGGGTGGCAGCAACGTTCGGTAAAGTCTATAGTCCTATTACGCAGTTTTCGCATTAATCATCTGGGCAATGACTGACAATAGCATTTCGTAAGTTTATATTGTGTTAATAAGCATCTATATATAATTTTGAATTATAATAATTTGGAATTATAATATGGGGTAATAGTACTGACCGAAATGGGGCATTCGTTGCCCATAAGAAACGTATTTGTGCAATGTGTGGGATGTCGCCAGAGGAATCCTGTAAACCACTATTTAAAAGACTTGTATGAAGTGTCGCTATACATGTATGAAGTTGGCATGTTTGTCTTTAAAAACAAGTCACTGTTTATTAAAGCTAAATATATCCCCCAAACTGACGAAGCCCAGAAAAACGTTGTTTTAGCTGTTATTTCAAGATTCGTTAAACACAACACAAAAGTTGTCTAAATATGTATATCAAAATATTTAACTAATATAAAATAAACTACCTAAAGAATTTAAATTATTAAGCGAAAGATTATATCAGAGACATTTGTTTAATTGGTTAAAAACCGAATGATTTTATGACGTAAAAGATTTTTTAGATAGTAATTAATTAATTTTGTTTAATCTGTATTTGCATGCTATATACCATTGTCAGCGAAACGCGTGTGCTCTAAATAAATTGTAACATCTTTTTATACCGTGATTCTTGCAAATAAAGATTTATGATTTATATTCAGATATAATTATATAGTTCAACACTTATTAAATTTAATACTTTGTAGATATTTTTTAAATAGGGTGACAAACGAGCACGCAGTCCACCTGATGTTGTGGCCCATAGAAACCTACAATCTAACTCTATCCTCTTCTTCTTATTTTTTTAACTAAGAATCAAGATATGTTGTCACCTCTGAGAATTAAGATGGAATGCCTCGTTACCTATAAAAAGAGTCTCCAATTTCTACACTCACCATACGAAACACAGCATCATCATCAGCTGCTATTTTATGCTGGTATTCTGTGGGAGCGTGATCCTGTCCCAGTTGAGCCGACCAATTCTCGCTACAACTAAAACATAGCTGCAGCGCGGCTCTGTCACTTGAAATTGGCCGCCGTGACCTAAATCATCATCATCATTCATCATTACAGCCCTTCACAAGTCCACTGCTGAACATAGGCCTCCCCCAAGTAATGCCAAAAAGCACGATCCTGAGCCACCTGCATCCATCGACTTCCTGCATAAGTTACCAGGTCGTTACTCCATCTAGTGGGGGGTCGCCCTACGCTACGCCTACCGGTACGAAGCTGCCACTCGAGAACCTTTCTTCCCCATCGGTTATCGGTTCTTCGAACTATATGGCCGGCCCATTGCCACTTCAGCTTACTAATCCGTTGGGCTAGGTCGGTCACCCTGGTTTTACTGCAGATATCCTCATTTCTGATCTATCAAGCAGAAAAACTCCGACCATAGCTCTCTGAGCGACCCTGAGCGTCCTCATACGGCCAGCAGTGAAAGACCACGTCTCAGATCCGTAAGTCATCACTGGCAACACGCACTGGTTGTACAATCTAGTTTTCAGAGATTGAGGTATACCTGAAGAGAAAATGTGTCGTAATTTCCCGAACGCTGCCCAGCCGAGTTGAATCCGTCGATTGACCTCTCGGTCGAAGTTGGACTTACCTAGTCGGACTATTAGTCCCAGGTAAACTTACTCGTCAACAACTTCGAGCATAGTGATCCCAACAACTACCGGCATAGGTGTGACATGGACATGAAACATGATCTTTGTTTTGTCCTTGTTCATCTTAAGACCTGTCCGTTGGGAGACACCATTGAGGTCATTGAGCATAGTGCTCCTCCAGCGATTCTGCCATAAGGACTATATCGTCGGCAAATCGAAGGTGAGTGATGTATTCACCATTGATGTTAATACCGTATCCTTTCCAGTTCAGTAGCTTGAAAACGTCTTCCAATGCAGCGGTGAGGAGTTTCGGGAAAATAACGTCACCCTGTCTTACACCTCACTGCAGTTGGATAGGTTTCGAGCTCTGGGTCTATACTCGGATTGCCATCGTAGCCCTACTGTACAAACACTTCAGCACTTCGATATACCGACAGTCAACTTGGCATCGCTGAAGGGACTGTAGCACCGCCCAAATTTCGACGGAATCAAAGGCTTTCTCATAGTCCACATACGCCAGGCAAAGTGGCAGATTGTACTCTTCGGTCTTCCGTACAATCTGCCGCAGGGTATGTATGTGGTCTATAGTACTGAAGCCTTTTCGGAAACCGGCTTGTTCGGGAGGCTGGAAGTCGTCGAGTCTGCGTGCGAGACGATTCGTAATGACTCTCGAAAACAGCACGTAGACACGGCTCAGAAGGGAAATCGGTCTGTAGTTCTTCAAGAGAGCGTTGTCGCCTTTCTTAAAGAACAAGATCACCGCACTTCTGCTCCACGCCTCCGGAGTAGTGCAACATGGAGGACGGAATTGAAGATCTTCTAAAGGACTTCAAGTACCGGTGTTCCTCCCGCTTTCAGAAGCTCCGCTGTAATTCCATCCTCGCCTGGGGCCCTGCCGTTTTTAAGTTGCTGGAGAGCCATTCTAATCTCGCTCAGACTGACGTCCGGGATGTCATCGGAATAATGTCGGATAAGACTTGCTCTTAGATCGTTACTCACACTTGCGTGTGGCTCCGACGATGAAGTGTACAGCTGCCCATAGAACCTCTCAATCTCACTCAAAATCTCAGGTGTCCCGGAAACGATGCTGCCACACTCAGTCTTCAGCTTTGACAGTTGGCTGTTTCTGGCAAACAGATCTCTGGCAAAGACTTTGGAGCCCTGGCTCCGCTCGATCGCTTCTTTAATACGAGCAGTATTAAAGTTGCGTAAGTCTCGACGCATGCATTTGGAGATCTGTCTGTTCAGTTGCCTGTATGCTGTCAAATTTGTTGACGATTGCAGCCTCATCGCCCCTCTAACAGCCATGAGATTAAGAGTGTGATTGGAGAGTGTTTGTATTCTTCTGCGACGGGTCTTGCAAAACTTAGCTCCGACCGCATGGACAGTTTCCACGAGCTTGTCATTCATATCGTCCACTGTATTGCAATCTTCTAGGCACTGAAAGCGGTTACGTAACTCGAGCTGAAAGGTTTCGGGCTTCTGGATTAGATCACGAGGGGGACGGAGCGTTGACTTCATTAGACGAGACCTCTCCAACTTAACGTTTAGGTTCAGTGTGCCTCTAACCATTCGTTGATCGCTGCCAGTTTTCACCCTTGCGATCACTGAGATATCACTGAACAGTTGGCGTCTAGTCGTCATAATGAAGTTAATCTCGTTTTTTGTTGAACCGTCGGGGCTCGACCATGTATACTTTCTGTGGGGCCGCTTCTGGAAGAAAGAGTTCATCATAAAAAGTCCGTCCTTCTCCATGAAGTCGGCCAGCTGCTGGCCCCTTGGATTCCGTTGCCCTATCCCAAATTTCCCTACCTTCATCTCACCGTTCTTTCTCGTGCCCAGTTTTGCGTTGAAGTCTCCTATTAACACCGTATAGTGAGTTTTGGAGGAATTCATGGCTCTAGAAATGTCCTCATACATTTCCTACACCTCCTCATCGGGATGTTCCGACGTTGCCGCGTAAACCTGTATGACCTTCAGCGAATACCGTTTGGTGATTCTGAGTATAAGGTACGCAACCCTCGTCGATACACTCCCTATCTTTAAAACGTTGTTAGCGAGAGACTTGTCAAATAATATATATAGATATATATATCACCATAATTGGTTGGATAAATCCAACACCTCCTTGGGACTGATGGTCGCCCTCCCGGTGATAGAACAAGTTGCCGGATTCGAGAATCACCGTGTCCTCCCCCCTCTCTTCGGACCTCGGATAATCCTATAATATTCCAGCGCAACTTGTCTATCTCTTCTTCCAGTTCCAGGATCTTCTCTTCAGTCCTCAGGGTGCGTACTGTAAATGTTGCCAGGTCGAGTCGTCGTAGGTGGCAACCGAACCTCCACCGGAGATTCTTAGCACCCCCTGCCCCGCCGTTACCATCGTTGCCACCGTAGCCAGGAATAGTGGGGCCGCCGGGGACTGGGGGCCGTCTATTTGTATAATTGTTCATGGGGGGGTATATTGCCATAGTTGCCACACTTGATGAGCGGGTTGGCAACCGCAGTTTTTTTGTACAGTTGCTTTTATCAGGAAGATGCTGCTGCCCATCTGCCAGTTTCCCTCTGTCGCCTTTTACGACACCCACGGGAAGATATGGGGCAGTGGATATTCTTAACCGCCACTACACGGCGATCGGGATAAGATGCGGTCTTTTATTTTGCATTCTACCATTGGGGGTTTGCTTCTCGCTGGACGATCCCAGTGTTGTTTCTGATTTTGTGGCTGATGTGGTACTTCAGGGCATGCAACTTTTTATTCCATTCTCTGCGGTGCCCATCGGAGGCAGATTACAGCCATAATTTGGTCGCTCCTCCTATTTATTATGATAGTACTATATTTCCGTTCAGTAACTCTGTTAAAAATCTTGGTCTACACATCGACCGCACGCTGAATTGGAGAACTCAGGTTTCAGAAGTGAGTAAGTCATTGCCACGTTACGTTCTCTGTATCGTTTAAAACATTTTCTTCCCACGATGTCTAAGACCTTGCTTGTTCAATCGCTCATATTACCCATAATTGATTATGCAGATGTGTGTTACCCAGATCTGTCCCAGGCTCTTCTGAACTAGCTGGAACGCCTTCTCAATAACTGTATAAGATTTATTTTCGGGCTTCGTAACTATGACCATATTTCGCAATATAAATCTAAGTTTAATTAGCTTACAATCCGGCAGAGGCGCAATTCCAGAATATTACTTGTTCTTTTTTCCATATTAAATGACCCATTTTCACTTTCTTATCTTAAGAATAAATTATTTCACTATCTCTCCTCATCTCATGATGGGGTTCTACGTTCTTCTTCTAACAACAAATTAAGTAATCCTGTTCACCGAGTTCTATGGTAACTCCTTTACAGTTCAGGCTACACGACTATGGAACTCCTTGCCCGATGACATCAGAAAAGCTCCCAATAAGTTTGCCTTTAAAAAATTGGTGCGTAATCATCTTTTAAAGACAACGCTGCATACTTGAATCATCCATGTCATATTATATCCTGTTATCAGACGTATATATTCATAGTTATTTATAAATGGGTAGATAAAATATGGTAGCGTTTATAAGAGGTTTAACAGTATAGTGCCAGTGTTAGAATATCCACTACCGTAAATCGTCCCGTGGTGTCGTAAGCGGCGACAGAGGAAAATTAAAAAAGAGATGGCAGCAGCACCTTACTGATGACAACTCAAAATAATAAAAACTGCGGTTGCTGCTATGGAAATGCTCTTTGTGTGAAATATCTTTGTTCAGCAGTGGACATTTATTGGCTGTTATGAACGAAAAAATTATATGTTATATACTACTACGGCTATATCACTACTACGCCTCGGCAGTGTATTGGCTAATCGTTTTGTTGCGTGACTACAAATTAGTGAGTTTGCATCCTGTTTGAAGTTTGTATTGCTACAAACAATTCTTCCGAGTCGAGATGTGCATGTCGAGAACACATCTGCAATAGTCTCTTTTTTCATATTTTCTATCTTTTTTTTTCAAGTACTGGTTTTTTCCAATCCGAAAGCCATATCATTAGACCGACATAAGCCCAGAAATGATAGTAAGAACCATTTTTTTCTTACTCATATTTTTTTCAATTCAGTATAAAGCAATACGGCCTGACCATACCGCAACACTTCTCCGTCACAATCACACAGATGAGATATGAGGATGTATATCATGAGCAATTTATGTATGTAAAACACCTACATGAGACAGGAGAAAATACTTTTGTAAAGATCCTTTCCTTAATAAAATAGACGCTAGTATTTTCAAAGTGGATTATTACTTTGCAATTGATCCGTACGGTAATAAGTTCAACACACGCAATTAATCACTATGGACATTTGGCACCACGCCAAATCGGTTCCGGTCAATATCTTAAAAAGGACTGTCTATACCGTTTGTAGATCTGAGATTATTAACGTTAAAGACTGAAAGTCTAAACGAAACCGTTTGATTTAAATAAAAAAGAATATATTATTACATACGTGAGAAAATATGACAGAATGAAACTAATTATACGGATTTTGATCGCGTTTAATTTAAACTTTTGTAATTTTCGACGTCTCGAGCACTTTACGGCAGAAAAATCACCGGTGGTAAACAATTCCATGGAGAAGTTGTACGAGAAAGAAAACTCCTAGTAAAACGCACAGTGGTGAACCGCCAAGCATCCAAATGGTGAGCATGGTATCGTGAATTGTGACGCGATATGCGTTCGTGAAATTTGGCGGCAGGAATTAATCCGAACAATTCCTCAGAGCACTCTCTAGGGTAGATGCGAAAGAAAATGCAAAGTGATGCAACATCCCTACGCAGCGCCAGTGAATCGAGCCGATCAGAAGGAACTCGGTCGTTGACTATTCGAACTGCTCTGCGCTGGATGCGGTCAAGTGGAAGGAGCTGGCATTGGGGTGCCCCGCCCCGGAGATGAGAACAGTATTCCATGTGAGGCTGAACTTGAGCTATGTAAGCAATGTGCCGACATCTTTGAAATTCGTGAGAAAATACGTTTTTGTGTAGGACGTCCGTCGTGATTGTGATGGGGGTGTATAGAGTAAAAAAGAAATTAGAGAAAATTTCCTCGTTGACTTCCATACTTATGCATTCAGATTTTTTAAAACATTTTTACTATGTGCAGCTCAAAACAAAGTTTCCTCCCTCTTCCATTTAGAGATACATCTGTATATTGCGACGGCATTCTCTTTGAAAAAATCTTGAAATATACTTATTTATATTATTTCCTTAACATGCGGGACTTAATACCGATTTTCTACATTTGATAAGCCAGTTCTTGACTAATATTTTTTGCGACAAATTCCACGCTGAGAATATTTATTAATGAAGTTAATAAATGTTGTTTTAACACCAGTGCAAAAATTTTGGACAATCCTGTACTTAGCTAAGACCTTTGGCACTATCTTTGTCCCACTTTTAATAAACAAGCTTGAAGAACTCGTTAGATTTATTTAACATTTATCTTACAAAAGAAAAGAAAGAAAGAGAAAACAAAAGCGATGAGGAAAAAACAACGTACGGAATACTCCAAGCCAGTAGTATATTGGGCCTGACTTATTTATTGATTTATATCAATGATTTGTGTTCAATGAACGTGTCTAGCGGGAGCATTCTATCTTTTGCGGATGACTCAGTAGTGGTATTCAGCAGCGATGGGTGAAAATATACATTTACTTATGCACATTTATAGAATAGAATCCTCCTAAACCATGTGATGTACGTTCACTGCGAATGAATTTGATCGTATTTTATAGACATTTACACGCATTGATATGCGTGACTTCGGTCCAGTGCCATAGGCTTATATTTCGTTTACCTGTTACACCCTATTTTTTCCAGTCGGTACAACACATCATCCAGTATAAAACGGGACTTTTCCAAGATAACTGGACGATGTTTAAAGTAGAAAGTCTTGCCCCCATTAAATAAAGTAATGACCTAGTCAGAGATGCAGGAAATCGATGGCTGCAGGTGGTTAAGGTCCGTGACTTGAGGTATCTTTGGGAAATGATGATGATGAACAGATTTTTTTGTGCTTTAAGCCCTCTATAATTCAGTCTGTAGAACAGAACAAAGTAGAATTGAAATTTTGTTTTAACTAGCGATCCACCTCGGCTTCGTACAGGAGATTTATCTAGACAACAGCGCCACCTATCAGATCCAATTCTCGAATTAACACGATTACACACCAAAAATTTCATCAAAATCGGTTCAATCGTTTTGAATGAGTATGTGGCGGCGCTGTCGTCGCACCACAAGCGAACACACCGAAGCCTAAATTGCGCTATTAAAGTTCCGAATCATAAACAGTATAGGTTATATAGAACATCTCTGAACTATCATAAGGAATGTTGGCCGCTCTCCGGGCAGAAAACCTTGCCCGGCGGGAGATCTCTCCCCTTTTCCTTCCACGGCCACAAGTATACGGATATAGATTCTAGGTAATACTTATTGTAAGTAATTTTTACTAGTTCTGAAAAGAAAAACTCTGCCCTGGGAATACATACATAAACACTGACACCTG
Source organism: Parnassius apollo (assembly GCA_907164705.1). Taxonomy (NCBI): domain Eukaryota; kingdom Metazoa; phylum Arthropoda; class Insecta; order Lepidoptera; family Papilionidae; genus Parnassius; species Parnassius apollo. Next base: position 69,844 of record CAJQZP010000869.1, on the reverse strand, counting down.
TCACACAGAGGGGTAGGCAGAGACTACAGATTTCTTATATTTACGCGAACACTACACATTGAAATAATACTAGTTTTTACGGAATTTATCGCGTACTAACTTTTTAAATACCCGACGTTTCGAACGCTTTATAGCACTCATGGTCACGGGCGGGACTGAGATGTTCAACGTCCATATGTCATAGTTAACCGCGGTTACCATAGATTAAAATTTAACTTTTGTTCCGATCTATGCAGTATGAACTTATGGCATCTTGAAGTCTTGCAGTTGTATGCTTGGGTTGGGATTTAATTTTATTTATTATAGGATCCCAAGCAGATCGTAGCACCCAGCCATCTTCTCTATTGAAATTAGGATGTTTTTTGATTTCAATAGCCTCGCGAATCATCCTTGGAAGGAATCGGTGTTCTCAACATATAGCTGATGTGAAGAATCGACGCTCCGGGAAGTCTGCAGTCTGTGAACACGTACAGGATCGCCCCCGTCACTACATCAGATTTGATAGACCGCAAATCCTCGCTAAAGAACCCCGATTCCTTCCAAGGATGATTCGCGAGGCTATTGAAATCAAAAAACATCCTAATTTCAATAGAGAAGATGGCTGGGTGCTACCATCTGCTTGGGATCCTATAATAAATAAAATTAAATCCCAACCCAAGCATACAACTGCAAGACTTCAAGATACCATAAGTTCATACCTCATAGATCGCAACAAAAGTTAAATTTTTATCTATGGTAACCGCGGTTAACTATGACATATGGACGTTGAACATCTCAGTCCCGCCCGTGACCATGAGTGCTGTAAAGCGTTCGAAACGTCGGGTATTTAAAAAGTTAAATATACGCGATAAATTCCGTAAAAACTAGTATTACTTCAAGAGACTACAAACTTCCATTTGGCACGATCCTGACACATCTGTCTAGCCTCGTTTACATCCATATACCTACGCATACATACTCGTCGGTTAAGGGTACTCCTAATTTGGTCCTTCAATATATCCATGAGAAGTACCAGTAAAAACCAAGCGGAATTTATGTTTTTATATTTAGATAATATTGAGCTGCGAATAGATTGTCGCCCTGTTGTGTTTATAGTATGAACGTATCTAGGTCGACTTTACCAGGCAAAGACTGCACTCTCACAGAATGTGCCTACAGGGTTGTCAGTTTAAGAAAACCCTTTGACACCGAAATAGGTGTAACGTCAATGAATATTTTAATAACAAGCAGTAAAAACTTCATTACTCGAAGGCATGTCTTTTTTTATTTAATTATTTATTAAGGTAAACAAACAGTGACAAATTTGCATTAGGTAGCAAGATATAAAAGAAATATTTACATGCATTTGAACATCAATACCATATGTCACATAATAAGTGTCCATAAGTATTTATAATTTTAAGCATACTGTAGACAGGCAGCATTATCGTTATTTAATCTACTGTAATGGGAAATAGTCAAACTTTTCTATCATTTTTTTTGAAATAAAATACTAGGACGGGTTACCGAAATGGCAATAGTGTTGTAGGGCGTATAAACTCATAGTTACACGTCTAAAAAAGTCTTCTTCTTAATCTGTGTTACAACAAGCGTTTTTGTAAACACAAAATGCTCTACACAAAGATATCTTTATGACCTATAAGTATCAGAATGTGACTGTGCACTGTACATATAATTAAAAACCACTCTTTTTTGTTTCCTTTGTTGAATGTTCGTTGTAACCACGTGTTCTTTTAAGCTATTGCATAGCTTCTATCGCGGGCCTTGAGCGCGGGGACCGAATCCAGAAATTCCGTAACGAAAAAAACCTCACGCTCCCCACTCCGACGGGCACGGAGGTGTGGCGTTGAAAGCCGTGCATCGTCTAACGTCGTTTCAGTTCGGCAGATTTCGGCACTCGGCAGACTTCGGCACGGTGTTTGTGTGCGTGCGACTAGACGTATGCATGTACACTAGCTGCTAACTCAATGATAAAAATTCCTGAATAACCTACATGTATTGTAAGATATTAAAAATATTTTAAACAATATTAACTTCTCATTTATTCAATAAGAGAAAAAAATTGTTTTCTTATCGGTCACCACGCTCAAAAAGTGTAACTTGATTTAATATCAAAGACTTAACTGCATAAATAAAATAAATAAATAATTATAATTGCATAAGTTGATAAAAAATGCTATGCAATAGCTTTACCGCGGCAGTCACCGAGTGCCACACGTATTTTTTTTAATAAAATTGTTTTTCTCGTTCAGCGAGATCTTGTATTATGATTTCTTATATTTACTAAAATACTTGACATTGAATGAAACAAATTTTACGGATTTTATCGCGTTTAGTTAAACTTATTTACAAATTTTTATTAATATATAACATTTTATTGTCAATTCATTTTACTCTAGTGGCATGAGGGTCACATATACGTGTCGAAGATAGAAAAGATAGAAGTACGCTTTTTAGAGAACCTTCAACTCAATTATATTTACAAAATTAAGGACATTTTTCTACATAAACGTGTAACAAAATGTGCCGTTCTCCATGTAATGGCGGTGTGAGAGATTCCACTAGCCAAAAATTTTCCGTTGGTGTTGTAAAAGGCAATAAAAATAAAAATAAATAAAAAAGAGGGAATAAAAGAGGATATAGGCGGCAACATTTTTCTGAACAATTTTTAATAATAAAAAACTGTGGTTTCAAACGCTCCTGCTCCAGGGTGACACTGAAAGTTCTTAGGAAATCAAAAACTGAACAAACTAGCAAGTTATTAGTTTTATTATATACTATTTTCAAAATAGTGTCCATTTACATCAACACATCGCATCATCATCCATCGGTGGAACCACTGAGAAAAGCACTTTGCTCATTCGTCCTTAGGGTCTCTTCGACGGCATTTTGAAACGCAGCCACTGCTTCCTCGGCGTCCATAAAACGTTTACCTCGAAGTTTTTCTTTCATTTTCGGAAATAAATTAAAATCGCAAGTTGCGATCGTGCGTCGGGGCTATTGGGCGGGTGACCCAGTAATTCCACGTCGGACGTCGCCAAGTAGTAGGTTGTTTGCTTGGCGGTGTGCGACGAGGCGTTGTCATAGTGAAGAAGGATCCTACTGCGAGGTCGTTTCTCCCGAACTTTTTTCAAGACAAGTGGTAAACAATTATTAGCATACTACTCTGCCGTAACTGTTTTTCGATCTTCTAAAACAATTGTTGCGTAATGACCTGTGATTCCGAAGAACGAGGCCACCATCTTTTTCCCACGCTTCGACCTCTCTTCAGTTTACCCAGACAGCAGACTGTCTCTTAATTTCAGGATCAGTATAATAAATCCAGCTTTCGCCACCCGTAAGTATGTAGAACACAGCATTTGAGTCACCTCCGTTAAATCATTGAACCATTTCACGACACTAATCAACACGACGTAGTTTTTGCGCCTCTGTCAAATTATGAGGTGTCCACCGGGCACCCAGCTTCCTGGTCCCATAACGTTCATGGAGAATTTTGTGAACTTGACTGATACCGATGCCTAAGCTTGTCCAAATTTGATGATAAGTCACACTTTTGTCAGTCTCTATCATACGCCGCACAACACTGATGTTATCTTCAGTAGTCGCCGTAGAAGGCCGTCCCTCACGCAAGTCATCAGTGAGATTAGGCGACCATGTTTAAGCCTATTAAATCAGTTGTAAACAGTGGCACGAGATGGGCCTTCATCGTGAAGGGCCAATCGTAGGCTCTTATCATATCATATCATAACTTACTTATTGACTTAAATGACATCGAAATTCATAAAAAATTATTGTACGAAAATTCATATTGACGTGACAAATTTTTTCAATCTTCAATTTGCCGTCAAATCGAACATATGACAAATTAATAAAATACATACACAATAATATTGGCATAGAGTTTCATTTTCAAAATTTGAACTTATTTTTTTATTATAGCGTTTACAAGTGGCCAGTTCTAAAAATGTTCAGTATCCCTCGTAGTATAGATAAACATATTTCCATATTATATCATTTTGCAAATATTTTGGTAAAGTTACAGCCCATAAATAGTTATGTTATACTATGTATATACACCCAGTCCCTCTGTTTTCGACAATTTGATATGATTTGATAATTTGACATATACATAATATGACGTAAAAAAATAATAATAATAATACGCATTCCTAACGAATAACTTCGCAGAAGCATATTTCTAAGAACAACATGTAACAATATTCCTTTGTAGAAATTGCGGGCTTCATTACCTAAAGCTCGTATTGTTAGAGCGAATGCGTGGATACGACAAAATTTGTCCGTCACTCGCTTTTGTCCACAGAAGACGTATCTAAACAATTTCTTTTAAGCATATTCATATTATGTAACATTATTACAAATTGAAAGAGTAAAGGAAGAAAGAAGAAAGATTTTTGTTCGAGGCAAGAACCCTATAAAGAGGGAAAAGGATAGAAACTCCTGTTATTTTTTTATCATTAATTTAAAAAATCTTCCTGCTAAAACTAAATAATAACGTAAAAAAACATAAACACTCCCGTCTGTCACCCAGAGGGGTAGCCAGAGACTACAGACTGGCACGACCCTGACACATCTCTCTCGCCTCCTCCACATCCATATACCTACGCATACATGCTCGTCGGTTAAGGGAACTCCTAATTTCACCCATTTTTAATAAAAATGTATATATATATATATATATATATATATATATATATTATATATATATATATATATATATATATATATATATATATATATATATATATACATTTTTATTATACAGGGTCATTTTTAATTTACTGAAGATCTTTGGGGAATTTATTATTTAAACCATAACAACAACATCTGTAAGAAAAAAAAATATATTTCTTCAATTTTTATTTTCATACAAAAATAAAAATATTTTAATTGGAGCTTCTAAACGGTAATAGTCCTAGTTAGGCAGTTAGCAATAAAAAGCGCGTGGCGAGGGAGGGGTGGAGGGGTGTAGGAGGCGACGATACTCATAAACTTGACCTAATTAGTAACCTGTGTCGTCACTCGTCAGTCGCCTTTGATGCGCCCTCGACGCTTGTCTTTTCGTTGTGAGATTATTGTGAACGTTACCTTGTTACGATGGCTTACCGATACTCAAATGTTGAGTATACCGAAATGGTGCGAATTTTAGCAATTTGCAATGATAATGTTAGTGAAGCCTGCCGTGAATATTCAAGGCGATTTCCCAACTCACGTGCACCGTGCTACGCTACGATGCTAGGCGCTACACAGCGATTGCGAGATTACGGGCAATTCCAGCCTGTATCAATCGATCGTGGTCGTCCACCGCGGCGCACAGTACGTGAGCAGGAGATATACTGCAGTTTTTTGAAGAAAATCCAGCAGCCGCACTTACGAAGCAGCCCGAAAGTTCAATGTGTCACAATATTACGCATGGAGTGTCATACACAATGAAGGGAAGTACCCCTTTCATTTGCACCGTGTTCATGAACTCAGCGAAGCTGACAAACCTGCGCGAGTTACATTTTGTAATTGGTTACTAGCTGCTGAACGAGCTAACATTTTATGGACTGATGAAGCAACATTTGGCAGAATAAGGCTATTTAATACGCACAATGAACACTTGTGGTGCTATGAAAATCCACATGAACCAAGACCACATAGCTTTCAACACCGGTTTAGTGTCAATGTGTGGGCAGGCCTTATTAATAACAACGTTACTGGGCCCTGTTTTCATAGAAAGATTAAATGGTGAAAGCTATCACAATTTTCTCACCGACACGCTGCCGGAATTATTAGAGGATATACCACTTGCATCTCTACGCAATATTTATTATCAACTTGACGGGGCACCGGCTCATTATGCTCGTCAAGTTAAGGATTATTAAACAGAGAATACCCTGGACGCTGGATCGGACGTGGCGGGCCTTGTGCATGGTCTCCCAGATCGCCAGTTATCACACCAATTGATTTTCATTTGTGGGGGCATGTAAAGACATAAGTGTATACTGGTCGCACAATCGAAACCCGCGACGTGTTGAAAGAAAAAATTATTTGGGCATTCGATCAAATCAAAATGAATACTCAACTTTTATCTCGTGTCGGTGAACAGTTAACTTTTAGGTGTCACCTATTCATAGAATGTGGAGGTGATTATTTTGAACGCTATGTGCGCGATACTCACCGCCATCCACGGACCAGTACCTCTAATTCTAATGTATAAATTTGTATTTTAATATTTTTATTGAACCCTTTTTACCTAAATATTTTTATTCAATTACTGTTGTAAAATGTGTGTTAATATCTGTATTTAATCATTATAACTATTTTATTGTAATATTTGTAACCCGCATCCATTTTTTAAATACAACTTGCATTTAATAAATAAAAAATAGCTAATAATACTCGACATTTAATTTGCACGTGCTGCGAACCGAAAAGGGCAAGCGGCGCCTTTGATGACGCCTGTATCGACGTCAATGTATACCTTTGGCTTGGCCTTGGGCAGTGATCGTAACAAACTACCTAATTGTTTATTAAAAATGTCTATAAATTCGTAAACAAATTAATAAAATAATCAAATAGTCAATAAATTGCTTTATGCAAAAAAGGAGTATATGAAAAGTAAGTAAATTTGTCATTTGGAGTGGCACCCTGATACCATAGGCACAGTGGTGAATAGTTTAGTAGGCAGTATAAAAAAGTACTCTGTGGGCAGTAGGCACTCGCGACACAATCAGCTGAGCGCGAGCGTCGACCGGCGCGGCGGCAAAGATTATATACACTACGCGAAAAGAAACGACACTTAAGCGTCTGTGCACGTAAAGTCGCTTGCGGCTATGTGTGGGTGTCTGGATGTGTGCGGGGGCCTTGAGAGACGCGCGGGGCGTGGAACGGGCAGTCGCCGACTGCCCTGGCCGAGGGCTAGTAGTAATACCGATATTTGTCAGTATTAGTTAATATGAATATATTCGTCGTATTAACTAATTCAAATAACTATTTTAATTAATATATGAATATTACTGATATCTTAATGTACATATTACTATTCTATTCATGTAGGTATTAAGTTTATGTTACCAAGTAACGTTATTAGTTTTTATAGCCGTGTATGCTAGGTTTATATGCTTTGATAAATATTAATGTTGTTATTAAATAAATGATATTATAGTATATGTATAAGTATTACTGAAAGTGATTTTAAGTGATTAGAATTAAAATAAATACCACTGCACAAAACAAGGGCCCTTGTTTTGTTAGTTTAATTTTTAATAATGATTTATGATACCTAAAAATATGTGAACTCATTTTAATGAAAGTCGATATGATCTTGACAAGAATTATGGGGAAATACCATGTCAATAAAACTAATATGTCGCCAATAATTTTATTATATTACATTAACTGAAATATACACTATTAAAAATGCTCCTAGAGAGTAAAGAAATTTTAGATATCCATAAAGAGTTTTTGTATTTGTTCATTGTTGTATTTATGGATTATTTCATTAGAAATAGAAATGACATCTCCTCAACACATAGGGAACAATTTGTTGGCCGCCATGTCCCAGGAAACCTGCATACCTTTGGATTTTCTAAAAAAAATACACATGCTACGAATTTTTGCAATTGTTAGAAATAATAATGAAAATTAAAAAATTAATCGAAAAATTCAAAAATATATAAGAGTAAATTATTTTTAAAGGATAGTAGGTAATACTGATTATTGGGTACTGAAATACTAAGTGTTGGTTAATTATTTAAGATTACCATTAACTGTCGTGCATATTTGGTTTTGTCGGAAGTTTTAATATTCCTCATTTAATAAAAGTTGTTTTAAAATTGAACGTATCTTTCACTACCCAAATACATAAGTTTACATAATATATAACACATACCTACTATGTATCTTCTTTGGTACAAGTCTATAATATTCCATTTCGGTTCGATATCAACCCTAGCGTTACACGCTTCGACTCAAGGTCACCGGCGCTTAAGCTCTCACGTACAGGGAGTGTCACCGCTGTGGCGGCGGCTCGTCGAAGAGGTTACTTTATATAACTCGTACGAATTAACTTGAGACCTGGGCCGAAGACGTAATTGTCAATGTACAGTGTACAAAATAATGCGTCGTAATATTTTTTTATTTGAAATTTTTGAGATTTGCATGAGATTATTAATAAAAACAAAATAATTTTTTTTCCTGGAGTTGATAGTTTAAGTCCTGGTCTTGCTTGAGAAGTACATGGTTCCGATACTACTGTGACATCATCATTTTGGTCTTGAGAAATTGACTGAACTTTTTTCGCCTCGTTTTTCATTCTTAGTAGTGTTGCCTTTGATATGCATGTTGCTGCACAAGCCCTCTTTAAAGCTTGGTCCACATAAATAAGAAACTTTTTGTTTGATTTTTCATCTTCGAAAAATTTTAAAACTTTTAGAGCAAGTGTCCGTGCTTAGCTATGTATTGTCTTTCCTCCCATCTTTTTTTACAAATAAAAAAGGCGTAGTAACTCCTAAGCGTTACAAGAAAACGGCACAACACAACGTCCAAACTTAACAATAAAACAACGCAATTAACAACAAACAGATAAAATAACGTTCAAGTATAACAAAAACAAACAAAAGTCCAAACCAAACAACAAACAATTATCAAAAATATCGAACTAGAGTCGAGACGCGTAAAAATGCTATCGGTACTGAGCGCGCACGGCCAGCGCGGGACGCGGTGCGGGAAGTCGGGAAGGGGGTCGCATTCCAGCGGAGTCTCAAGTTAATTCGTACGTGTTGTAATTACCTATTGCTCATTTTAATATTTGTGATTTTTTTAATGTTATTTGCCTAACTAATTATGTATATTGATTTTTCAACATGATGTGTGATACTTATATCAAGTGTAAAATAAAAAAGGCCTTTTTATGTGACTATGTATTCTAAAATTGTTTAGGTACTACAAAATACAGACTTAAAAGGAGTCAGACATGACAACAAAAACTTAAAAGTAGCTTTTATGTAAATGTATTACATTCTGTAAAGAGTGATCTCCCTAAAATCGTTTGTAATTATGCCACCATTATATTCCCAAAAGGTCTTTAGTAAATTAAAAATGACCCTGTATATATTATATAATATATATAAATTTGCTTTGTCACTCTTTCCTCATACATTTTTTCCACATGACTAAACCACCGATAAACCGATAGCAACTCAATAATAATAGTTAAAAAAACTGCACTTTCCAATCCTTCCAAGGAACACGTATTAGGCAATCTATGGGAAGTTTTGAGTGGAATCTTGAAAGGCTGCAATGATGAATGAATTAATGAATGATGTCGTTTGGAGACCCCTAAATAAAGAATCAAAATAATGGGGTAATACACTCCTTAGGAATACTTGTGGCCATAGTTGCACGAGGATATGCTCGTTTTGTCACGTTATTACTAAAAAATAAACAACAAAACGATCGTGGTTATGTACTTTTTATTCGGTTCATTTCCTTCGCTGCAAGAAGATTTCGCATTTCAATTGTCGTTTAATGTAGTTGAACGACGACTATGAGCAGTTTATTGCGAAAACACGAGTTAACTACTATCGGGTTATTTTAAATAGTTCGTTAAATCATCGCATAAGACTTCATTGACACAGCTCATTATTTAAAAAATACTAGCAAAGTTATTTACACTGTAAGTATTCCCACTGACTATTAAGGATAAGTTTAAAATGCTTATATTAGGAGTTGCTCACTAAACTAGTCAAATGTTGAATTTGAACTCACAACTTTTGACTACCCAATGCAACCTTAGTAAATAGAGCACTGTTGCTTGATTGTTAAATATCTATATCATAAGTTGTTTCGTATCTATTTAGTCATAAATTGCCGTATCTGGTTACATTATTGTGTATGTGTGAAAATATATACATATATATATATATATATATATGTATTATTGTGTATACAATATTACTGAAATTCTGTTGTAGCTTTGTTTTCCTTACCCTTAAAGACAAACCCTGCAAACTTCATCTGAGCCTGCAATAGATTACTATAATTTATATAAGCATGAGATTTCTCCTTACTAAGCTTTACATCTTTATGACCTTAGGGTGAAACGTAGCCAAAATAAGCATACATACAGAGTAGCGTGTTCAAACTTCGTTCGGTTAACTAAACACTTAAGACTCTGTTTTGAGATGGTTTTTCTATACTAAACGAGAATAATGGGCTTATGGAATGGCAGAGCAGAGTCTATATCACCGGATGATACTTCATTTTGAGACGATATACGCGTCGTTTTTAGATAATGTATAATTGAATCAATCGATATTATTTTGATATCGATTGATTATATTATACTACTATAGAGAAAAAGGCAAACCTAACTATTTTGCACAAGGTTGTTCTTATTAAGCTATTGCATAGCTTCTATCGCGGGCCTTGAGCGCGGGGACCGAATCCAGAAATTCCGTAACGAAAAAAAACCTCACGCTCCCCACTCCGACGGGCACGGAGGTGTGGCGTTGAAAGCCATGCATCGTCTAACGTCGTTTCAGTTCGGCAGACTTCGGCACTTGGCAGAGTTCGGCACGGTGTTTGTGTGCCTGCGACTAGACGTATGCGTGTACACTAGCTGCTAACTCAATGATAAAAATTCCTGAATAACCTACATGTATTGTAAGATATTAAAAATATTTTAAACAATATTTACTTCTCATTTATTCAATAAGAGAAAAAAAATTGTTTTCTTATCGGTCACCACGCTCAAAAAGTATAACTTGATTTAATATCAAAGACTTAACTGCATAAATAAAATAAATAAATAATTATAATTGCATAAGTTGATAAAAAATGCTATGCAATAGCTTTACCGCGGCAGTCACCGAGTGCCACACGTATTTTTATTTTATCTATCTATGGCTAATTAAAAAGCGCAATTCACACTCGGAGAATTTAAAACCCTCCTACACTTTTATTAAATACCAGTGATCCGCCCAGGCTTCGCACGGGTAATTTCGGGGTCACGACAACAGCGCCACCTACTGGATCTAAATTTTGACTTAAACCATATACGGACTCAGAAAACACACACAAAAAATTCAACAAAATCAGTGGAGCTGTTTTTGAGTTTTAGCGAGAGTAACGGACGGTAGTCGATTCCTATATAATTATATTCAATTACAATTGATTATTATATGTAGTAGAATATGTGTAACTTATCATTACTAATTAGTAATTACTTAAGACATTTACGTATCTGTGTGGGCATGACATGTCTTATCGTGCTGTGTTCTATATCTTGAACTTAATGGCTCCTCTTCACGATCGGACATGATGGGCGATTACACGCGAGCACGATCGTGTAGAGGGGCTAATCGCCTGTAGTTGCACATCATCGTCCTCAATCGTCGTTGATCGTCGTCGTGATCATGGCGATCGGTGCCTTGTCGGTTTTTCGAGCACACATCAAAGGCAATCGCTTGTAATTGCGTGCGCGTTTCCACACAATCGCCGATCATTCATTCACCGGAGGACAGCGAGCAGTGCGTACGTCGCGTCGTTTTTAAGTTTTTAAATAAAAGTGAGTGCGAGTGCGATATAATGACTACTGGGTGGTCAAATGAAGAGAGTTCATAGAACTATATCAGAACCAACCAGTAATATGGAATCCTAAATTGCATAGGTATATTTACTTTGTTCTATTACGATGAATGCTCAAACACCACCGTCTTCTTTTCTTCAATTTTTTTTCGCAAATTTTCGTTCAACTACATTGATATAATGATTGTATACGGAAATTAAATTAATGGTAGCTGCAGCTATAACCTCCACGTCCATCTTGAATGCTTGCCGCTTAATAAATGATCACCGACGATCGTGTGGATGCTTCTACGATGATAGTGGCGATTACCTTGCCGATTACAGACGATCAACGAGTGTCGATCATGGCCGATCGTGTAGAGGCAGCTTAACGTACGTAACGAGGGTTGTTACGTCCGCAGTAAAATCGACTACCTGTGATGTGCTTAACGTTAATTATTTTTTTCATGCCTTAAGCGCATAGCGCGTAAGTTTGTTCTACTAGTGTCTAAAAATCAAGATTTCAACATTTTGTCACATGAAATCGTATCTAACATTCATATTGAACATATAAATTATATAATTTAAGCACATTTTCAGAAAAATAACATGAGCGCTTAAGGCATGGCACATTTGGATTTACAAAAAGTTTTTAATTTATAAAATAAATTAAAAAATATATAAGCTAAATAATAAAAGGTACAAAAATTAGGGATATTATTTATTCATAAGGTATAGGTACAGGCACTAAGTTTGCCTTTTTTAATATATTTTCCTTTAAAAGCCTAATGGAAGATATTTTAGTAAATTAAAGAACAAGTGTCTTTGTGCGAACTCACTCTATGATAGTTTCTGTGTCTTGTTGTGAGCACATAAATTAATAAATAAAGAGGTGTAAAGAGAATATATCACTTATTCTCCAAATGCCCTAGTGATGAAGTGCTGCACAATTTGCAAAACGACCTTAATTTATTGACCCCTGAATTAGTAGTTAGCTATTGCGGAATCTATTTCTCTAAATGATGCCTCATTAAAAGGCGGATTACGTGTCATGTTATCGGCGGTGATTTTTATTTCTAGTAAAGAGATTATTGTGGTGTTGGATGTGATATCGTTATAAATAAATAAAAAGTATTTATTTGCCACAAAAGAAATACCTAGTTAAAATTTAAATAGGCAGCTTAATAATCAGTTGGAAATCCATTACTCCTGCTATGCCGCCACAATCTTTGCGCATTAAGCATACTCGGTCTTAGGCAATTGGTTTATTCTGGCATTTTATTATATTTAATTATAGGTATATTAAAAGTATAGTTTAAGCGTATAATAATAGGCTCAAACCGGGTTGGTACCACAACCTTACAGAATACCAGCGTGAAGTAGAGGTCTACTTCTGGGTTTCGCTTGGTGAGTACAGGTTATCATGGGAGCGGAATCAAGTGAAGAACTACCCCAGGAAGGTACCAGCACCCTGGTGACGGATAATCCCTCGCTGAGCATGCACGAACAAGTTATCCTAATTTTCTTGTGCATAGGTACTCAGGCTGCCCCGCGTATTCTGCGGGGGTGGTGCGCAATTCCGCTCGCGACTATAACTGCTCGGGGCAAGCAGAGCATCAACACCAAGGCGACTCATGCAACGCTATTCGTGAATTTTTGCAACATCAGAGGACTTCATTCCAAACTTAACGCTGTCCACTACCATCTGGAGACAGCGAAGCTGGCCTTGCTCTTTTTAACCGTGACTCAGGTGTCCTCTCCAGCTGATACTTTATATCTCTCCTACCCGGGTACAAGTTAGAACATTCCTGTATGCCCCTGGCGGGAGCTTGCGTATATGTCAGTGGTGGTGTAAGAACATCCACAATCCCTTATCATCCCGTTGGTGTCATAAGATGCGACAGAGGGAAACTGAACCAGGAGGCAGCAACATCTTCGTGACAACAGCTGATTAAAAATAAAAACTGCGGTTGTCACCTGCTTACTAAGCGTTGGCAAGTATACACCCATTTAGCAATCTATGGGAGAGGCCTGTTTTCAGCAGCGAAAGTTTGGTAGGGTAATGTTTAATGAATGAATCTGATTATGAAGAATGTTTTGTTCAACGGTTACGTCATTCCAGTTTCAATTATAGTAGTAGCAACGGAGGAACGACAATAAGTAAACCTAGATTAAAATTACTTGAAATAAACGAGATAAAATATCATATCTACCTTTTGTTTAACTTTATCAAAGCAATTTCAAAAAGATTTTTAACTTCCCGCTAAGAAAATTAAAAATTATCAAACATCGGGAAGTTATTGTTTTTACCCCGTTTTCCGAAAATTGAGTTTTAACCAAATTTTGACGTTTTGTGGTCACAAGAAGCCACCCTGACTATTTTTCGATGGTGTGTGTGTGTGTGTGTGTGTGTGTGTATGTGTGTGTGTGTGTGTGTGTGTGTGTGTGTGTTTGTGTGTGTTTGTGTGTGTGTGTGTGTGTGTGTGTGTGTGTGTGTGTGTGTATGTGTGTGTGTGTGTGTGTGTATGTGTGGATGTATGTAAACCTCTTATAACTTTTAAACGGCTTGACCGATTGAAATGAACTAAGCGGATTTTCAAAATGTTTCATCAAACTTAGATTTCCTATAAATTTTAACTAATTCGGACCGGGAGATTTTGAGAAATCTTAATAATATATAAATATTGAAGAACCGTTTTTTCGGAATAACTTTTACAAACGACTTTACCGATCGATTGGCCTGCAGGGTCAACCAATTTTTTACGTAGTAAAGCCACGCTGTAGCTATTTTACTATGGTTGTAGCACGAATGGGTCGGCTCGAGCGAGGAAGGGCCACACTCTTACAGAATACCAACGTAAAATAACAGCGTTATACTGCTGTAATTCGTATGGTGAATATAGAGTCTATTATAGAGTCTATATACGAGGCATTCCGGATCGATACAACTTAGGGACCTTCAAGAAAAGAGCCTACCATCAGGTGAGCCGTATGCTCGTTTGACCTATGAAAAAAAATTCCCCCATAGTGCACAAGGGTGACAACACATTTGCATTTTCATTCATAATCTAGGATAGTTGTATATGTCTCTTTTATAGGAGAAGGGGCAAACGAGCATACGGCTCGCCTGATGGTAAATGAATACCGCTGCCCATGAACAACTGCAACACCAGGAGAATTGCAGATGCGTTGCCAGACTTTTAAAAAGGAATAGGCGCTTTTCTTGCAGATCCCTAAGTCGTATCGGTCCTGAAAACTCTCTGGTAGTATTCGATTCCACAAGAAAGTTGTGCGAGGAAGAAAACTTATTTTAAAACGCACGATGGTGGACCGCCAGTTATCCACATGGTACGGATGGTTCGCGAGTTTTGTCGCGATCATGACACGATATGTCTATCGGTCACAGTATCCACTTACCACCAGGATGAATGTTTGCACATTTGTTATGTATTTATTATTCTTTAATAAAAACTGTTAGTATTAGCTGAAGTGTGATAAAATAAAAGTGTGATAAAGATGTAATGCACACAACTGCAACACCAGGAGAATTGCAGATGCGTTGCCAGACTTTTAAAAAGGAATAGGCGCTTTTCTTTCAGTAGTCGTATCGGTCCTGAAAACTCTCTGAAAGCGCGCGTAATGAAGCTGTTGTCAAACAGCGCTGCCGATGCGATGTTTGCTCAGCCACCAGATTAAACGTTCTGCTGCGGCGACATCGCGACAACTTTATTGTAATACTTTGCATATACAAAGCTTAATGTTCTTTGATTCAAGTTCTGTGGAGTTTTACCTATATACGAAATGTATTTGATAGTATATACATAAATTGTGATCAATAGAGACACAACAAGATACAGAAATAATACAGTGAATTCGTACTAAAGTACTACTTATTCCATAATATATTTAAATAAATTCTAGTAGACCAATATACATAATATATAAAGTTAATTACAGCATAATACACACAATATATGAATAATACGAAACCAGAATCCTATTTATACCTTTAAACGAGCAATTCTTGTATATATATGTATATAATCGGAATCTCGGAAACGGCTCCAACGATTTTCATAAAATTTAGTGTCCAGGGAGTTTCGGGGGCAATAAATCGATCTATCTAGGATTTATTTTTAGAAAATGTCTTTTTGTTCATGTTTTCAGGCAATGAAAAACTGCTACAATATAAGAAGGTAAATTTTGACACTGTATCGTATCGTATCGTAATAGCTCAAGTAGATATCGAGCGGTCGCATAATCGTAATGCCTTGGTTCGCGTCCTGTCTTCGATCCACCTTTTTTCCTTTTTTTTAAGTTCCCTTCTTTTGTGAGAAAATCTATTATTTCGAGCCCTTCTTTAGTATTTTTTAAAAATACTAAAATTTTAATTAAACTAATTGCACTTATGATTTTTATTCAAATAACCAGTTCAGTTTTTTCTATTATGTCAATAAGATCAAAAAATATTATTCATAATTCATCAGTATGTAATTTGTATCTAAATGTAATTTCAAAAAAAAACAAGCAAAGCTCGGTCATCCAGGTACTAATAAGAAATACAATAATATATTATATATATAGAAAGGATGAAATAGAAATGAATTTTATGTATACCACGATGATAATTTGGCATTTACAAAGTCTACTTACTGTTTATATTGCTTAGGGCCAATTTTTCAATCATCAGATAAAAGTTTTCCATCAAATACATTTTTTTAAAGAATACTAACAATGCTACAAACATTACTAATATCCACCTAAACCTAAACCACTCGTGGTAAGCTTAAATTGCTTGTGTTACGAGTGGTTCAAGCCAGTAGTCGAATAGCGGATTCGAACCCACGGCCTTTTTGAGTTCGCGATCCGCGCCCTGCCATTTAACAACTAAATACAAAGTAAATCATTTGAACTATTTTATTCATACCTTAAAGTAATTACGTACATACGTAGGCAATTCATACAGCTGTAGTTTTTAGTTTCTTTATATTGTATTTTATGCTTAGAGTATGCATAAGCAAGTTATGCTTTTATCTGAAGTTTGAAAAATCAGTACTTAAGGAATTTAATGTGTTAATATACATGTGTACGAATAGTTATTCGTATTTTACAACAACAAAGTTGTTTTCCTGCCATGTAAAATAACATATTCTGCTTCATGTCACTTATTCTTTTAGTAAGAAGATTTCTATACATTTCCTAAGAGAAAACCCACTTACGGGAATTTGACAGTTGTCATTTAATTCTCACAGGTTTTAAGCACGTATCAAAGACAAAGCTCCATAAAGGTATTAAATGATAATATATTCAGTTCAATTTTCCAGAACTAAGGAGCCATTATAGAATCAGAGTATATATGTATAGAGATATTTCATCTTAGCCCTCAAACGCTTCTTTGAAGTTTGTTGCAAGTGTTCGTGGACTGCAGAAATCACTTCACCATAAAGTAGACGGTAAGTTCATATGTTACTTTAATTTTAGCAGATGTCGTCACTCGAAGCGTTGCTAGCGATACTGAGTACACTAGCGTGGGACCACGGTCGGTGAGAAATATCTAATGCAGAAGAAGTAACTTACAAAGAACTGGACAAGTGCAAATAGGGCTAACGCCCTAAGGGTTTCATACAAACTTAATTTTGTATGTAGATAGTACGTCTACCCAATCCAACTCAAACATTTATTCTCATTGCAACTTGATACTCGTTCTTAAGAAGACAGGGTTTGACTGAAGGACAGACGAACGACAAAGTAATCCTGTAAGGGTTACGTTTTTTTTTCCTTTTTAAGGTATTGAAGTCTAAATAATATTTCAGCCAATATCTTCAGTAACGACGTGGATACAGTTTATGTGGTTCCAAATCATAATTTCAAAATCACTTACAGCACATAAAATTTCGAAGCGACAGAAACAGAAACAGTAACTTTTTTTATTCAATGTAGATTACAAACAATACTTATTGAAAGTCAATTTTTTCACTTACCACTGGATCGCAAAAAAAAACTCTATCCTGGGAAGAATCAACAAGAAACCCAGCGGGACTATTTTTTTTTTCAAATAATAGCTTACAATGTTTACAAATAACAACACAAAACTAATTAGAAATAGCTTGGTAGCGATTACTCTTCCCAGGGGTTATTATCATCCACAAATTCCTTAATATTATTGCGCGGCTAAGTTTACATCCGGCACTAGCGCCATTTAGTGTCGGGTAACGGAGCGAGGGGAGAGCTTTCCAGAAAATGACATCACTAATCTTTCAACCGACAGCGCCATCTGTTGTCGAAACGAAGAACTAAGCTTCCGGAAGCTGACTCTCGAACTTTCGGCGGTTTGTCGATTGGTGCGCGTATTTACTTGAATGTTCTGGATGATTCGGTACTAATGTGTATTTATAGGCGCTGCAAGGTGCGATCGGGGAAGTAGTGAAGTTGGCGAGACAAGCGAAGCTTCGGAGCGGAATAAAGTAAATCAGTGTGATTAATTATTAGTGTTTTTAACTTTAATTAGTTTAAAGTGAATTAAAGTGTTAATTTAGGTAATTCTATCGGCAATTTTTATTGTCACGAACCTCAAGCTCGTAACAATATTATAATAACGCTATGTATACAAACTTAGTTTAATAAAATTTTTGAACTTTGGGTATAACAAATTTTGTATATTTTCTGGGATTTTATTGTAAAAGTGTATACGTCGCCCCAAGAATGAATTACTGACCCTGTGGAGTCGAGTAACTGGTACCACTAGTCTGTGTCTATTCTTAGTATTTACAGAATGAATATCACATATTTTTGCAAAAGGACGTTTATTCTTGTGTACGTACATTACATTTTCATAAATATATTGAGAGGCCAGAGTTAATATATTAATTTCCTTAAATTTTTGTCTCAGTGACTCTTTTGGTTTAAAATTATATATTGCTCTAATGGCCCTCTTCTGTAAAATAAATATAATTTCAGTGTCAGTAGCGTATCCCCATAGCAAAATACCATACGACAATGCTATGGAAATAACTAAAGTAAACTATTCTAGCTGTTTCAATACTAGTAAGAGTTCTAATCTTTTTTACAGCACATGCTGCAGAACTAAGTCTGTTAGCTAGTTTTGATATATGGAGGTGCCATTGAAGCTTTGCATCTAGTGTGATTCCAAGAAAAATGGTGGTATCAACAAGACTTTAATCTTCCCCATTTAAAAATACATTGGTATTAATATGTTTGACATTAGGAGTTATGAATTTCATACATTTAGTTTTAGTACCATTTAAATGCAAATTATTAACATTAAACCAATTGACTAACTTAGCTATAGCATTACTTACTTCGTCGTAATTTAATAACCGTCGTTTTAATTTAAAAATTAATGAAGTATCATCAGCAAATAATACTATATATTGGTTATCCCCTACTATGTAAGGTAAGTTATTAATATATACAAGAAACAGAAACGAGCCTAGAATTGAGCCCTGAGGCACGCCCATTTGTACAGTCGACCCGGAAGAACTCATACTATTAATGACAACTTTTTGCATTCTGTCACTTAAATATAAAATAATTAATTTAAGAGCATCACTTCTTACACCATAGAGTTGAAGTTTCCTGATTAATGTTTCATGGTGAACACAATCGAAGGCCTTGGATAGGTCACAGAATATACCCAAGGCATCCTGTGAATTCTCCCATGCATTAAATATATATTTAATAAACTCAACACCAGCATCAGTTGTCGAGCGACCCCTTGTGAAACCGAATAGATTTTTATGAAGTAAATTATTTACATTTAAAAAATTTAACACTTGATCAAGAATAATTTTTTCAAAAATTTTACTAAGTGTTGACTGTACAGAAATAGGTCTAAAATTAGCGGGGTCCAATGTACTGCCAGATTTAAATAAAGGTATTACTTTACTATGCTTCATTAAATCAGGAAACACACCAGATTTGATACTAGTAATAAAAATAATAGATAGTTGAGGTGCGAATGCATCTATTATAGACGCAATTACTTTAACGGAAATCCCCTATAAATCGGCGGTTTTGTTAATATCAATAGTCTTAAAATATTTTAGAATATCTTGTGATGACACTTTATGAAATGAAAAATTCTTTGTACACGCATTTACATTTTGTTTAAGTAATGATTCGGCGACGGCAGGAGAAGAATTCAGTGACTTAGTGGTTAAGATAGGAATATCAGTAAAATATTTCTCGAAGACCATTGCAACGTCCTGATCTGATTCAGTTAATTTATTATTAAAACTTAACTGGTAGTTCGAATTGCGAGAGTTAACCTTACTAGTTTCACTATTAATTATACTCCATGTCATTTTAATTTTATTAGAAGCCGTCTTTATTTTGTTGCTCCAATACAATGACTTGGCTATGGAGCACACTCTTTTAAAAATTTTGGATTATTTTTTTACATATTCCCTAAATTCGACATTAGGGTTATATGACCTTTCATTGTAAAGTTCATATAACTAAGACTAAGACATTGCTGCAGGGTGCTTTACGTTTTAAAAAAATTAAAATAATAAATCTTACATTGTGCAATTTAAGTGAAAGAAGACATTTCAATGGAAAATTAATGAATGAAGCAGTGCTTGACTACTATTCCACCTCATGGTAAGCGCTGATGTAGCCGAAGATAGTACAACACAATGACTTAAGTTATAGAAACATATTCACTATGAAATTAAATTAAATGAAGCAGATTTATTCCAGTGTTTTCCAAAGAGATAGTAACGATTATTATCTCTGAATCAATTAATAATTATCTGACAAAAAGCAACATAGTATGTAAATAAAAAGCAGGTTTTAGAAATAATAAAAATTAATACAGCTATACGTTTTTACACGATATAATGATGAATGTAAATAAATAATTCAATCTGTGCCATTTTTACAGACATGACCAAAACTTTTGACTGTGTCAGTCACGATATTTTATTAAACAAGCTTAACAGCTACGGTATAAGGAGAAACGAGCTGGATCTCGTAAAATCTTACCTCAGTAACCGAACACAATACGTGGATATCTCCAAGATTTTCCTTAAATAACAAAAATAGCAATATGAAGGTAAAGTAGTTATATTTGATGTACTACAAGGTACTGCATTGGGTCCTCTACTAATTTCGTTGTGTTTAAATAATTTGCCCCGTCAAATACAAAATTCAATGGTCCTATTTTCCGATGACAGCATAGCACTGATAAAATGTAGAAATATGAGTAATTATGAAGAGGATATCAACATTAAGAGTAAAAATCTTATTTATTGACTTGATAAAAACAACCTAGTAATAAACTTACTAAGCACCAATGTGATGCACTTTCATCAACTTACAATTCCACCGAAAGTTAATGTTCTGTACAATGGATAAGTCATCAATAAAACAAAGATCACTATTTTTTTAAGAATTCTTATCGACCATCAATTAACATAGAAACCGCAAGTAGAAGAGGTGAGCAAAAAGTTAAGCACTGCAGCATATGTTCCTTTTAAGCTTTCAAAAAAGTTGACCTTGAGACTGCATTAGTAGCATGTCATGGTTTGGTCGCATCGGTCTTGAGATTTGTAACAATTTTCTGGGGTAATTGTGGCTTAAGAGATTACGTATTTAAATCCCAAACACGTTGTGTGACAAAACTGCTACGTCAGCGTAGTCAGTCAGCGCCTTGGCAAGAGGTACGAGTGCCGAGTCTCGACAGAATTGAAGTTACAAGGACCCGTTTGTGCTTACAACTTCACTAAGAAACGGTGCCGGGCCTGAGCGTCTCTCGTCAATTGACGCCCATTTTATAGATGATGGAAGAAAAAAGAGTGCGACCCTTTGCCTGGGGGTCGCCAAGGTACGCGAGAGCATGCGGGCCACTAGCCGAACGCGAGGGGCTACATGACCACCTAGCCACCCCCAACATCCATCGTCCCCACCAGAGTGCTTGGTGTCGGCTGGGTCTTCTCGGACTCAGGGGCATGCGTTGCATGCATTGGACGGAATTAATAAACGCAAACGAATTGCGGGCGTATTTTGGGGCAAAAGAGGAAGAAACTGTAAGTTTGGCGTATCGGGCTCGGTTGCATCGCTTTTTTGCTGTGCTGGGGCCATCTGTTTGTGTAACGGAGCAAAACCTGGCAGACCGAGTTCGGTACATCCTGCGCTCAAACATAGTTGGTGACACCGACTCGGACAACTACGACGTGAGGCTGATCCCTCTTCGGATAAGACTGCTACGGCTGAGAGTGTGGCGCCACTAATTGCAGAGCAATCTGTACACGTGGATGTCGTCTCCCAGTTGTGGTTGATTCAGACGATGATGAAATAGTCTTCCATGAATAAGAGCTAATGAGGAGCATATTAGAATAGGCGTTTTTGGAAACGCACAGTATGCTTCTCGAAAATCGACCGCGACTTTCCAGCGTACCGCTAAGCAAGCGGAATCTGTCTGTCGTGAGGGCTTTTAAACCAATGGTGGTTAACTATTCAGAAGCGAGACGGACTCAAATCTTTTTGGCACTGCATTGGCAGTCTGCTGTATTATTGGCGCCTAATTTCCCACGGCTAGACGCGCTACTAGATAAAGTAGCGCCATCCTAGCTGGAGAAAAAGAATTTAGGGCCGTATCACTAAGTTTCAGGTCGTGCAATAACAGGCAGAGAATTATGCACACGGTTAGGATGGCGTTCGCTGGGACAATTGTCAGTTTGTACCAGCAGAAGCAGACTCGCTGCTTGGGGGAAACTGATTCAGTGATATACCAAGAGGTCAAGGCGGTTCAACCAGAATCGTCTTTTCAAGAGTGGTCAAAAGAGGCTCTATAAATCTTTATAGAGCCTCTTTTGATCACTCTGGTGATTTATAATGATATATATATTCAGCCCAGCCAGATAAGAATACTCTATAAATGTCCCTTAAATAATAATAATAATAATATTAATGGCGTAGGGAAGTGACGACCCCATCGCCCGCTGACGTGACGGTTATGTGACAAAACCGCTACGTCCGCGCAGTCAGTCAGCACCTTGCCAAGAGGTGTGAGCGCCGTGCCTCGGCAAAAATTGATGGTGCAAGGGCCCACTTGTGCATATGGTCTCACGATGAAACGGCGCCGGGTCTGGGCGTCTCCCGTTAAATGACGCCCTGTATGGATGATGGAACACAGAACATTGCGCAAAGAGCCGCTGCCTGGAGGTCGTCAAGGCGCGTCTGGAGCTGGCGCTGGACGCGACAGCATGCGAACCGCCAGCCGAGCGCGAGGTGCTGCACGACCACCCAGCAGCCCCTCGCATCCATCATCCCTACCAGTTTGCTTGGTGTCGGCAGGGTCTTCTCAGACCCAGCAATCGGCACCCGCCACTGGTGGAGTACGCCGCATGCGATGAACCATCAATATGAATACAAACGCATTGCGGGCGTATTTTAGGGCGAAAGGGGGAGAAACTGGAGGTTTCGCGTATCGGGCTAGGATGCATCGTCATTTTACTGAGCTGGAGCCATCTATTACTGTCACCGAGCAAAACCTGGCAGACCGAGTTCGGTATATCTTACGCTCAAATATATTTGATGGCGCCGAACTCGAACGGCTACGACGATGAGGCTGTTCCCTCATCAAATGAAAACGCTACGACTGGGGGTGCGGTGCCACAAGTTGCAGAACAACCCGCACACGAGGATACCGCCGAGAATACCCCAGTGGTTGCTGATTCAAATGATGATGGAACATTCACCCAGGAACTAGAAATAGAGCAAATGAGGAGTACATTGGAAGAGGCGATTATGGAAACGCGCAGTACGCCTCTCGAAAATCGACCGCGACTTCCCCGCATAGCCCTAAGCAAGCGGAATCGGGCTGTCGCGAGGGCTCTGAACCCAATGCTGGTGACCTATTTGGAAGCCAGCCGGGACCTTTGCGAGACGGACTCAATTCTCTTTGGCGCCGCACTGGCAGTCTGCCGTATTATAGGCGCCACACTTTCCACGGCTGGACGCACTACTGGACAAAGTAGTGCTATCCCAGCCTGGAGAACAAGAATTGAAGAACGTATCGCAAAGGCTAGGGCCCTCATCGGCAGACTGATATGCTTCAGGTCAGGCAATACCAGGCCAAGGATTGTGCGCACCGTCAGGATGGCGTTTGCTGGGACAAATGTTAGTTTGTCCCAGCCGGATATAATGCAAAAACTGACGGAGCGCATAGACGACCTGAAGCAGAGAATCGCTGCTTGAGGAAAGCGAATTCAGCGATATACCGAGAGGTCGACACGGTTCAACCAGAATCGTCTCTTCCAGAGTGATCAGAAGAGGCTCTATAAATCATTGGAGCGACCAATGGTAAGTGGAACGGGCACAGTACCGAATCAGGCCGACACGGTCGCATTCTGGCGCAGCCTGTGGTCAGAGCCCGTAAACCACAACGAGGGCCTGTAGTGTATTTCGTAAATAAGACACGGGTAAGCGGATTGACGGTTTATTCGTGACTGTTCGACGAGCCTTTTACAATTAATCACTTATGTATTTAATGTACCCTCATTACAATCCTCCCCCCTTAATTAAGACTTACAATTAGTTATACATATAAGTATTTTATACTATACTGTTATACAGGAAAGGAAAAAAAAATATTTAAAAAAAAGAAGTATATAAAAATAATATAGTGTGATGGTAACTACTCTTTATAGCGGGGGGGTTATCCAAACGGCACTTGCGTACCGGCCGGAAGACCTGGGGCGGCGTTGCGGACGGCACAGGCGACGTATGAGGTGATGGAGCACGAAGTGTTGACGTTTCCCTTGCCGTATCTAAGCAATCACTCTTATCTATTATTTCAGTTCCCTCCGGTGCTTGTGATTTCCTCCCGGTGTCTGTTATGGCAGGGTTTATTCTAGGCACATTAATTTCCTCTGCACCGGAGCAAGACAAAGACTCGGAACTCGAATTTGGCTGACTATTACTACTACGGGGATAAATCAGTGAACTACTAATTCTACGTTTTAGCTGGTCGATATGCTTATGTGACTCCTTACCTATGGTGTCTAAAACTTTGTAGTCCGTTACGCCCAAACGTTGTGTCACTTGTCCGGCTACCCACTTGTCGCTCCCCTGATATTGGCGAAGCCATACATCATCACCCGGCTGCAGGCCACGTTCACCAGTGGGAGCGTTCTCTTTCTGGTTTATTTGAGTTTTAATAATTTTATTCTCAATATCCGGTCTAAGTATGTCTAGTTTAGTACGTAATCTTCTTCCTAACATGAGAGAAGCGGGACTTTCGCCCGTAGTACAATTTTCGGTATTTCGATAATGCAATAGGAAAGTGTTTAAAAATAAATTTATATCTTTATTTTCCCTCACTGCCTTTTTAATAACTTTCTTGACAGTGCGTACTGCGTTTTCCGCGGCACCGTTTGAAGCCGGGTGGTACGGTGCGGTGAAAACATGTTGTATACCATTATTTGTTAAAAACTGAGAAAATTCCCTACTGGTAAATGGCGGCCCATTGTCTGATACTAATTGTTTAGGTAGACCCCACCTAGCAAAAACTTCGGAAAGTTTAACTATAGTGTGGCTAGCTGCTGTACTCGGTACATAAAACACCTCTAGCCATTTAGTTCTGGCATCAATTATTACCAAGTAAATTTTATTGAAAATTGGCCCTAAAAAATCTATATGTATACAAGACCAAGGCTTAGCTGGCCATGGCCACGGGCTTGGAGTGTGCCGTTGGGGCGCGTCCGCCTCGGCCGCACACACGACGCACGCTCGGCACATCGTTTCGATTGCCTCATCGATCCCCGGCCACCACACATAGCTTCGAGCTACCGCCTTCGTTTTGACGATTCCCATGTGGCATTCGTGGAGTTCGTTTAACACCCTACCCCTGCAATTCTCCGGTATGACTACTCTATGACCCCACATGATGCACCCTAGTTCTTCGTATAGTTCCTTTTTTCGGTTAAAATACGGTTGCAATGATTTGACCTCATTATCGGTGGGCCAATCTTCTCTTAAGTATAGTATAATTCTACCTAAAACCGGATCGCGCTGGGTTTGTTTTTTAATTTCATTATAATCCAGTAACATTTCACTTTGAGCGAAATGTAAATACGTTTGTTCAGGTAATTCTAAACATTCGTTCTTTGTGGATTGAACCGATACCGGTAGACGAGATAAGCCGTCCGCACAGTTCTGTTTACTACTAACGTACTCTATGTTATAAGAGTAAGCGGATACCGTAATCGCCCAACGCTGCAATCGGCTCGCAGCCATTAAAGGAATGCCATGTTTTGGGCCAAAAATACTGACAAGCGGCTTGTGATCAGTACGTAAGGTGAACCGTCGACCATACAGGTATTGATGCAATTTTTTTTAAGCAAAAAACAATTGCTAAAGCCTCGCGATCAATTTGTGAATAATGTTTCTCCGCGTCGCTGAGAGCTCTCGACACATAGACCACCGGCCGCTCGCTTCCCGCTGCGCCGGCGCACGGCTGAGTGAGCACGCCTCCTATACCTCGAGCGCTAGCGTCACACGTCAATATTAACGGTTTGTTTTGATCGTAATGCAATAATACTTCAGCACTGGTTAAGATTTTTTTTAATTTTTTTTTAAAAAGAATCCTCGCAACTTCTGTCCCAGTCCCAAGTAACACCCTTTTTTTAATAAGCGGTAAAAGTGGGGCTAAGGTAGTACTTAAATTTTTAATGAACTTAACGTAAAAATTGACTAATCCTAAAAATGATCTTAAGTCCGAAACGTCCTTGGGGCGCGGAATTTTTACTATAGCAGCTACCTTGTCAGGATCAACTTTAATGCCATCTTTTGAAATAATATACCCTAAATACTTGACCTCGTCCACCATGAATAAACATTTGTCTTTCCTCAGCTTCATTCCGTTTTTATGTAATCTACTAAGCACCTTCTCCAATATTTGTAAATGCTCTCTTTCATTAGAAGAACCTATTATTATATCGTCTAAAAATACTTCTACCTTTTCGATATCGTGAAAAAGATTTGACATTATACGCTGGAAAATTCCTGGACTTGATGACAACCCATATACTAGCCTGTTATACGTAAATAAGCCCCTATGTGTATTTATAACGGTAAGGTTTTTGGAGTTATCTAGTTCGATCTGATTGTAGGCTTGTGACAGATCGATTTTAGAGAATATTCTAGCGCCATTCATACCTACTAACAAATCATTAATCCTAGGCAAGGGAAATCTATCGACCAGCAATACCGGGTTGAGCGTCACTTTATAGTCAGCACAAATTCGGAGCCCACCATCCGCCTTACGTACCGGCACCAGAGGTGTAGCCCAGTCAGAGCTCTCCACGGGTTCAATAACCCCCTCCCGAAGCATCGCATCCAGCTCAGCATCCACGCGGTCCTTGAGCGCGTAGGGCAAAGGTCGTGCGCGGCAGAACACCGGTGTCGCCCCTTCCCGGACTCGCAGCGTCGCCTTGCCGCCCGCGAACCGCCCCAAGCCGCCGGAAAACAACTTGTTATATCTGTCGAATAATAATGACAAATTATTGTTATTAAAATGGTCATCCAGCACCATGCTGTGGAATGTCGGAATTTTAATTTGCAGTTCCGACAGCCACTGTCTACCCAACAATGAAGTCGTGCCCCCCATCTATTACAAACAGTTCTAAGTGCTTTGTTATATTTCCATATCTAACTTCGGGCTTGATGATGCCTAAAGGTTTGATTCGACTTCCATCATAAAATTTTAGAACCAGATCGAACTTGTCCATAGGTCTAGTGTAAAAATATTTATTATAAGTCGCTTTACTTATACAAGACACTGCCGACCCGGTATCAATTTCCATATTAAGTTTAAATCCGTCTAATAATAATGTTAGGCTCACCGGTTTATAGCTATTTAAACATAGATGGTGTAGATCCTCCTGTAACTCCGTTTGACTTTCCACGGATGGTGGCTCGTCGTCCGCTGACGGTGTCTCGCACTCTGCCGCCTCCACATGGTACATGTGGCGTCGGGAGCCCGCATTTCCCGTGTACTCCCCTCGTTTGGGACATACCCGGCGTAGATGACCGCTCTGTTTGCATTTACCACACACGAATTTCTTATAGCGGCAATCATCACTTCGGTGGTACCTCGACCCGCACGCTCTGCAATATAGCGCATTGCCGCCGCCATGTTCTCGACCTTTAAAAGCCCTCGGTGCGCTGTCCTGCTCCCGCGTTCGAGCGCGGCTTGTCGATGACGTCACCGCATGCAAGGCGCTGTCCGCGCCGCTACCGCCGAGCCCGTCGCCGCCGCCCGCCTGCTCCACCGCGGCCGAATCCCGCTCCGCCGCCTCTAAAGCGCAAGCTATTTTCACGGCTAAGGAATATTTCAGATTATCTTCTGCGAATAATCGTTGACGGATGACATCACTTCTTAGCCCACACACCAATTGATCCCTTAAATTGTCCTCTAGAGTTGAATGAAACTCGCAGTATTTCGACAATTTCTTAAGTTCGGTTATATACTGCGGAATCGTTTCTCCGTTCAACTGTCTTCTTTGTCGAAAACGATATCGCTCCGCCATGAACGAGGGTTTCGGTTGAAGATGTTCCCGAAGTATTTTTACCACTTCTTGATACGATTTATCTCCCGGTTTAATCGGACTTGTTAAATTACTTAATAATTCGTACGCTTCGTCTCCCATACCGGCGATTAATGTCGGCAACCACATTTCGTTTTTCACTGCATTTACCGTAAAGTACATTTCTAGTCTCTCCGCGTATAAAGTCCAGTTTCCTGTTTTGACGTTGAATTCACTCACTTTGCCGATTGACATTATATTTAATATATGCGTCCACGTAATTTACCGAAAAATAAAAACAATCCCATCCTCGTCGCCACTGTAGTGTATTTCGTAAATAAGACACGGGTAAGCGGATTGACGGTTTATTCGTGACTGTTCGACGAGCCTTTTTACAATTAATCACTTATGTATTTAATGTACCCTCATTACAGGGCCCTTGGACGGAAGTTGTGGCGAGTCAATGTGGGTATTACGCCCATGGACCCCGTCACCATAACGCCGGATGACGTAGCTGAGGCGGTCCGTAGGGCCCCGAACTGGAAAAGTCCGGGACTCGACGGGCTGCATCACTACTGGCTGAAGGGGTTCGTGGTGTGTCACACTGTGCTCGCCCGACAGTTTCAAGAGGTTCTCAACCAGAAGTCGCTCCCGAGCCTCTTCACTACTGGGATCACCCATTTGGTTCCTACAGGCCAGGGTACCACAGACCCGAGCAAATACCGCCCCATCACATGTCTACCGACCATATACAAGACACTAACATCCATTTTGAGCGCGAGAATCACTCGTCACCTGGACTCAAATGAGGTAATGTCGCGCGCTCAAAATGGATGTCGGGGCGGCGGTCGTGGAACCAAGGAACCACTCCTCATTGACGCGGTCATTGGCAAAGTGGTGAAACGCAACCGTCGGAACTTCTCCGCCGCCTGAATAGACTACAGAAAGGCATTCGACTCGGTGCCCCATACATGGCTAAAGAGAGTCCTCGAACTATACAAGATAGACTGTACAGTTAGAGACTTCCTCGAGCAGTGTATGGAGCAGTGGAGTACGATCCTTTGTCATCTGGGCGAGCAGATGATGGTTGCGGAGAACCACATAAGGATAGGAAGGGGTATCTTCCAGGGCGATTGTCTGAGTCCAATATGGTTCTGCCTCTCTCTGAACCCTCTCAGTACCTTATTGGAGGGCTCCGGGAGGAGATTTCAGCTACGGAAAGGAGGGACAAAAGTAACCCACCTTTTCTATATGGATGACTTCAAGTTATTCGCCTCCAGTCGCTCCCATCTTATGGAATTGCAAAACATCACTTGTGAATTTAGCAATTCCATTGGAATGGAGCTGGGGACGGATAAGTGTGTGGTACTCCATGTTGAGAGGGGTAGGGTTGCTAACTCTGAGGGCATAGACTTATCTATGCCCGTCAACTTAAGGACCCTTTCCGAGGCTGAAACATACCGATACCTGGGTATGTCACAGAACATCGGTATCGATGAGGCTGGTATGAAACAGTCAGTTTGCGACGTGTTTTATGCACGCTTGACCAAAGTCCTTAACAGCCTTTTGTCCGGTGTGAATAAGACACAATTATATAACGGCTGGGTCATGCCTGCCCTCATGTATACCTTTGGCATACTCAGGTAGACTCAGACTAAACTTAACACCCTGGATAGAAGAAAAAAGTCCGCACTACCATGACGTCCCCTAGGATGCATCATCCGAGATCGTCGGTAATGAGGCTGTACTTGCCGCGAAAGCATGGTGGGCGTGGTTTTCTGAGCGCGCTCACCATGCATAATCGCGAAGTGTGCAGCCTCCGTGATTACTTCCTGGCGAGATCGGATGATCCATTCTATAATGACGTCATTTCTAGTGATAAAGGGCTTACCCCTCTATCCTTAGCCCACGAGCAATGGCAGGACCCAGCAGTGCTTAGCATTTCCGACCGGAGACCGTATGGAAGGAGAAGGAGCTCCACGGGAGGTACTACAGGACTCATCATGAGCCCTTCGTTGATACAGTCGCCTCCCTCAACTGGCTACGTTTCAGTGACCTCTTCGGGGAAACCGAGGGTTTTGTCTGTGCAATACAGGATCAAGTTATTAAGACCAACAACTATCGGAGATATATCCTAAAGAATGGCACCGTCGATGTCTGTCGAGCTTGTCGCCATCCCGGTGAGTCACTTAGGTATGTCATCTCCGGTTGTTCGGCGCTTTCTAACTCTGAGTACTTGCACAGGCACAACCTAGTAGCCAGAATTCTACACCAGGAGCTTGCTCTGTAATACGGTCTCGTGGACCGGAAATTGCCGTATTACAAGTACTTGCCGGAAGCCGTGCTCGAAAATGACCGCGCCAGGCTCTACTGGGACCGGGCCATCATCACATACAGGACTATTCTTGCGAATAAGCCTAATATTGTGCTGATGGACCGGGCACAGTCAAGGATATTTTTGGTCGATATTACTATCCCGTATGACGAGAACCTCGTGAAAGCCAAAACAGATAGGCAATCAAAATATCTGGACCTGGCTCACGAGGTGACTGATATGTGGGGTGGTCTGCCGACCGAAATTATTCCTGTAGTCGTCTCTGCGAATGGGCTAATCCCAATTAGCCTCTCTGGTCATCTGAGGCGACTGGGACTCCGTGACGGACCGCTCCAGGCTCAAATGCATAAGGCGGTGCTCCTTGATATTGCCCGCATCGTCCGCCGGTTTCTTTCCCTTTCCCCTTAACCCTTGGCAGTTTGGTCTCCCCTGCCGAGGGTTATGTATTTTTGTATTTATTTTATTTTATTGATATTTATGTATCTTTTCATTTTCATTTATAATTATGTATTTATACATCCCAACCAGATCAGAAAACTATATAGATACCCCACATAATAATAATAATAATAATAAGTAAGAGGGATAAGTCACTCGCGTCCGTAGGCTTTGACCACCTGTTTCTAGGCCCACCCTACACGTGTCCCCCGGGTGGTGCTAAATGAGCGACAAGCCGATAGCACAGACTCGGCTCCACGCCGTGGTAGCGGCGTAAAATATACTACCCCATATTTCGCACCATGACTAACCAAATAAAGGAAATGGCCCCGAGTTCCCGGCGCCCCTTTAATGGGACAGGGATGCGAAGAATCTCCGGGAGGAAAACCGGCGACGAGGTTCGCCACCCGTCACTTTCTGTCTCCCGGAGAGGCGAAAAGTGGATTGCAGAGGCCCGTCTGCGAATGGGCAAAAAATGGCTGAAGTATGCGATATGATGTATGATAGAGGAATAGATGTGTTATGCGTAAATGAGACGAGTCTGGTGTAGACGAGATCGAGCGGGCATGCCAGGGAGTAGGTATCATCCTTTCAGAAAGAATGGGCCAATGTGTGAAAGAGTATGAATGTGTACGCCCAAGACTGCTATGGATACGAATGAAAGTGGGCTTAAAGAAGTTGTTCGTGTTAGGGGTCTACGCCCCAGACATGTCTAAGCCCACTTATATCCGAGAGCAGTTTTGGGAAATGGTAAGGATGGTGTTAATGAAGTCTAAGGGAAATGAAAATATTATTATGCTAGGAGGTTTTAATGGAAGGGTTAGGGTGAGGAGGCTTGGTTATGAAAGGATATTGGGAACGTTTGGTGATGAAAGTATAAATGAGAATGGTGAAAGTCTCCTCACCGTATGTATGGAAAAGAATCTTTTTGTGACGAACACTTGCTTTCGCCACAAGAGGATTCATATGTATACTTGGGAAAGAGGTGACGATAGAATCATGATAGATTTCATAATTGTGGATGAAAGATTGAGGAGCGCAGTGGTGGATACAAGGGTTTACCGGGGTTCTAACGTAGTAACGGATCATTATTTGGTTTTATGCCGAATTAATGGTCTATTCAGGCGTTGGCGTCATCGGTGATCATTGGCTACCACTGCGTTACAGCGTATTAGAACAGAAAGGTTGCAAGATGAAGGTGAGAGAAACAAGTTCAAATGTAGACTGAAAGAAAATATAAGTGGTTTGGATGAATTATGTATGAAGGAGTTAGACTTGGAGAATGTATGGCAAAATGTAAAGAAAAGTTTAGTGCATGCAGCTACCGAAGTATGTGGTGTTAGTAAGAGAAAGGATGAAAGGAAAAATAATACGTTATGGTGGGATGATGAGATACGTATGGAAGTTGAAGCAAAGAAGAGAGCATGGCTAGATTTACTAGCAACTAAAGCTGGTAATTCTAGCGGTACGAATGATGATTTTGAAAGAAAAAAGGCAGTCTTTAGACATCTAAATAAAAGAGTAAAAGAAGTAGTTGAAAGGAAAAAGCAAGAAAGAACGGATAAGAATGATAGAAGAATATCGGATAACTTCCAGGCAAATATTAAAATGTTCTGGAAACTCGTAAGAACTGCCAGGGGACGTTCAAAACAGCCTATAATGAATGCTATAAGAGATGAGAATGGCTATATTCTGAATGATGAAGTTTTGAGTTTAAAGAGATGGAAGGAATATTTTGAAAGCATGTTTATGAGTGAGGAGACAACGTATGAACTGAATGAAATAGGAACTCCGAAAGAAGAGGAAGGAGGTAGCGAGATAAGTATAGATGAAATAATGAAAGCAATGAAAAGCATGAAAGCAGGTAAGGCTGCCGGATATGATAGAGTTTCACTCGAAATGCTAAGGGCTGGAGAGGAAGTGGTGGCAGGCCTGCTGCACACCTTGTTTAATTTATGCTGGGAACTGAAGCGGGTACCGGGAGACTGGTGCAAAGCCGTGATAGTCCCAGTATATAAGGGAAAAGGGTCGCAGCAGGACTGTAAAAACTACCGCGGTATCAGCCTTCTTAGCATTGTGGGAAAACTGTACGCTAAGGTACTGATTGAAAGGGTCATGAAAGAAACTGATGGAAAAATTTGGAATGTGCAAGCGGGATTTAGAAAGGGAATGGGATGTACAGATCAAGTCTTTTCCATGCGCATGATCGCGGAGAAGTTTCTGGCCAAAAACCAAAAGGTTTTATGTGCGTTCAAGGACTTGAAAAAGGCCTATGACAGAGTGGATAGGGATTTGCTATGGCAAACACTGAACTCATTTGGGTTGAGCGCTGGCTTGATACAGGCATTGGAGTCTCTTTATAGGGACTCTAGTGCTTGTGTTAGGATCAACGGGGTCTACTCGGACTGGTTTGACATCCATAAAGGTGTCAGATAGGGCTGTGTGGCTTCCCCGTGGCTGTTCAACCTATTTATGGACAGTTGTTTGCAAAATTTGAAAGTTGAAGAATGCGAATTAAGAATGGGTGAGTTAACCGTCAAATGCCTTTTGTACGCCGATGATCAAGTTATTATTGCGTCGTCGGCGGCCGAGTTGCAAATGATGGTTACATTAATGAACGGATCATTAAAAGAAAGGGGTATGAAAGTGAACGCAAGTAAGACGAAGGTTATGGTTTTTGAAAGAGAAGAAAGTAAAACGATTTTTGAAATAAGAATAGAAGGGGAGTTGATCGAGCAAGTAGATGAGTTTGTATATTTGGGCTGCGTATTTAGCAGGGATGGGAGATATGATAAGGATATAGAACGACGAGTGGATGCGGGAAATAGAGTAAATGGGGCCTTGCACTCTATTGTGAAGAGTCAAAATGTGTCGAAAAAGGCACCCACACAAGGTGTTGGTCCCTACTTTAAAGTATGGTAGTGAAAGTTGAGTGTGGCAGAAGAAGCACGAGAGTAGAATAAACGCAGTAGAAATGCGGTCGTTAAGGAGTATGTTAGGGCTGAATCTGAATGACAGGGTGAGAAATTGTGTGATACGAGAAGAGTGTGGTCTGCAAGATGATGTTGTGACCAGGAATTAAGAAAGGAATGCTTCGGGGGTTTGGTCATGTGGAAAGAATGAATGAGGAAAGAATGACAAAGAAAATTTATGTTGCAGAAGTGAATGGCAGAGTCGGAAAGGGACGTCCTAGGCGAAAATTTATCGACCAAATTGGCGATTTATTGGAAACGGGCCAAATTAGGAGTTTCCTTAACCGACGAGCATGTATGCGTAGGTGTATGGATGTGAAGGAGGCGAGAGAGGTTTGTCAGGATCGTGCCGAATGGAAATCTGTAGTCTCTGCCTACCCCTCTGGGTGACAGGCGTGAGTGTTTATGGTATGGTATGGTACATAATAATAATAATAATTTTTATTTCAATTTAATGTGCTATTAATTCAAATAATGTCTTAATTAGAAAAATTTAAAGTAACAGGCACCTGAACTAGGATAAATCTGTATTAGATGTATGTGAATTATTTTTATTAATAAATGATATCATGAAAGGTTATTTTGGTAAAATATATTATCATTAATTTCCTTATGATATTATTTACTTAAAACAATCAGCAACTTTTCGGTATCATTGTATGACAAATTTTGTAAGCATGTGCGAATTACATTTTTACAATCTGCCATTTTAATAGATATATGTGCAAAATTGCATTGACTAGATTATACAGAAAGGAGCCAAGGAATATAAAAAATCTGGTAATGAAGAATTGCCTTATTCTAATTTTAATTTCAATTATTTTACTTATGCGTTTTTAATCAGTGATCTCTCTACAGTAAGCAATTTTAATGTGATAGCGATGTTTTAGTAACGTACTGATAACGAATAACTTGCGCACTGAGATGACATTATAGGATTTATATAAGAGATGGGACAGGAATAGGATAGAGCGGAATGTTGCGACCTTTAATACAGCTCTTTAAACGCGTTTCAGTGGTAGCAGTGCAGTTTTAGGTGTTTGTCTCCATGAGGTTATACAATAAGTGAGAATTGATTGACATAATGCGAAATATATTTTTTATAGAATAAGTTTGACAAACGAGCACACACTCCACTTAATGGTAAGTAGATGCCGTGGAATGCCTCGTTTCTAGTAAAAAAGGGTCTCCGGATTTCTACACTCACCATACAAAACACAGCAGTATCAGGCTTCTATTTTACGCTGGTATTCTGTGAGCGTGGTCCTTCCCCGGTCGAGCCGACTCATTTGTGTTACAATCATAATATAGCTGCAGCGTGGCTCTACCACGTATATTGCTTTACTACCCTAATATTAGCAAACGAACGAATCTTTTTGAACACATTTTTATATACATTGTTCCAGGAATGAAATACTGACTCTGCGGTCTCAAAGAGCTGGTGTCACTAGCTTACTGAAGAGAAAGTTAAGGTTTATCTCTCATTTTATTGTTGTAGTAATACTCACTTCTCATTTTCTACTTATATAGTTTACATTTTCGCTCCCCCGCTAATCTTATATGAAAAAGCAGGCAGGCAGATTATGATATCCCGACTGTCGCGTCACGTACGATAAAATTAGGTTGCTGGCGTTGGGTTGAATACAAGTTCGATATTAACTACGCATTGCTTTTTTATTTTTTATATCGCAGAAATGATTGTACCGAATTCGAACAATTCTATTCTACTAATTTAATGTATATTTTATACAAATAGGCTACATAAAATTGCACTATCTACTTCCGTCGTTAATACCACAGTGCTTGAAGACCAAAGCCTGTTTCGTTGGTTTCATTTTTCTCAAGAAGCAAAGGAAAATTCTATACTGGGGTCTCTAAAAGATGGGATTAGATTCTAAACGAGGAAATCCGACGAGAACTAAGGTGACTGATGCAGCTCAACAGATCTTCTAGTTGAGGTGGCAGTGAGCGTCAAATTGCCGCCGGTCTTATAGATTTGGTATAGAAAAGGCCTCAAATAGCTAAGTGCAGTTTCATCCAATCTCGGCATGGGTATGGGCTGGATGAGGCGGACAACTGTGAGTGAAGGTGCTTTTCTGTATCTATACGGCATCTCCTACAACTGTATATATACGGCACATTATATAGCAATAAATATGTGTATGGAGTGGTCTGGTAAAGACTGGTGGTGGTGGCAGGTTTCTCCATTAATATTTTTACTATTACAGATAATTGTTAAACACTCAGGTCTACAACAAGCAGGAGCCAAATATTTTTATAAAATTTAGTAAGTGTCAAATAATTATATATAAAAGTGAAGTGGTGCCCAGTAGTTTTTTGAAGCAATTCATTATGCTCGATATTATAATTGTTTCAACCAGTTGTTAATAGCATTTCTGCCAAAATAAAGGCGCAATTTTTTAAATCAAATTAAAGCTTAAATCCCTAACTGTAGTTGTAGCAACGAATTATGGAATATTAAAACTGTTCAAGGAATTTTCTTCTTCTTTAGAGACTGTGCTTTATTTTAACCCCCGACGAAAAAGAGGAGTTTGTTATATATTTAACGTATGTATCTGCGTCAGTCTGTGCCGTGGTAGCTCCCAAACGGATCAACAGATTGAGATTTAGTGCTTTTCGTCTGAAAGGTGACTTGATCAAGAGTGTTTTAGCTATGTTTCAAGAAAAAAATTCAGCCATTTGAAGATCATCAACTCTTTTTGTTTCGGGTTTTTTTTTTAATTTGTAATTTAAATTATTTAAACATTTTTTATAAAATTGAAGGTAAAACGAGCCCTTAGTCTACTTAATTGTGAAGTAGACGCTGTGACTCCTAAGCCGGTTTCAGAGACAATCTCGAGTTTCAACTCAAACTTCACAATGTCAAAATTTGTTGACTGTGGTATGTCCCAGACTCAACAAATTTTGACTTTGTGTAGTTTGAGTTGAACTCGAGATTGTCTCTGAATAGCGGTATATATTTATCTTTGACTAAGAATCACAACGTATTATGCCTGACTGCCTTATTGGTCGAAACGCGGTAGCTGATAATGAGGTCACCGGTTCGTATCCTTGATTTTGTTAAGATCATAAAGCTAGTTTACACCTGTAACAATAGCTTAACACGCTGCGGGTTGACTGACAGAGAATGCCGACAAGCATTAAGTCCGCCCATTGTTGTTACATTGTTATTTGTGAAGTGTTACAATATAGAATGAGTAAATAAAAAAATACAAAAAAAACCATTACGATGATACGCTACGCTTCTATTCAAGGGTACTTAACTTATTTAACCTTATAAATCTACCTATTGCTGATGTTGATTTTCTTTAAGAAAAGTGTGTAATATGCGGAGGACGACCAATGCTATAATATTTTAGAGATGCATATACTTTCTGTCTACTCAAAATTCATTCCGCGATGGTAAACGTTTGTACGTGTAACGTATACTTAGAAAGTAGCGGCATTTCATGTTGTTAATATTCGGATAGTATTTCATTCCGTCTTGTTATCTTCGATATGATACAGATCTAATCCGCTGTGATTTTTTTATATCAATGAGTGGGAAACGTGCATGCCTGACACGTGCAGCCAAAGTTGATGCAAAGTGACTACCGCCGCCCATGAACAATTGGAACACCAAGGTAATTGCTGGTGCGTTGATGGCCTTTAATGTTAGTGCCGGCCTTTAGTGTTTACTGATACATATCTGATATTCAAGATAGTTGCGTGATGATACTAGAAGGTAGGACTTCTTTTCTGCATTGAAGTCAGCCTGGGTAGGAACCACCTCAATATTAGGTGGTACAATGGGTATTCTCACCACACAAATTGATTGATGAACGCAGTATTGGTGTACTCTCGCACTGCTCCCCATCGCCAGTCTGCGGTTATTATTAGGGCATATTTGGATGGATTTCTCGTTATCAGTAGGTTCCCAAAGCCTTATTTAGTTATGTGGAGCACACCGTCCTAAACTAAGGGTTATACTTAGAGAGAAGTTGTTAAAAATAATAAATAAGTGATTACTGTAAACATTGCGTGTTGTCAATGATAACTTGTAAAACTGAGACGTGATCCTTCACTGCTGGCCGTATAAGGAAGCGTAAGGTTGCTCATCGTGAGCTATGAAGATAGCTATGCTCGCAATTTATTTGTGTGATAGACTTGAAAATTAGGATATCGGCAGTAAAACTACTAGAGTTTTTGACATAGCCCAACAGATTAGTAAACAGCAGTGGCAATGGGCTGGTCGTATAGCTCGAACAACCGACAACCGATGGGAAAGAGAAGTTATCGAGTGGCAGCCTCGTACCGGCAAACGAAGTGTTGGGGAACTCCCCACTAGATAGAGTGACAACCTGATAAGTCATGCAGGAGGTCAATAAATGCAAGTGGCTCAGGACCGTGCTTTAAGTTGTAATGATGTTGATGATGAAGATTACTAGCAGCCCGATAACAGCAGCTTAACACGGATTTCCTAACGCGATATGTTAGAGATACTGGTGAAAGAAGGTAGAAAGACGATTGAAATCTGATTCCAATCATAAAAAAAGTCAAATCCCGCTACAAATTACCAATCTCACATTTTACAGTTACGTGCTCGTAATATTATCAGGATTTCAATTAGCGGTTAGGAACAGTTGAAATTAGTTTGAACCGCTGCCTTCTGTTTGCACAATTGGAAAGGAAATGGTTACTAATAATTTTCATATTGCAAGAAACGTTCTGTTCAAATTGAAATATGTATCAAGATATAACTGTGATCGTATATCAATATTTTCAACATGTGACAATTCATCGGGCTTGAATTTTCGTATATATTAGTTCGACTGGGGCGAGCGATATTGATATAACAAACACGAAATGCATACTTCATTGAGCACAGAAATCATTTCTTTTCTCCAATCGATTCTATGCAACATTTTTAAGATTATATAATTATGTCCTCATGACCAAATTACGGTCATGGCGACCAGGGCCAACAGAAACTATCCAACTAGTTATTCTGTTCAATTTGTAAATAAAATATATTTGAAATAAAACTTTATTAATAAGAGACAATTTCCAATGTTCGTATATCACAGTTTTTTTTCTTGCATATTATTATTATTAAGCCTTTAATATTACCATGCAATTTACATACATACAAGAAAAAAAAATCCAAATTGTTATTGTTTAAGACATGGCCCCGCCGGGTATAGGCCTCCTCCAACTGTTTCCATTTGATCCTATTTTGCGCCTTCAACATCCAATCTCTACCAGCTATTCTTTGGATTTCATCGATCCAGCGATCCTTAGGTCTCCCTTTACTCCTTGTTCCGCTTGGGCCCGTCCATTCGGTGACTCGTTTCGTCCATCTTCCGTCTGTAACCCGGGCTATGTGTCCCGCCCAAAGCTGTTGTGCGTGTTGTCCTGCGTCTATTAATTTAGTTTTCCTGCGAATATCCTCGCTCTTACGTTTGTCATGGAGCTTAATGCCTAGGATACTTCGTTCCATAGCGCGCTGGCACGATCGTATTTTATTTTTTATTTTCTTTTGAAAAATCCAAGTTTGTGCTCCATATGACAGACAAGGCAGCAAACAAGAGTCTATTACCTTTTTTTTTGAGTTTTAGTGGGAGTTTTGCTTTTAAGATTTCTTTGAAGCTCCAGTATTTCCTCCATGTCATGTTGTTACGGCGCTCTCATTCGTCTTCGTGTCTTGACTTCTTGAATGAAATTTGTTTCCCAAGATATACATATCTCTATCGCTGTTTCATTTACTATTATTGGTCTTTGTATACTGTTTGTAGTAACTTTTGTTTTTAACGTATTCAATTGTAAGCCTATTTTTTTGCTGGCGTTATTTAGTTCTACCATCATTGTTTCCAGCTCCTTCGATGTTTTTGCAAATATGACGATATCATCTGCAAATCTTAGGTTACTTAGGAACTCTGTATCTATTTTAATTCCTTTTCTACTCCAATTTAGCTCTTTCATAATGTCCTGTAACACGGCTATAAATATCTTTGGAGACAACGGATCTCCTTGTTTCGCTCCTCTTTTAATGAAAATTGAATGGTCCTAGTCTGTCCAACTTCACCCTGCTTGTACTATTCTTGTATATATCTTTGATTATATTTATGTAAGTTTCTGGAATACCTTGGTGTGATAGCGCTTGCCATATGCTCTCGTGTGAAATTGAATCAAATGCTTTCGCATAATCGATATATGCAAGGTAGAGCGGCTGATTAAATTCTTGATATTTTTCTACTATTTGGTCTAGCGTGTGGATGTGGTCGATAGTAGAGTAGCCCGACCGGAATCCAGCTTGCTCTACTGGTTGGTTTGTTTCTATTCTTAATGCTATTCTTTTTTCCGGACACATTGCAAATAATTTGTACATTGTTGGCAACAGGCTGATAGGTCGATAGTTATTAATGTCTGAAGGATCTCCCTTTTTATATAATAAAATTATTCGAGATTCTCCCCAGTTTTTAGGGATTTTTTGGACTTCTAGTATTTTATTAAACAGAATCGTGATTGGACCTATTAGAGTTTTCTTTCCAATTTTTAAGGCTTCATTAGGAATGTTATCAGGGCCTGGGCTTTTTTCTTTTTTTAATTTTTCTATTTTTTCCAATATATCTCTGCAGTCAAAAGGCGCGATGGGTGTATTTAATTGTATTTGATATTTTTTGTGGTCATTTTCTTCGCTTCGTTCATCCTGGTAGAGATTTCTGTAAAAGTCCGTAGCAATATTTATTATGTCTTTTCGCGTTTGTTATTTACCTGTAGCATTCTGTTCTTTCAATGTGGGTATCCATTTGCGCTCAGTATTTAGTTGTTTATAGGCTTTCCTTTGGCTTCCGGTGGTGGTCAGGTTCTTTTCGATAATTTCCATTCTGTAGTTTTCGTAGTCTTTTTTTAACATTTTATTTGTAATTTTATAGAGAACTGTAAGTTCTTTTTTCTCCTCTTTGTTTTTACATGGTTTTGATTGCAGTGCAATACGTTTTTTAAGTTGTTGTTTAGTTTCAATAGTTAGAATATCTTTGCTTGTTTTCTTTGAGGTGGCAGCATTTAGGCTTTGTTTTATGGCTGTCTCTATCTTAAGATTGAAGAACTCTATGTCGTCGCAACTTTCCCATTCAGTTTGTTGCATTTTTTCCTCTAAAGTCTTGAGGTATACTTGTTGACTCTTGTCGCACGACAGACTAGCTCGAGTTTTAGTAAAAGTTGCTCTACTTTTTTTTAAGTTTTTTCAGTTGTACTGTACCTCGCAG
The DNA here is from genome assembly GCA_907164705.1 of Parnassius apollo. Classification (NCBI taxonomy): domain Eukaryota; kingdom Metazoa; phylum Arthropoda; class Insecta; order Lepidoptera; family Papilionidae; genus Parnassius; species Parnassius apollo. The sequence continues at coordinate 28,707 of CAJQZP010000869.1, read as the reverse complement.
TAGTCTGTGGTCGCTTGAAAATGTATTATTATTTAAAATTTCTATGTTTGTGAAAAGTTTTGGAGAGTTGCTCAAAATATAATCAATTTGGTTTTTATGATGCTTGTCTGGTGTAGTCCATGTCCATAAAGTTTTAATTTTTTTCTTAAATATTGTGTTAATTATAGTGAATTTGTTTTTTAATGCGTATTGTAGTAGTTTGTCTCCTCTGTCGTTCCTCGTTCCAAAGCAGTATGGCCCCATAATTATGTTTTCCATGGGTTTTCTTTTTCCTATTTTAGCGTTTAAGTCTCCCATTAAAATCATTTTTCCGTTTGCTAGTTTTTGAGCTTTTTCGATTTGATCGTAAAAAAGATCTATTTCCTCTTCCGGTGCTTCAGAGGTGGGGGCGTACACCTGTATTATTGAAATTGATATTTTGTAGAATTTCATATTTAGGAGGCAAACTCTATCTGATATACCTACGTAGTTCTCTATGTTGTTTTTATATTTCTTTTTTATTAAAAAAGCCTACACTATATTGCCCTTGTATATCTCCTGTATAACAAAAAATATGATTTTCGTCCTCGATAATTTCATTTCATTTTCTTCTGATTTCCGATAGTCCTACGATATCATGTTTAATTTTTGATAATGAATATTTTAATAGTATCATTCTTTGTGGCGATAGTAATGATTTAACATTGTATGTGCAGATATAGAGTGGTTGACAAGTTGGAGGGTTGTAGTCGTCCTCTCCCGCGGTGACTAGCCGTGTTGGGAGATGGGGAGGGGCCGGTATTGGTTGTTATTGTGTGGTTCTTGGATCATGAGGATGCGAAGTGAATTTTTTGGAGGGAAATTGCAAAGTTGGTTTTTTTAACAGGAAGTTATCCATGCTGTTTGTTTTATTGATCTTTATAGGTTGCTTGTCTTTATTATTTTCACAGTCGGATTGCGATGTTTCCGGTGACTCTGACAAAACTCTTTTCTTTTTATCCATAATTTGCTTCTCGGCTTGCTGGTTTCGGTTCTTTAGTATTACGATTTTGTCATATTTAATAATCGCTAATTTACCTTGTTCTCTTTCTTTGTTGACTTCCATTTGAAGTTCCTTTCGCTTGCTTAGTATTTCGGGAGGAAAATCTTCTTTAATATAGTAGGGTGTAGGTATTAGTTTCTTTTTGTTTTTTTGTATTTTTATTTTTAGCCCCATTGTGGTTAATGTTATAACGATGGGTCTGACTTTTTCTCCCTTTTTTCCAAGTCTTCTCACGCATTCAATACCATTGCATTCGCATTTGATGTTTATTACGTTATTTATTATATCAATAACCTTTTCTCTAGGTCCCAGTAGCTCTTTTCGTCTTCAGAGACTCCGAATATGAGTAGATTTTTCTTTCTTATGATCCTCTCCAAATTATTTATTTTTATTGTCTGCGTTTCTAGTTTCTGTTCTAAAAGCTCGTTTTTGGTTTCTAGACATTTAAACTTCTCGTTAATATTGCTGTTAATAGTATTTTTAATATCCTCCTTCATATCCTGCATATCGACTTTTTGTTGTCTTATTTCCTCTTGCATTACTTTTAACATATTTTTTATTTCCTCCATTTTAATAAATAAGCGATATAAATAGTTTATAAACAGAAGTTTTTTGTTGTATTCCTGTTTATATATAATGTCCTCTTGTGGTGAGTAGTGGAAACACTATTTTTATGTTGGATACTACCACGGTGTAGTTGGATCTCTCTCCTTTATGTTCTGCCACTCGTCTGTAGATGTCGCTAAGAGGTTAGTTTGTATGCAAGATGAATAGTAATATTGCAATAGTTAACCTAAAAATGTTGATTATGTTTTGCACTTGTTTTTTCAGTTTCGCGCACGTATAAATAAGATGTCTTTAAAAAATTGATAATCTACACTTTCCTGACTTTAATAAGTTCTCGACAATCATTACAATGAAAAAACAAAAGTTGTTTTGCCGTTATGGTTTTTTGCACTTGTTTAGCACTAGTATTTCACTTTCACTCAAATACTTCACTTTGTCCTGGTACTTTGCTACACTTTTTAACGTTCTACGTAAGTTTTGATTTACTTTCACGATTAGAAGTAATTATTTTTCAATTAAAATCACGGAACCGATGTAAGCAGTGGCACGGTTGCGCCCTCCTTTCTTGCATATAGTTTTGGAAAACTGTTTGTTTTCTTAATGAAATATAAATGTTGGAAAATTTGAACAATTTTAAGTATCACATACATTTAGTTTAATTTGCATAGAAAACACAACTTTAAATGCTATTGCAGTCAAGGAAAATTTAAACAAGCTTGCAATAGCTGCCCATAAATGTACATGTGTCCGTACCACGCTCTTAAATAGAACTGCAATAATTCAAATTAATAGTCACACTGAAAATCGGGGTTTGTTCTTATTTTTTATAAATATTGGTTTGTCATCCTTCTTCTATAAAAGAAAACATAAACATAGAGGAACCCTTTTGTTAAAGTGAGCCAAATAAAGATTAATTTATTTTCAATTTAAACAAAACGCTGTAATCAGTGAAACGCTAGTATAGCAGTAAAGGAGGTTAGCTAATTAACAAACGTGCCTCTGACGTATCGTTCGTCAAAGGCGCGTTCGTTAATTAGATAACGAAATGTTCTTCTTTACATTAACTAGCAATCCGCTCCGGCTTCGCTCGTGTGATATCTGGTTCTCGAAAACAGTGCCACTCACCCACTCAAAAAGCAAGACGAGTTGATTGACAAACGCATGTAAAGAAAATTGAAGTAGTCTGTAATATTGAAACAACTGTCTTCTATCGAGCTCAGAAGGTTCTCTGCATGCTATTAACCTATAAACAACCATCATAAAAAATCTGATCTGATCCGTCTCTGTCTGGGTTAATCATCCGCATTGCTAGTTAGCCATAGCCATCGAGTTCGATTGTAATGAAACTTTAGTAATAAGCAATGAAAATCTTGGAGATTTTTATTGTAGAAAAAGTGAATAATTTATAAAATAACTCCATATTAATAGACCCTATCCAGGCAACACCGGGGCGGGTCGCTTGTTACACCAACGCAACACCTTCGTTGAGGTGGTACGGGGAGGGGACACCCCTCCCGCTGTAGTCCACCAACACACACCCACCACACGCGGCTTACTAAAAGGAACCCACAAACCAGCCTTTTACCTCGGGTCAACCATGTGGATTCCTCTTAATTCACGTTTATATCTTTATACGTGGTAGAGGCATGCTGCAGTTATATAATTAGTATAGTTGCAGCACGAATGGGTCGGCTCGACCGGGGAAGGACCACGTTCTCACAGGATACTAGCGTAACTTAACGCTGCTGTGTTACGTATGGTGAGTGTAGAGAACCGGAGACCATTTTACTGGAAACGAGGCATTTCATTTTAGTCATCACGGGTGCATTCTGATTTGTAATCGAGGATAGATGTAGATGTCTATGGGCCGCAGCAACCACTTACCATCAGGTGGACTGTGTGCTCGTTTGTCACCCTATCCTATAAAAAAAGGAATGACCAAGTCTTAGCTAATAACCCGCCGCCCCTCCCCCACGATAAGTTGGAAACCCGCTCAGAAGGTAGTGCCATAATCTATCCTAAGCCTACGCATATTTAAATTACTACTAATGTCAACCACACTGTCCCAGAACACTTGACAGATGTATTTTTATAGCGGCAATCACTTGCGTGTATATGCATGTAATGGAGCCGTGGTAGCTCAGATGGTTAGGGCTCGCTGTAACTTTCAGTTTAAAGAAAATGTGAAAGATATTCACGAAATGAATGTTTAAAGCAACACTTCCTTTTGAATTGCCACAAGCCGTCGTGAAGGTCGAGACTCACGGTGGGTTTAATACGCCTTTGATTTAAATTTCTAATTGGATAACTTTCCACAAAGCAATTTACAGCCGTCTATTCGCACTCAAACCAAACTTTAAACGTACATAAACTCCTAAAGATTACAATATCGGGTGGATAAATATGACCTTGTTTCTATTAAACAATTTAATTAAATCTGATATCTATTTTGACAAGTTACAATAAAGTATTGTATGTTTCAGTAAATGAAAATACTGATGAAACTTTTATTTGCATAATGTGTACTATTAAAAAAAATCGAAACGGATATCATAAACACTTATAATCATTACATAACATTCAATCATACTATATTTAATTTAAAAAACTAAAACTAAACACTTAAATTATCGAACAGCCCTACTCCCCGCGGTATAGTGCAATTACTTTAACTTAACCACGTGTAAAGGACTATTATAATTGAACAAAACTACCTTTATGGATTTTATCGCTTCGCGTGCTTTCCAGTACCCATACCACCATACCCGAAAGACAGAAGTTATTGACGTCCCGATATCAGAGTTAACCCGGAGTACCTTCAGCTTTTTTACTTTGTTACTTTTGGTCCGATCACCGCAGAATGAACTTCCTGTGTCTAGAAGTTTTGCAGTGGTTTATGCGTTCGATGGTTTAGTTTTAATTTTTTTTAATTACATGATACATTTGTTTCTGTTTACGGGGGTGGAGTCGGGGAAAGAAGCTCTTATTAAAATTTTTAGTGCTTGAATAATTAGTTTTATTTGTTTGAGGCTCTATGAAGTTTTTAATTATGAGGGTGATTCCCATAGAATACTATAACACATACAGTAATGCTTGAAATCCAAAATTATGTAACCGACGATTTTCGAAATAGTGTTTACAAAAATAGGTTTTAAGTATATTATTTTCTTTTAGTATATTTTTTATTTGTTTTATTTTAAAATATATTGTCAATTTGTTCAATAATACAATTTATACAAGTAATATTTTTTTCATTGTATGCAGTATTTACGCATCTTATCCAACAAATAGTATTTATTGACGTAATTGCATAAAGTTTTGAGCAATTTTTGATAACCTTTTAACCAAGGGCTACCGCATTCAATTATATACATAAAATTTTATAAAATATTATAATGTAGACCAATTTAAAGAAAGTCCCGCTGAGATTTTTGTTAGTTCTTCCCAGGACATTCTCCTCGTCATAGTCCTTCGTTTATTCCGGTAAACTTTTCACATACAACATATGAAATTGTTTGATTATAAATCGTACGTATGCGGTTAGGGTTATTACTTATATCGTGTCTCCGCAGTAACTGTCAAGCAATTATCAACACATTACAGTTAATTGAAATTTCTTTTTTCATATTCGACATATAGCTGAATCTTGCAGTTAATAACAAAGATTTTGGCTACAGAATACATAATATCCGCGAGACCGCAGTACATAATTTATTTTACGCCGCTGGCATGTCACGTAGGGTTTGCTAACTTAGAAAAGTTACGAGCTATATGTATTGTACATATTTTGAAATCACAATTTCTGTCCATGACAAATCCATTGTACAAAATTACAATAACTATTTTTAAATGACAAGTGTCTACTTTAGTATATTAGTAATTATTGACAGTGTGAGAAGAGACATCCGTCGTGGAGTCAAAGTGAACTAACATTTAGGTTTTAAGAATAATACTTTAAAACCTATTGTCATGTGATAACTTCATCATTACCATCCTTACGCCTCTTCACAAGTCCACTGCTGACTGGCTCCCCCCCCCCCCTAGGAATGCCACAAAGCGCGGTCCTGAGCCATCTGAATTCATCGACTTTCTCCATGTATTACCACATCGTCACTCTATCTAGCAGAGGGACGCCCTACACTTTACCTACCGCTACGAGGCTGCCCCTCGAGAACCTTTTTCCTCATGAGTTGTCGGTTTTTCGGGCTATATGTCTGACACATTGCCACTTAAGCTTACTAAACCTTTGGGCTATGTTGGTCACTCTAGTTCTACTGCGAATATCCTCATTTCTAAGTTTATCACGCAGAGAAACCCTTAAGCGTCCTCATACGGCCAGCAGTGGAGGACCACGTCTCAGATCCATAAGCCATCACTGGCAACACGCACTAGTTGTACAGTCTCGTTTTCAGGTTTTAAGTATACCTGACGAGAAGATATGACGTAATTTTCCGAACGCTGCCCAGCCGAGTTGAATCCATCGATTAACCTCTCGGTCGAAGTTGGACTTACCTAGACGGACTATTTGTCCCAGGTAAACGTACTCGTCAACAACTTTGAGCTTAGTGCTCCCAACAACCGCCAGCATAGGTGTGACATGGACATTACATATGACCTTTGTTTTGTCCATGTTCATCTTAAGACCTATCCGTTGGGTGAAACTATTGAGGTCATTAAGCACAGTGCTTAGGTTCTCCAGCGATTCTGTCATAAGGACATTATATTGTTGACAAATCGAACTGACCATTGATGTTAATACCGTATCCTTTCCAGTTCAGTAGCTTGAAAACGTCTTCCAATGCAGCGATGAAGAAGTTTCTAGGATAAAGCGTTACACCTCCCTGCAGTTGGATGAGTTTCGTACTCAATAGTCCACAAACGCAATGCAAAGTAGCAGAATTTACTCTTCAGTCTTCTGTAAAATTTACCGCAGGGTATGTATTTGGTCTATGGTACTGAAGCCTTTTCGGAAACAGGCTTATTCGAGAGGCTGAAAGTCGTTGATTCTGTGTGCGAGACGATTCGTAATAACTATCGCAAACAGCACGTAGGCTCGGCTCAAAAGCGAAATATGTTTGTTATTCTTCAAGAGAGCGTTGTCGCCTTTCTTGAAGAACAAGACCATCGTACTTCTGCTGTAAACCTCCTGAGTAATTCCACCATGGAGGGCGGATTTAAAGATCTTCTGAAGGACTTCAAGATTTTCCACTCGCTTTCAGAAGCTCCGCTGTAATTCCATCCTCGCCTGGGACCTTGCCGTTTTAAAGGTGCTGGAAAACTATCCTAATCTCGCTCAGATGTCCAGGATATCATCGGAATAGTGTCGGATACGACTTGCTCTTGTATCGTTACACACACTTGCGTGTGGCTACAACGATGATGTATACAGCTGTACATAGAACCTCTCAATCTCACTCAAAATCTTAGGTGTCCCGAAAACGATGCTTCTACATTCGGTCTTCAGCTTCGACAGTGTGATCTTTCTGGCATACAGATCTTTGCCAAAGACTTCGGAGCCTTGGTTCTGCTAGATCGCTTCTTCAATACGAGCAGTATTAAAGTTGCGTAATTCCCACCGCATGCATTTGGAGATCTGCCTGTTCAGTTGCCTGTATACTGTCACATCTATTGAAGACTGCAGCTTCATTTCCCGTCTAACAGACATGAGATTAAGAGTGTGATCGGAGAGTTTTTGCGTTCTACTACAGCGGGTCTTGCAGAACTTATCTCCGACCGCGTAGACAGTTTCCACGAGCTTACCATTCACATCGTCCACCACATTGCAGTTTCTAGGCACTGAAAACGGTTTTGTAACCCGAGCTGAAAGGTTTCGGGACTTTGGATTAGAGCAAGAGGGGAACGGACATTGATTTCATTAGAAAAGACCTCTCTAACTTAACTGTAAGGTTCAGTGTGCCACCAACAATTCGGTGATCGCTGCCAGTTTTCACCCTAGCGATCACTGAGACATCACTGGACAGTTGCCGTCTAGTTGTCATAATTAAGTCAATCTCATTTTTGTCAAAAGGGGCCTAATAGAATCAGGCGTTACCTTGCGGAAATCCATTATAATAAAAAATAAAAAATAAATTTCTTTGCCACATTCCGCTAAATAAATACAATGATGTGTCATACCTGGGTTGAAGAGCACCTCCCGCCCTCCCTCAATTGCATGCACTAACTCCGTCACCACTAGTCCCAGCACCACTACTCCCAACACCACTATTCCAGGTAAGACACACCATCGACGAATTATCGTCTTAACGATACGTTTTTCGCCTCTACACGAGGCATCTTCAGGTGATGTAGACTCTACGGCGGCTGACCGCTAAGTCTAAGGCTAACTCTAATCCAGGTAAGACACATCATTGTATTTATTTAGCGGAAGTTTGCAAAGAAATTTGCATTTTTATTTTTTATTAAACGGGGCTTGATTAGGTCCACTTTCTGTGGGGCCGTTTCTGGAAGAAAGAGTTCATCATAAAGAGTCCTTTCTTTCTTCACGAAGTCGGCAAGCTGCTGGACCCTTCGGTTCCGTTGCCCTACTCCAAATTTCCGTAACTTCAGCTCACCGTTTTCTCTTGTGCCTCGTTTTAGTCACATTTGTACCACTTTCGAGCGAACAGGTTAACACCGTATAGTGGGTTTTGGAGGAATGCATTGCTCTAAATACATCTCATACATTTCCTCCACCTCCCTGTCGGGATTTGCCGAAGTTGGTGCGTAAACATGTGTGACCTTCAGCGAATACCGTTTGATTATTCTAAGTATAAGGTACGCAAACCTCGTCGATACACTTCCCACCTTTACAACGTTGTTAACGACAGGCTTGTGGATGATAAATTCGACACCTCCTTGTTACAGACAGTCGCCCTCTCGGTGATAGAACAAGTTGCCGGATTCGAGGATCACCGTGTCCTCCTTCTCTCTTTGAATTTCATAATCCTATGATATTCCAGCGCAACTTGTCGAATCTTCTTCTAGCTCCAGGATCCTCTCATCAGTCCTCAGGGTGCGTGCGATAAACCTTATACAGATGTATTTCCGAGATCAGAAGTGGGATTTCCTATCGTATTTATCGACAAATTTAATAATGCAATATAATAAATTACAATTTTTATAATTTTTTCTTAGAAGATATATTATAATTATTAAATATTAATGATACGCTTCAATATTTCCTAATTGGATATGAGAAACAAATTACATTAAGTATAATTCTATAGATTCGAAGAGAAGAAACGAAGATAATTAGAACTCCAATTGTATTATAAGAGTGTAGGTATACTTACTCGAACAGGCGTGGATCTTACTTGTGTGTGGAGTGATAAAAATCGATTGCGATGAAATTTTGTACCCAGGTAACTCGCGTACTGTGAAATTTACAGCGAGCGCTAATCATCTCAGCTACCACGAGACAAAACATAGGTATTTCGAAGGCATCTGAAATTCGCCAACACGCATTTAGGCGGCGCGGCCGACATTTCCTTGCCCTAAAACCCTGTCAGATATGAGGGCAGGCCTGTGCATATCAATGGGACGTATATAGGCCGTAACTTTAAATTTTTAACGTTAAATGTTACCTATTTTCAAATTCAGTCCCGCATTAACTTAATGCTGGAGATAAGCCAAGTATTTTAAATAAGCGCCTTTTTATTGAGCAATATGTCAACCGCACCAAAACCTTTTTTCATCACAGTTATCTCGTTTGACTTTTTATCGCATCATTCGTAGTATATGTATACTACCACATCGATATACCAAAACTGACATGTATTTTGTAACAAGTTAATGCCCGTGGCTCTACTTTCATAATCTTTATATTACTTACTTTTTGAAAAGTTTTTGTTGTTTTAAAGAAACATGTGCTTGTGTGTACATGGGGGAGAGGTACATTTTCGTCTCACGTATTTCGAGAAGAAAGTCATATAATGATGATATTATTTTCAAATTAAATTCATTCGACACTGAGTTGCACAATAGTTTAAGTTATTGTTTAAGTCAATTAAAATTAAACACCAAAAACAAAGTCAATTGTGAGCCCGGTAATGAGAGACATTTTCGAATTCAAATTCTAACCTAAAAAAAACAATACCACTACACACTACATAACCTTACAAAAATTACAAATCGTGAAACAGTCATAACCGCCTACCGTGCATACGTCCGATAGTTGCAAACCGCATTTCATTAATCTTAACATCTATATATATATTCGAAGTAGCTATGTTTGTAAGGAAACATTTTAGCATATTTGAAAACTCTAATAATAAACGTCATAGGAACACGCTACGTACAAAGCCATAAAACAGCCCTGTATTCAAAAAGTTTCCTGGGTATGGCTCCTAAAATTTTTTATAAACTCCCTAAAAACAAAAAATAAACTGATAATATAGACAAATTTAAGAAAATGCTTTCGGGTTTTTTAATAAATAAAGCATACTACTTTATCAACGAATATTTAGATTTTTTTGCGCCCGAAGCAAATATGGGCAACCCTCCGGAAAGCGGGGGGAGGGAGGTGGGGAATGCTCATAGCATACCACGCAGCCGGCTCGTGGTTATGTGGAGACTTTTACCCACTAAACCCCACCTTTTAAGGACTGGCTTAATAGTCTAACTAGATCTCTAAGCCGTATCGAACGCGACCCCCCTTAGGTGAAAGGGCGCCCCCCTTAGCATCGAGTAGCCGCTGGGAAGAGTTGCTGCCTAATTAAAGCAGCTTACGAATGGGATGACTACTTATATTTAGTTTAGAAGGTGTTGGTGCGCGGTAAGCGCGAGCAGACGGTCTTGAGGGGACTGAGATTCGCGCAGTTTGCGTGCTAAAATTGCGATCTCTCTTATGTCGATATTGCGGATAGCAGGGCCCGGGGGGGGCCCGGAGGTGGATATATGGGGGGGGCGGGGGGTTTGTTTTTGCGGGGGGGGGGGGGGGGGGGTGGGGGTGGGGGAAAAAGGGGGGGGGGGGGGGGGCGGGGTTTTGGGGGGGTGTTGGGCAAGGGGGGGGTGTTGGCCGCCGCGTGGACTGGCACTGCCCGGAAAACCGCGCCTATAGGGGGCTTCGATTTTGACTCTCGACAGGCCACACACAGTGTGTACCTGTCGAAATATGTCTTTCGCCTCCGGCACGTTGGACAAAATGAGGAGGGCAAGCGAGTACCTCTTGCCCCTACTGCTGTGCATCTTGTGTACAGCCTGAACTGGGAATCTCTGGGACTTAAGGTCCTCCAGGATTTCCTCGTTGGCAAGTTCAAAGGGAACTGGGCGGAGGACAGCCCTGACTTTACGTTCTTCAGGGAGAGAGTAGGTGTGATAGGGCACATCTTCGGATATGAATAGTTTGGTGATGTTTCTAAAGTCTTCCATAGACTGCGGAACGATTTTAATTGACTCACCAAGGTTGGTGGCTTGGTCATATTTAAAGCCTGCGTCGTAACAGACTTTGGAAAGTCTAGTAAATTGCGCCTTGTCCCTGAGGAAGACAGGGGGCGGGACCTGTTTCTTTGTGGCAGCGACGAGGTCAGCGGTCAGCGACGAGCGACGGTGCGGGAGGTACGCGAGAGGTCGCAGCGCGTTTCGCACCGCGCTTGGATTTCACTTCCGTAAAGGGGGTCGTATGTATAACTGATTGATCGGACTGTGATGAGTCCGAGAGGCAGCTACTGGATGAGGAGATTGACGTAGGAGCGGATCTCTTATGGGTGGAAGAAGTTTCAAACACGGTGTCCGAGTGCTTCATGGAGTCATCCTCTGCTAAGAATGACTTGACAACGGGCAGAGAGTTGCATGCCTGAGGGGCAATGGGGACATGAGTATCTCAGGCACCCGTGACCATGGGTGCTGGAAAACGAATAACAACGCCATAATATCCGTAAAAGTAGTTTCGCGTAAATGTAAGAAATTATTACAATATAATCTAGCCTAAAACTTCGACATTGTGAAATTTGAATTATAAATCAAGGTTGTGACTCAAAGTGTAGACCAAATAGCACGCACTTTTGATAGTGATAGTGAGAACGTGAAAAATTAACGCAGATTATTAATAGAATAAGGTTGACTAACGAACACATAGTCCACTTGACGGTAAGCGTATTCTGTACGTAACTAAAAAATAAGTTATTTTTACCCACTCTTAGGGCTGGAATTTGTTCTACAAATTTATATGGAATTATCCCTGAAGCTTATCTTACCCCTTAACCTATTTAATAAAAATAACCTTCAAAACTGGATTTTAATTTACGAACATATCGTGTTACATACAAAAGAAACATACATTCGAATTGTGAACCTCCTCCTTTTTTAAAGACGTCTAAAAATGGTACCCGGTTCTCTAAAAGATGCCAAAGTTCTTTGTCTCGACATAGTATAAAACAAAGTCCTCCCCGTCTGTACGCTTCTTTTAAGCTCCGCAACGAAATTTGATGTGGTTTTCATCTTTAGATAACATGATTCAATATTCAAGAGGTAGGTTTACCTTTTTACTGAAAACGGATCATTTCATCGTAGTTCTCGGGGGTGACAACTGACAACGCATAAATATTTTGATTCTTAATCGAGAATAACTGTAGATGTTTGTGGGCCACATCATCTACTTACCTTCAAATATGTGCTCGTGTGTCACCCTTATTTTATAAAAAAACAAGGTTATATTGTATGATAAACATCTCATCACAATAAAACTGAACACTCATGAATAAGTAATTTCTTACTCTGCACGAAATATTTTCCATAATATGTGTTTTGAAACAGCTAAATTATTACTATAATCAGGCGTTACTTTGCGGAAATTCATTATTTTAAAGTTTATTTTGTGGGCAAGGTAATTCTTACAAACTTTAACAGAGATAACTAGATTAGTTTACTTTAGTTATTTCCATAGCATAATGTCATATGGAATCTTGCTATAGAGTAATGCAATTGACATTAAAACTATCTTTGTTTTGCAGAAGAGAGCCATACGAGCAATATATAACCTAGGTCCGAAAGAATCTCTTAGAGAAAATTATTAGAAATAAATATATTAACTTTGGCTTCATAATATATTTACAAAAATTTAATGTATGTACACAATAACAAAAATGGTTTTATTAAATATATAGTGATGAGACATACTAGTGTACAATGTTCCAAAAATCAAATAAAACACAATACTCAGAAGTGAAAATGGGTACCAATCAATTTTATTCGCCCAGACTATGTGTAACACAGGTAAAACATTATATCGTAATACAGAAATGGTAATACGCCATCTAGCGCTGTTGCTTAGAACTTATATAACACAAACATTGTTCGTAGATATGAATAATTTATCGGGTCTTAACAACTAGGAACAAGAACAAATTAGTTATATCAGTTACTCGACTCCAGAGTCAGTAAATCCTTCATGGGCAATGTATACGCTTTTTACAACAAAGTCGCAGAAAATATGCAGACCTTATCTATCAAAAGGTTTAAAATATTTCATCATCATCATCATCATTACAGCCCTTCACAAGTCCACTGCTGAACATAGGCCTCCCCCAAGTAATGCCACAAAGCACGGTCCTGAGCCACCTGCATCCATCGACTTCCTGCATGTCTTACCAGGTCGTCACTCCATCTAGTGGGGGGTCGCCCTACACTACGCCTACCGGTACGAGGCTGCCACTCGAGAACCTTTCATCCCCATCGGTTATCGGTTCTTCGAGCTATATGGCCGGCCCATTGCCACTTCAGCTTACTAATCCGTTGGGCTATGTCGGTCACTCTGGTTTTACTGCGGATATCCTCATTTCTGAGTCTATAACGCAGTGAAACTCCGAGCATAGCCCTCTCCATAGCTCGCTGAGCGTCCTTGAGCGTCCTCATACGGCCAGCAGTGAAGGACCACGTCTCAGATCCGTAAGTCATCACTGGCAACACGCACTGGTTATAAATTTTAGTTTTCAGAGATTGAGGTATACCTGACGAGAAGATGTGTCGTAATTTCCCGAACGCTGCCCAGCCGAGTTGAATCCGTCGATTGACCTCTCGGTCGAAGTTGGACTTACCTAGTCGGACTATTTGTCCCAGGTAAACATACTCGTCAACAACTTCGAGCATAGTGCTCCCAACAACTACCGGCATAGGTGTGACATGGACATTAAACATGATTTTTGTTTTGTCCATGTTCATCTTAAGACCTATCCGTTGGGAGACACCATTGAGGTCATTGAGCATAGTGCTAAGGTCCTCCAGCGATTCTGCCATAAGGACTATATCGTCGGCAAATCGAAGGTGAGTGATGTACTTGCCATTGATGTTAATACCGTATCCTTTCCAGTCCAGTAGCTTGAAAACGTCTTCCAACGCAGCGGTGAAGAGTTTCGGGGATATAACATCACCCTGTCTTACACCTCTCTGCAGTTGGATAGGTTTCGAACTCCGGTTCTGTACTCGGATAGCCATCTTAGCCCTACTGTACAAACACTTCAGCACTTCGATATACCGACAGTCAACTTGGCACCGCTGAAGGGACTGTAGCAACGCCCAAATTTCGACTGAATAGTCAAAGACTTTCTAATAGTCCACAAATGCCAGGCAAAGTGGCAGATTGTACTCTTCGCTCTTCTGTACAATCTGCCGCAGGGTATGTATGTGGTCTATGGTACTGAAGCCTTTTCGGATACCGGCTTGTTCGGGAGGCTGGAAGTCGTCGAATCTGCGTGCGAGACGATTCGTAATGACTCTCGAAAACAGCACGTAGACTCGGCTCAGAAAGGAAATCGGTCTGTAGTTCTTCAAGAGAGCGTTGTCGCCTTTCTTAAAGAACAAGACCACCGCGCTTCTGCTCCACGCCTCCGGAGTAGTGCCACCATGGAGGACGGAATTGAAGAGCTTCTGAAAGACTCCAAGTACCGGTGTTCCACCCGCTTTCAGAAGCTCCGCTGTAATTCCATCCTCGCCCGGGGCCTTGCCGTTTTTAAGGTGGTGGAGAGCCATTCTAATCTCGCTCAGACTGACGTCCGGGATATCATCGGAATAGTGTCGGATAAGACTTGCTCTTGGATCGTTACTCACACTTGCGTGTGGCTCCAACGATGATGTGTACAGATGCCCATAGAACCTCTCAATCTCACTCAGAATCTCAGGTGTCCCGGAAACGATGTTGCCACACTCAGTCTTCAGCTTTGAAAGTTGGCTCTTTCTGGCAGACAGATCTCTGGCAAAGACTTTGGAGCCCTGATTCCGCTCGATCGCTTCTTTAATACGAGCAGTATTAAAGTTGCGTAAGTCTCGCCGCACGCATTTGTAGATCTGTCTGTTCAGTTGCCTGTATGCTGTCAAATCTGTTAACGATTGCAGCTTCATCTCCCGTCTAACAGCCATGAGATTAAGAGTGTGATCGGAGAGTTTTTGTGTTCTTCTGCGGCGGGTCTTGCAGAACTTAGCTCCGACAGCATGGACAGTTTCCAAGAGCTTGTCATTCATATCGTCCACTGCATTGCAATCCTCTAGGCACTGAAAGCGGTTTTGTAACTCGAGCTGAAAGGTTTCGGGATTCTGGATCAGAGCACGAGGGGGGACGGCGCATTGAATTCATTAGACGAGACCTCTCCAACTTAACGTTTAGGTTCAGTGTGCCTCTAACCATTCGATGATCGCTGCCAGTTTTCACCCTTGTGATCACTGAGACATCACTGAACAGTTGGCGTCTGGTCGTCATAATGAAGTCAATCTCATTTTTTGTCGAACCGTCGGGGCTCGACCAGGTCCACTTCCTGTGGGGCCGCTTCTGGAAGAAAGAGTTCATCATAAAGAGTCCCTCTTTCTCCATAAATCGGCCAGCTGCTGGCCCCTTCGGTTCCGTTGCCCTACTCCAAATTTCCCTACCTTCAGCTCACCGCTTTCTCTTATGCCTAGTTTTGCGTTAAAGTCTCCCATCAACACCGTGTAGTGAGTTTTGGAGGAATGCATGGCTCTGGAAATATCCTCATACATTTCCTCCACCTCCTCATCGGGATGTGCCGAAGTTAGTGCGTAAACCTGTATGACCTTTAGCGAATACCGTTTGGTGATTCTGAGTATCAGGTACGTGACCCTCGTCGACACACTCCCAATCTTTACAACGTTGTTGACGAAAGACTTGTGGACGATAAATCCGACACCTCCTTGGGTCAGATGGTCGCCCTCCCGGTGGTAGAACAAGTTGCCGGACTCGAGGATTGCCGTGTCCTCCCCCTCTCTTCGGACCTCGGATAATCCAATAATATGCCAGCGCAACTTGTCTACCTCTTCTTCCAGCTCCAGTATCTTCTCGTCAGTCCTCAGAGTGCGTGCGTTATATGTTGCCAGGTCGAGTATTCGTAGGTGGCAACCGAACCTCCACCGGAGATTCTTAGCACCCCCTGCCCCGCCGTTACCATGGTCGCCACCGTAGCCAGGACTTGCGGGGCCGCCGGGGACTGGGGGCCGTTTTTTTTCGTCATTATTCATGGTGGGATATTTGCCATAGTTGCCACGCTTGGCGAGCGGATTGGCAACCGCAGTTTTTTATTTTATCACAGTTGTTATCAGGAAGATGCTGCTGCCCATATCCTGCCTGTCTCCCTCTGTCGCCTCTTACGACACCCACGGGAAGATATGGGGTAGTGGATATTCTCAACCGCCACTACACGGCTAAAATATTTATTAAGCAAAAAATTGTTTAGTTAGGATACTACTAAAGAGTACATGATTGATAATAACCCCTGGGAATGAGGTGTTTTTTACGTCTTAATAAAAATTTGTTTGTTGCTTGTGTTGTTTCTTAGTGTTTTATAACAATTGTATAAAATGTTATATTACTCGTATAAATTGTACTTTAAAAAAAAGTCCCGCTGGGTTTCTTGCTGGTTCTTCCCAGGACAGAGGTTTTTTCCGAACCAGTGGTAAAAGTAAAAAATGACTTTCAACATGTATCACCTATAATTATAATATGTATAAGACCCTTTTTACTTGAAAAGAGGCATTCCATCTTAGTCCTCACAGGTGAAAACGCATCTGCATTTTGATTCGTAATCGAGGATAGATGTAGATGTCTACGGGCCACAGCAACCACTTACCATCAGGTGGACTGTGTGCTCGTTTATCACACTGTCCTATAAAAATAATCACCTATAATCTATGTTGAATAAAAATGATTCTACTCTATTCTATATGTTATAACATGAGTATGTTATCGAGATCCAATATTCACCCGTGCAAAGCCGGGGCGGATTCCTGAGTGAGAAACGAGAACGAAATAGATGAGAGACAAACGCGCCGCTCGCCCGACCGAACACTGCCCGCTGAGACTTTCGCTTGGGGTTAGGCTCAGGATAGAATCGACAGCGTTCAGTGGGGCGTGCTACCCAGCAGACTTCACTCAGGTTAATGTTATACAAACGCTTGGGCTCGTCATACACGCCGAACGCCCCTACTCACTGCACGCCCGTCGCTCTGCAAAAATTGTTACGATTATTTTTCACTCATTTTGTCACAAACGAGCACACGGTCCACCTGATGATAAGTGAATACTGTGGCCCATTAACATCTACATTTATCCCCGATTAAGATCAAAAATCACCCGCGAGGACTAAGATTGAATGCTGTTTTACGCTGGTATTTTGTGAGATCGTAGTCCTTCCAAGGTGGAGCCGACCCATTCGTGTCGCAACTACAATATAGCTGCAGTATGGCTCTACCACGTACAAAATTCATTTGAGTAGTACGAAATAATTGTGATTGATGTCCGAAAATCGTGCGCGTTCTGCTACCCAATACCTACACGTCCGCTCGCCGATGAGATGCGCTTCAATGGCGCGTACGTGATCAATATTCACCGAAACAGTTTGCGACGGTAATGACTTAATTGCCTTATTCAGCAATTTGTAACATATTTGTACGTGATAGAGCCATTCTAGCATTATTCTATTAAAAAAATATACATAAATTTCAATATTGACGACTCCGTGGCGCAGTTGCTTAGCAATGAGTGGCTGCGCCGGGGGTCGCGGGTTCGAATCCCGCACGGAACAAGTATTTGTATAGCCTACAAATAGTTGTTCTGGATCTGGATGTTTGTCCTTGTGCAATTTATGTTTATAAACTGCGACCACGATTCAGGAAAAAATCCTAGTGTAGGGGTAACGTTTTAAAAAAAATATTCTCATATTTTTATCCATAAACTCGTCAGAACTTGATGCTTAGCAATTATTGAAATTTTTATTTTTACAAGGTGGGCTGGTAACCAACCAGCGTTGCTATCTGCTGCAGCCTGATTTGACTGGTATGGAGAGCTGAGGTCAGTTTGTCCATGTGCATTTTATGGATGTATACGTTTTCATGAGATATAAGAAATTTACTATACGTTTCACTTGCGTAGTAAAATGTATTAAAAATAAAAATAAATAGTTAACACAATATCGGAATATTTATAAAAACGTGACTACGGACTTCCATTTGGCACGATCCTGACATACCTCTCTCGCCCCTTTTACATCCTACCTACGAATACATGCTCGTTAACATACGAGTATTGCCAATTTGATCAATAAACATTAGTCTAGGGCGTCCCTTCCCTACCTTGCCGTTCACTTCTTCAACAAAAAGGGCATTGCCCATTTTCGGCCATGGAACGCCCAACAATGTGCAATTGTTAAAAAATATATCTTTATTTATGGTTATTAATCGCGGTATTCATTTATCCTAAAAAGATGGGAATATTTTTGCACAAATTAAAAGTACCTTTGTCATTCATTCCCGGCTAATTCTTTCTACATGACCAAACCGTCGAAGCATCTATTTCTTAATCCTGGTCACATCATCTTACAAACCACACTTTTCTCTTATCACACAATCTAACCATAAAATACTCCTTGATGACTGCATTTCTACAGCATTTATTGTACTCTCGTGCTTCTTCCGCCACAAACAACTTTCAGTATCATTCATTGAAGTGAGGACTAACACAGCATTGTAAATTGCTATACCTGCCTTTTTTGACACATTCCGACTTCCCACAGTAGAGTACAATACTCTCTTCTTGCGCACAAAAGTATTTTGAAAGCTATTATAATTATACCAACCGGTTGACCGTATGATATGACATGAGACTTTCGTAGACACGGTTGTCTCCCTACACCTGCCACGTTTATGTGATCTCTTTGGGGAAACCGAGGGTTTTTCTGTGCGATACAAGATCAGGTTATTAAGAACAACAACTATCGGAGATACATCCTAAGAGTGGCCACTCCGGTGAGTCACTTTGACATGTCATCTCCGGCCGTTCGGCGCTTTCTAAGTCTATCTATTTGCATTGCACAACCTAGTAGCAAGGATTTGACACCAGGAGCTCGCTCTGAAATACGGTCTCGTATTTTAATATGACCACACCAGGCTCTACTGGGATCAAGCCATCATCACAGATAGGACTATCCTTGCGAATAAGCCTGATATGGAGCTGATGGATCAGGCATAGTCAACATTTTTGGTCGACATTACAATTACGTATGACTAGAACCTTGTGATAAGCGAACAAAATATCTGGACCTTCCTTCCTTGTTTACTTAGTAGAGCCATGATGCAGCTATATTAATTGTAGCACGAATGGGTCGGCTCGACCGGGGAAGGACCACGCTCTCACAGAATACCAACGTCAAATAGCAGCTTAATGCTGCTGTGTTTCGTATGGTGAGTGTAGAGAACCGGAGACTTTTTTTACTGGAAAAGAGGCATTCCATCTTAATCCTAAAGGCTGACAACGCATCTGCATTTTGATTCGCAAACGAGGATAGATGTAGATATCTATGGGCCACAGCAACCACTTACCATCAGGTGGACTGTGTGCTCGCTTGTCACTCTTTTCCTATAAAAAAACCTGGCTCACAATGTAACTGACATGTGGATTTGTCTGCCAGAGGATATGATATTTGTACTCGTTTCTACAAACAGGCTTAACCGATCAGCCTCTCGCTTCGGGCTCAAAAGCAGAACGCGCTGCTAATCGATACGGCCCGCATCGTCCGCCGGTTTCTTTCCCTTTCCTCCTAACCCTTGGCCGTTTGATCTCCTCTGTCAAGGGCTTCCATCTGGTTGAATTTATTCATTTATGTCATTTTTGTATATATTTTACTATATTTAACGTATACTTATCATTTTCATATATTTATATATTTTTACAGCTCAATTATATGTGAAAAATAAATTCATATCCCATACTAAATAGGTATTTTGAAGGCGATTATAATACTGTTAGTATTTGTATTTTAACATCGCTCCCTTTTTTATTTTGTACAAAAACAGCTTTTAACTAATATAAAACAACAAACAAAGAAAACGGTCTTCAAAACAATAAGTCATTTTAGTCACGGTTGTTTTTTTCGTATATAGGAGGGAAATGTTATAAGAAACCAATTTATTTTATTTTACGAGTCATAAAGCACGCTTCACCAGGAAACAAAGGTCGACGCTAAAATAAATTTGTTCCTGTTTCATACCAAACTAGATAACAGCAAATAATATATTTTACTATTTCGTTACTTATAACAAGTCACGTTATACACAAAAATAGTACCGTGTCGTGGCGGTGTTAGAATATCCACTGTCTCATATCATCCCGTGGGTGTCGCAACAGGCAATCGAGGGGAACAAACCAGGAGATGGGCAGGAGCGTCTTTCAACTAAGAACTAAAAATAAAAAATTACGGTTGCCCACTCCAAGCGCTTTAACTAAGACAAATATCCCCTCTGTAAGACAATCTACAGTAAGTGAAGGGGGTTATGCTCAGCATTGGACCATAGCCCCCCCCTCACTGTAGTTTGATAGTCTAACGGTAATAGCACAGAATAAATAATAGTACTACGTACAGAAGTAGCACTCCTTTGATGTCGACTGCTTGCCGACGTTAAATAGCCTACATTATTATTAATAATCAGATAAATCGCGCACGCAAGCTAAATAAAACTTTATCGCTGCGCGTTAGTGTCCATATTACTTTGCATCTTTTCCGCTTTCTAAGTCACGGCGGACTTTCCGTGACACTTAAGGGATGTCAATAGAAAGTAAAAAAATACATTGCGAAATGTTAATTATGTTACATAAGTGAAGTACCTATTCTAACTATGATCGACTAACCATACTTTCGCCCTATGTGAGTTCTGCGATACCAAAAGCATGCAAATTGCAAGGTCATTCGTCGGGAATCGCAACGCTTGGTTCGCAACAGGTATAAGTAGGGACGACGTTTTGCTATTATAATTTATCAAATAGGTAATATAGATAATATTATATCATTTTTAAAATACATTAAAACTTTTACATCTATTTTTACCTACAATTAAATATACTAAACACTAAACAAAAACTATTTCAACAAGTATTTACATAAAGCTATTTACGTAAACAGCGTTAAAAAACTCTAACATTAAATCGCCTCCAACGCGCTAGCCCTGACTGCATTATTTCGCCTGGGCGCGTCGTGATTTTAGGTAATTATTTCACGCAGGTAGCAAGAGTGACAGAGGCCTGGTAATAGTAAGAATGTATTAGAAAATTCTGTACTGTACCGTGTAGCAACGGCGTAAAATAAGCTCATATTTTTTGTTAGTTTTTTTTAGAATATAGGTGACAAACAAGCAGACAGTCTAACTGATGGTAAGTGGCCCATAGACATCTACATTTATCCTCAATTAAATGAATGGAAATCCAGACTCATTGTCATCCACGAGAATTAAGATGGAATTCCTCCAGGAAAAAGGTTATACGGTTCTCTACCCTCACCACACGAAATTCAGCAGCATGAAGCTGCGATTTTACACTGGTAATCTGTGAGAACGTGGTCCTTTTCCGGTCGAGCCGACCCATTTGTGCTACAAGCACAATGTAGCTGCAGCGTAGCTCTACCACGTATTAAAACAAAAAAACTCAACTTAATTTTGAAGTAGAGTGAATTTTATGTATAATAAGAGAGTTTTAATCGAATAGAATTAATTTTGTAACTTAGCTCGGCTGAAACACAACAGAGATCAAGTTACAAACTAAAGATAATCTGAAACAAAAGCTCTAAATTAACGAATACTCGAAAGTTTCGTTTGCGTTGTACAAAGTTACATTCAATTATTCTTGTGAAATGTAATCAATACAAAATATTTTTAAGCACAACTATACATTTTGAATATGAAATTTAAACTCATACATTTGTAAATGGATTTTTTGGCATCAGTCGGCCGCCAGAATCTTCTCAGAAAAGGACTACGTTCTGAAAGAATACCGGCATTAAATATTATGTATAATGTTAACGGAGACACTTTTCTCCGGCATACAGGCATTTTTGTTATTCTTTAGGGGAGACGAATCTTCTTAATCTTTAATCGAGAAAAGATTGATTTAGATGTGTAACACGGATCATTCATTTAGAAGTGAACTGTGAGCTCATTTCTTCTCCATAATTCTATATAAAAGGCATTTTTCGAAGTAACTTCCAGAGATTGCTGTAAATTTTTCTTTTGCACTAACCCATATCATCCCATGGGTATCGAAAGACGTGACCGAGGGAAGTAAACCAGAAGATAAGCAGCATCGTCTTCCTGGCCTAATATGTAAAAATTAATATTTGTTTGTTTGTATTTTATGCGCTGCCATACCGTTCTTCATTTGTTTCATGCGTTTACCCCTGAGGACTAAGATAAAACACCGCCTTACAAGTAAAAGGGGTCTCCGCTTCTCATCACACGCCATACCAAACGGAATTAAATGATTTTGCTGTTTTACTAGTTTAGTGATTTGTTATAAAAATGGAATATAACTGAATGGAATCTTATTTTAATATAACTTATATACCATATTTGATTAAAAGGTTGTAAGGGGTTGGGTGTAAGGGGCTCCGCTAAGATCTTGAAGTCCAAGCCAACCCCGCCTGCACGTGGCGCACCTGCTGAACAACGGAAAGGTCTCTGGCGTTGCCACTCCTCTGGGATTCGTCCTTGGGTTCGGGGGTCAAACGGCAGTCGCCCCGGTAATTGGCACTAAGCCACTCAAAAATTGAAAGTAAAAGAAAGAGATATACGTTTAGGACTAGGGCGCCGCATAACGACGTGCATGGGGATCGCCTTAACCCTGCGACAAGTATGCGAGGGCTACCAAGCCCCGTGCGAGCCCGGTTAAAGACGTTAGCACCAACTACGAAGATTCGCTTTGCAAACTGGAACATTGGCACGCTTACGGGACGCTTCACAGAACTTGCGGCCATACTTGCCAGGCGTAAAATGGCAGTGGCGTTCCTGCAGGAGACACGGTGGAAGGCCAACAGGAGCCGGAATATTGGGCACGGCTACAAGCTGATCTATACAGGCTCTTCTGGTGGGGAGAACGGTGTGGCAGTGGTGCTCGCCGAGCATTTCTACGATAGCGTCTTGGAAGTGAGAAGCATATGCGACCGACTTATGGTAGTTGCGGTAAAACTTTGTCAACTAGGTAGTTGGCGCTATTGTAGTATCCAGACATCTACCGTGTGAAGTCGGGACAGATCTCCAGTAATGACTAAAAATAAAAAACTACGATTGCCAATTCGCCTACCAATCGTGGCAACTATGACAAATATCCCCCCCCTATAAGGCTAGTATCCACCTATGACGAAGACTATTGTTCAGCAGTGGGCTTTTAATAGGCTTTAATGAAGACGGTAACAGTTGCTTATACCTAATTACCGAGTAGCTTGTAGTGTTCTAAATGACTGCAATATTATTTTACACAGTTAAACATTTTGAAAAGTAAATTAATCTAACCGTCGTTTAGTAGTAAAATAAAAGATACCGTGAGCTGGCAGTGGAAGAGGATCCATTATTAATCCCGTGGGTGTCGTTAGGGTACTTGCATATCGAAGCAGGTAATCTGTCCGTAGTATCCATCATGGCTTCCAGTTCGACGGAGGTCATTTTTTAATTCTCGGATGTGTTTATTTTAGAGGTAAAACAATAGTGTTTATATTATTAATTTTAAACAAAGAAACATATTCGTAGATCATATTTTCATTTATTTCTTTATGACAAAGTTTGATGAGAAAAGTGGACGAAGTTTGTTATAATAAAGACAAGTTTTATACTAGGATGTAGGAAGTAAGACTCAAATAAGTATAAATTTAATAAAATGGAATGTCACTCAACGAAGACATCCACGACTTTTTCTGCCACTAGCCACCCTTGTGGCAGAAAAAGTCAAGCGGGAATGAGGTAAAATATTTGACAGATTTCTATGCGGGGGAAGAAATTTGTGGAGATTAATGTTTGTTTTTAAATATTCTTAAAAGTACAAGATGTTAAAAATATGTATAAAACTATAAAGAATACAGCACTGAGGCATTGTTTTGTGTATATCCATACGTACACCAAAATCCGAAAAACTTATAATTAAATCGAAACATTTCAAATTCACATGACCCTGTGTGACCGCTTGAGTTATAAATTAGTTCTCCTTAATCCCAACAGGCGACATCTGGTGAGCGTAAGATTAATTATATAAACAAAAAGGAGAAAATACAACACTTTGGCGTCACGTAATTAACGTAGTGGGTACATTACGCTTGTCTCAGTGCAGCCTATAACTCTAGAACACGCAATTGTGACCTGTCAGGTATTATGCGAAGAGCCTAATGTCATACCATGTAAAGTCAGTGTATTTGATTTTCATGCGGATTTACTTTATTAAGGTTCAACAAATCATTATCATAACAAAGTGCCAGTACAATTGCAGCACATCTGCATATTATTACCTATGAAATTTTCATTCTGCAGTACTGGTCATTTCAAATTATCAAAATATTTTTTTTTTCAAAAATAGTAATTTGTTTATTGATTAGCATTGTGTTTTCATCGCAATTAATTATTATTTGACGTGTAATTTAAAAAGTTGTAATTTTATATGTCATCATAATGTAGTGTAATGTAATTATTACGTACCTACTATGAGTATTTAAATTCAAATTACTTTGGTGACTTTCTTAGTTTTTGATTTGCATATCAGACTTTTGCTGACTTAATAATAAGTCTTTACCTATGAAATTGTCAGTCTGCAGTACTGGCAATTTCAAATCAAAATATTTTTTGTTTAGCTATGTATTCTAATTTTAAATTAATTTATTTTACAAATATGGAATTCTTTTTTCAAAATTAATAATTTTTTTATTGATGAGCCTTAATTTTTCGTCGCATTTTAATCCTTTTGTAGTCATGGATACGTTTAAAATTTGATTAATTATGAAATATATAGTAGGTACCGTCGTGGCAGCAACGCGGCACAAACGGCACGCAACATCAACGACGTTTACAGAGCGAATACTGCAAACAAACGCGCCACCTGTTACTGGTTTGCCCGCTTCCGTTCTTGAAATTTCGACCTGAAAAATGAACTTCGTAGTCTTCTAGAAGCTTTGGTCGACGATGACGAATTAACGGCGATTGTCTAAGCTCGACATTAACATCAAAACAATATGACTAACATTGTTTGCGTCAAATTATGAAGGTAAAAACGCTTGACAACTGGGTGTCCCACGAACTAGATGATCGCCAGTGCGAATTACGCTTCGAGACGTGCCTTGCACTGCTTAGTAGGCACACAAACGAAGAAACTTCGAACCACATTGTTACCTGCGACGAAAAATTGATTCTGTTAGACAATTACAAGTGCTCAGCAAGTTGGTTATATCCTGGATCAGCACCTAAACAATTTACGAAAACTTACCCCTAGGAATGCAATGGTCACGCGTTGGTGTTCTAGCGCCGGTGTGATTCATCACAGTTTCTTACCTAACGGGATGGACATTGACGGGATGGCCTGGACGGGATGGACAGCTGTGAACTGTGAAGAACTGAGCACAATATGAAGAAGCTCGCACCTATCCAACCAGCCAATGCCAATCGCTCATCACCACTGCTTCTGTACGACAACGCCCAACCTCATGCTGTACAACAGAAGGTCTCTCACTTACAGAATACCAGCGTGAAATAGTAGCTTAATGCTGCTGTATTTCGTATGGTGAGTGTAGAGAACCGGCGACCCATTTTACTGGAAACGAGGCATTCCATCTTAGTCCTCACGGGTGACAACACATCTGCATTTTGATTCGTAATTGAGGATAGATGTAGATGTCTATGGGCCACAGCAACCACTTACCATCAGGTGGACTGTGTGCTCGATTGTCACCCTATCCTATAAAAAAAAAAATTACAACAGCTCGATTTGGAAGCTCTTAATCATCCTCCGTATCCACCAGACCTTGCGCCATCAGACTTCTACTTTTTCCAGAATTTGGATAATCTTTTTTTCGGGAAAAAATTTAATACTCGAGAGGCAGTAACTATCGCCTTTGCAACTGATTTCTTCAAAAAGTGCATCAATAAACTGTCACTGCATTGACAAAGATGCATAAATTGCATGGGTGATTACTTTGATTAATAAAAATAAAAATATGTTATAAAATCCGGTAACTCATTTAATAAAAACGGCAATTTCGTAGGTAAAGACCTAATAAATATCACTTTATTGCCACATTCAAGAAACAAATTTACAGTAAACTTAGTACTTAATTTGAAAAAGCGTTGCTTCCTAGTACAAGCAAACTCTTTGCTTAAAAGGAAGTTCCAACTACAATTTCATGTAATAGATTAAGTTATGAAATAAAGAATTTTAATTTGAATCTTAATTGAATTGGGCAATTTGGAAGATGTTACGTGAGTGTCGTGAGAATTGCAAGCTCCCCAATCACCATCTAATACTCAAATTTCACATAGGTTGTTATTTTGAATAAAATTATAATAACATACAAATTTACTAACAAGCCTCGATGAGTAGAGTCGTTGGCCCTCAGAGATTGGACGTTCGCCTAATATTTCTTCCCAGTATCTGAAACTGTGAAGCACAATTATAAGTACTGATTTATCACGTGTTCGGTGGTGATGGAGACCCGCATGCTTGAGAATATTTCACGTGACTAAAACTTCCAGTTCACAAAATCTGGAAAGAGATTTGTGCTCAGGGAATAGGACGTAGCTAATCTATAACTTTGTTTTTGAATTTATTTTTTCACTATTTACAAGTATGACATTTACTTATAACCGGAAATCGCAACATCCGCAAAGCGTATAGTAATATATTTACTGTCGGGTAGGAAATAACATGAAATCCATCGCTGTTAATTTCCTATCGTCCGTACAGACTCCGACAGAGTCGGAAACTTCAATATAAAATTTAAATGTCAGTTGGTTTCAAACACATCGACATTTTGCATGTAATATTACATATGTATAAAAAGTAAAGTAAAGTTACAGCCTATATACGTCCCACTGCTGGGCTCAGGCCTCCCCTCATTTCTGAGAGGGTTTAGGGCAAGGAAGTGTCCGCCGCGCTGCCCAAATGCGTGTTGACAAACTTCACATGTCTTCGAAATATTTTTTTTCTTATTCCTCAGACATGCAGGTTTCCTCACGATGTTTTCCTTCACCGCCGAGCACGTGGTAAATCAGCACTTAAAATTGCAATTAACAATTTCATTGGTGCCGGCTGGGATCGAACCCGGGTTACTCGCGTTCTGTTATATTTACAGCGAGCGTTAACCACTGAGCTACCACGGCTCTTATATATATATATATATATATATATATATATATATATATATATATATATATATTTTTTTATAAATGCAAATGCGTAGTCACCTTTGATGACCTAAATGGCAATATTCGATAATTTTATTTAATTATTTGAGGTTTTTTATGTTTATATGAAAACAAGAACTAAAAATTATGTGTTGAAAGTGATTCCGCTTCATTTATTACGTTTTTGTGACCTTGAATAGCATTCTTTCACTACGCATTTACCCAATTTTTGTCGCGGCTCAACTCTGTCAGCGTCACATTGAACACTGAACTGACGTTGGCTAGACATATGGCTGTGGACATATGTGCAGTGGCAACGCTTTGACGCTGTTATTACTGATCTAGTGTAATATATAAATCAATGACTGCGAAGTTTAGCAACGTCGCAAAAATAAAGACTCGTTAAACTGGTGACAATTTTTGACCTAATTTGATTATGATTGATGATATCTACGAAACTACGCATTTTTGGACCATCTATTCTAGGAGTTTTTGTATTATTTTTACTTATTATATATTAGAATATAAGTTATGGCATATAAAAAAAACCATGTTTTATAGGCTGCAACGTTATTTTTTTTAACTATCACTATTATCTTTACACAGGTAGAACGACTTGCTAGCTTACTCTGCAAAGGAGAAAGCCGACATTTTGGTCTCCTTTTTTGCATACAACTCATTCACAGATGGAACACACCGTTGACTATCTCGCAATGTAATTCTGCCATGCTGGATGTATAATAACACAGCGCTCAATATTCAAAGCACTACTCTCCGTGAACATCCGCTCCGTGCTCCGGACTATGAGAGTGAGGAAATAGAAAGGGGCGGTAATTCGGCTCAAACGGAGAGAGATCATGCGCACGGCCAACGACTTTACGTGATTTCCCAGGCACGGAAGTGAAATACCGCCCGCCAACTTCAATATCTTCTTCAAAGATTCTAATCGGGATCCCAATGATCAGCAGTCACGATTACAGTAACTAGAAATATATTGTGTAGACTAATAACTACTTAAATATATATTTATTTTGTTACGGTACTTGATTACTAACATTTTTTGCTTAATAATTCAGCACAGCTTTTGTAATTTCTATTGATATCTCGAGGGAAATCTTACAAATTTCTTCTAGCTGTCTAAATGTACTCAACAGTGTATTTTAAGCACTTTATTATTAAGGTATTACAATCTATATCCTTTTGCTGTCAGTTCAATACCCTGTGGGAAACACTGAGCGAACACTTAAAGCCGTGAGTAATATAAAATATTGAAGTATTAGGTATAGTATAAAGTTTATACTATACCTAATACTTTAATATTTTATATTACTTAAATTTATACTATAAACTATTAAGTGCTCATATTTGATGCAGACATTATTCACGTATTTTTAAAAACTTCTATTTAAAATTCATCATTCATCTAACAAATAAAAATTAATTTTTGTTTGTTCATATTTTATGCACTGCCATACCGTTCATCATATTGC